>LR738713.1:303229120-303254018 GCA_902687465.1 Secale cereale
CGCAACCCCAACCTCCTTCCCTAGTACACCACCACCCTTCCTGCCCCAAGAACCTTCCCGTCGTCAGACCCATGGCCACCGCGTAGCCCCGGCCGACTACCACCCGCGCCGCCACGCCCGGCGCCGTCTGAGCTCCCGTGCGGCCCCCTTGCAACACCCTATCGCCGCGATCCAATCCACATAGCCCCCACTGCCACGCCAACAAATTACATCATCAACGGCGGCGGATCTCCACCACCACGAGCTCGCCTCTTCTCCCGCGCGGGGCTCGACGGCTCTTTGTCCCGCTCCTCCCCTTCTCACCCACAATTGGGGAGCACCTTCTTCTAATGGAGTGTGCCACCAGACCTCATCGAGGAGTCCCCCTCTATCGGGTGCCATTGCTGGCTACGCAGCCAATGGACGTGGCCTCGATCTGGGGTAGCTCCACCGCCCCTACTACGGCCTCGGGCGTCGCAGTGTCCCGACGAATCAGCTTCGACCGGGTGGATTTGGCACTGCAGTCCACATCGCACAGAGGCGTTCACCACTTCCTCTTCTCCATGCAGCTCGGTTGGCCTCCGGCG
Source organism: Secale cereale (assembly GCA_902687465.1). Taxonomy (NCBI): domain Eukaryota; kingdom Viridiplantae; phylum Streptophyta; class Magnoliopsida; order Poales; family Poaceae; genus Secale; species Secale cereale. Next base: position 303,229,687 of record LR738713.1, read on the forward strand.
AACCTCCCGACCTCAAATCCTCCCTATGCTGCTCTTTCTCTAAACTACATCGCCACCCTGTTACCTTTGGCCTCTGGCTGCTATACGTGGTTCTTGTGCCAGTGCGGTTCACCGGTGATACATGGTGTAGTGCACGTGACCGTGTAGTGTGGCTCAGAACAGTTTTTGCGCCTGGCTCGGTTGTCGGGTCGCTGCAGAAGCCTCCCACCCTTCTGTACCACTTCCTCCCCTTGTCTCCTTCCCCACGATTGCCCCCCGGCGACGAGAAACTCCACTGCAGTTTGGTCGTACATCCGGCGACGAGCTCGTGCACATAAATCGTGGATGCAGTACGGTTTTGGTTTTGACCATAACAAAAGCAGCTCACTGTGTAGGTGCGGGGTTCAAAGACTCAATTGAAAATTTCTACCATGTCACGAGGTGTGCAGGTACAGTTGGGCGTGGTTCACTGTGTAGATGCTATAGTGCCATGTGGTTCGGGAGTGCTCTTCTGCACTTCACTGATTTGTGGTTTTTGAAGAGAAAAAAAAGTGCAAATGAAGTCCAGTATGGTTTGCTATTGAGGTTCGTTTTACTCATTTTTGCATGAAAAGATGGAGTGATGTAGTTCTATTGGATGCCCCATTTGCCCAAATTTGCTGCTGTTGAAAACTGCACTTCATTAGTTCATTGTAAAACATTGCAGCTCATTACCACGATTCGGCTGATGGAGAGTGCAGATTCTATATGCGTGTGTAGCTGTGTATAACAATCAGATGGGTGCCCATCTTTTGAAGCTCGCTTTCTTCTCCGACGTGGTTCGCTATAAAACGCATGTATTGTCCACTTGGTAAACACAAAACAAAAACATCTCAAAAAAGAAGCTAGCTTCTATATTAGATGTAGTTCACTCGTGCAGTCTCTGCGGTCCACTCGCTTGGTCAACGCGCGTAAAAAATTAATAAATACGAAAAAAGACAACAAAAACTCATGAGGTTTACTTTTGGTAGTGTTGCGGTTCACTTTCGGAAGTGTTGCGGTCCACTCTCGTTCAAAAAGAAGTTGAAAAAAAGACAACAAAAACTTGTGCGAGAAAATCTACGCCCGACAAAAAGAAATCATGTAGTGCACTTGACCGTCTGATGCAGTGCGGTTTTCAGTCTGAAGCAGTGCGTTCTTCTGTCAGATGCAATACACGCGTTGATATTTGTGTCGCGGAAAAACAGAGTGTGTGCGTTTCGGTAATTTCAAAACTGCTCTTAAATCGTAATGAATTAGAGGGAGTGTTCTATATGAAAAAGTAGCGTCTCGACGATATCTTTCCAACAGTGTATCATTTGGATCATTTCGACCAACGTTTTCTAAAAATTTCACGAAAAACGGCCGCTGCCCTTCGAAGTCAGCCGCACGATTTTCAAAATTAACTAAAAACCGTAAGGAATCACAAAAACATTTCAACATATGAATGTTGCACCTCGTTCGTAGCTTTCCAACGGCGTATCACACGCCTCGTTTCGACAAACGGTTAAAAAACGGATGCTAACAGTACCGAAAATTGCAAAAAATTCAAAAAAACATAATTCCGCGATTTGTTAAATTCAAAACTGCTCTTAAACCGTAGCGAGTTAGAAAAAATAATAGATATGAAAAAGATGCGCGCCGACGATACCTTTCCAACGGTGTATCAGTTGCTTCATTCCAGCGAGTGGTTTAGAAGAAAACGCAAAAAAACACTCGCTGCCATTCGTTGTGAGCCGCACGATTTTCGAAACTGCTCTTAAACTACGATGAATTTTGAAAAGTGTTCAACATAGCGAAGTTGTGTCTACTCCATAGCTTTTCAACGGTATATTACACGCATATTTCCGATAAACGGTTAAAAAACTAGAGCAAAAAAGGTACACAAAAAACAACACGTATAGTTTTTTCGAAACTCGGTTCACCTTTCGTTGTGTTGCAGTGCCCTCGCGTTGTGCGTGCAGTGCCCTCGCGTTGTGCGTGCAATGCGGAAGTGTTACGAGAATATTATTCTCATAATGTTATGAGAATATATATTGTCATATGATTTTTATGCTAAAATAACAATTCATCCACAATATCAAGCATGAATCATAAACTTCATTGGAAACTAACAAACTTTGATATCCGTCATTGAAGCAATTGCAATTTATCGTAACATCGGAAAGAGTCAATATAAGAGCTTTTCAGCAAGCCTATATACTCAACTATCATATAGTCTTTCACAATTGCTCACACTCACGCAATACTTATGTTTATGGAGTTTTAATCGGACACAGAGAAAGATAGGGGCTTATGGTGTTGCCTCCCAACCTTTTACCTCAAGGGTAATGTCAACAGTAATAGACCATGAAAACTTATATCCAAGTGGGTATATATGTCAGGATCCTTCCAACACAATGTGCTTGCCAAAGGATAAAAGGTAAAAGGAAAGGTGGATTCCACCTTGACTCTTATAAGGCAAGAATAATAGATAGGCCCTTCGCAGAGGAAAGCAGAGGTTGTCATGTGTTTTTATGGTTGGATGCACAAAGTCTTAGCATAGAAGAACGTCACTTTATATTGCCACTTGTGATAAGGACCTTTATTATGCAGTCCGTCGCTTTTATTACTTTCATATCACAAGATCGTATAAAGCTAATTTCCCCCACACTAATAAATCATACATATTTTAGCGAGTTTGCAACATGACAACTTACTTGGAAGGATCTTTCTCAATCCATAGGTAGGTATGGTGGAATCTCATGGCAAAACTGGGTTTAAGGATATATGGAAGCACAAGTAGTATCTCTACTTAGTGCGCGGAGTTTTGGCTAGCTTGAGGGGGAAACGCAAGCTCAACATGTTGGATGATCCATGACAATATACTTTATTTCGGATACAAGAAAATATAAACCATTATGTTGTCTTCCTTGTCCAACATCAACTCTTTAGCATGTCATACTTTAATGAGTGCTCACAATCATAAAAGATGTCCAAGATAGTATATTTGTATGTGAAGCCTCTCTTCTTTTATTACTTCCTTATTAATTGCAACGATGTCCAAAACTATGTTTGTCAACTCCCAATAACTTTTATTTATCATACTCTTATATGTGAAGTCATTACTTACCATAAGATCGATATGATCTCTTTGATACTCTTTATGTTTTCTTTCTTTGTATCATGACCCAAGTGAGGAAATCAAGCCCTTGACTCAACACTAATCTTTATTATATAGCTCGCGGACTCGATTACAAAGGGTAAATATCATAAGACAAAAGCTCACAACTAGATCATGCTAACTTTATTCTACTAGATCAAGATACTACCAAAAGGATCGAACTAAGTAAAACGATAAAGATAGGAGTGAGGGTGATACGATACGGGGGTCACTCCCCCAAGATTGGCAGTTGCCAAGGGGAGTGCCCATACCCATATGATTATGTCTCCTTCTTTGGGGGTGGCGTCGTAGGAGTTGTTGATGATGCTGGCCTGTCGTCCACCTTCCGGTCCTCCTTGGCCCCTCAACATCACGGATGTGCAGCACCCCCTCATGCAACTCCATGGTTTTAGGGTGGTGCAGCACCTCCGCAAGGTAGGGGTTGATGACCTTCTCGAAGAACTTGTCCTTGAGGGTGTTGGAGGACGCCATGATGATCTAGATCTATCAAAAATAGCAGCTCAAAATGAAAATGGAGGATTTTTGCGTGATACAGAGGTCAAAACCTTCGGGAGTATATATAATGAATTTTTACCGACAAAAAGGAGTAACTCACAAGAAAATGGAGTCCGGGAGGCACACGAGCTGCCCACGAGGCAGGGGGGCGCGCCCTCCACCATCGTGGACGGCTCGTGTCTCTTCCGGACTGCGGCTTATTTTTCTATTTTTCTAGATATTCCAAAACGGAGAAAAATTTCCTTTAGAGCTGTTTTGGAGTCGGTTTACTTACCGTATCACATACCTCTTCCTTTTCGGAGGCTGAATCGTTCTGGAAAGTGTCCCTTATGTATTCCTCCGGGGTTACGGTTTCAATAACATTGGTTTCAACATTTATAGGACTACCTGAGATAGAGTGTTTGATTCTTTGACCGTTCACCACCTTCGGATTTGTGCCTTCAAAGTTGTTGATTTTTATGGCACTGGAACGATAGACCTCCTCGATAACGTAAGGTCCTTCCCACTTGGAGAGAAGTTTTCCTGCAAAAAATCTTAAATGAGAGTTGTATAGCAAGACATAATCACCTACGTTAAACTCACGCTTTTGTTTCCTTTTGTTATGCCATCTTTTAACTTTTTCTTTAAACAACTTGGCATTCTAATAGGCCTTGGTTCTCCATTCATCAAGATAGCTAATGTCAAATAACCTCTTCTCACCGGCAAGCTTGAAATCATAATTGAGCTCGTTAATAGCCCAATATGCCTTATGTTCTAGCTCAAGAGGTAAGTGACAAGTTTTTCCATATACCATCTTATATGGGGACATACCCATAGGATTTTTGTATGCAGTTCTATAGGCCCATAATGCATCATCATGTTTCTTGGACCAATTCTTTCTAGACCTATTAACTGTCTTTTGCAAAATTAATTTCAACTCTCTATTACTTAGTTCTAGTTGACCACTAGTCTGTGGGTGATAAGGGGATGCAATTCTATGATTCACATCATATTTTGCAAGCATCTGACGGAAAGCACCATGAATAAAGTGTGAACCACCATCAGTCATTAGATATCTGGGGACTCCAACCCTCGGAAAAATAACTTCGTTAAGCATTTTAATAGAGGTGTTATGATCACCACTACAAGTTGGAATAGGTTCTACCCACTTAGTAACGTAATCAACAGCAACTAAAATATGTGTGTACCCATTAGAGGCAGGGAACGGTCCCATATAATCGAAGCCCCAAACATCAAATGGTTCAATAACAAGTGAATAATTCATAGGCATTTCTTGACATCTACTAATATTACCAATTCTTTGACATTCATCACAAGATAAGACGAACTTACGGGCATCCTTGAAGAGAGTAGGCCAATAAAAACCGGATTGCAATACCATGTGTGCAGTTCTATCTCCTGCATGGTGTCCTCCATAGGCTTCGGAGTGGCACTTGCGTAGGATATGTTCCTGTTCATGCTCAGGCACACAACGTCTAATAATACCATCTACCCCTTCTTTATAAAGATGTGGGTCATCCCAGAAGTAATGTCTCAAATCATAGAAGAACTTTTTCTTTTGCTGGTATGTGAAGCTAGGAGGTATAAACTTAGCAATAATATAATTAGCATAATCAACATACCGTGGAGCAGTACGAGAAGTATTTATGACAGCTAATTGTTCATCAGGAAAGCTATCATCAATAGGTTGTGGGTCATCAAGTATATTTTCTAACCTAGACAAGTTGTCTGCAACGGGGTTCTCAGCTCCCTTTATATCAATAATATGCAAGTCAAACTCTTGCAGCAAGAGAACCCATCTAATAAGTCTAGGTTTAGCATCTTTCTTTTTCATAAGGTATTTGATAGCAGCATGATTAGTGTGAATAGTTACTTTAGAATCAACAATATAGGGTCTAAACTTATCACAAGCAAATACAACTGGTAAAAATTCTTTCTCAGTAGTAGCATAATTTTTTTTGGGCACTATCTAGAGTTTTACTAGCATACTGGATAACATTCAATTTGTTATCAACTCTTTGTCCTAGGACAGCACCTACAGCATAATCGCTAGCATCGCACATAATCTCAAAGGGTAAATTCCAGTCAGGAGGCTGGACAATAGGTGCAGAGATCAATGCTTTGTTAAGTATTTCAAATGCTTCTAGGCAATCATCATCAAAGACAAAAGGAATATCTTTTTGTAAGAGATTAGTCAGAGGCCTGGAGATTTTGGATAAGTCCTTTATGAACCTCGTATAAAACCCGGCATGACCAAGCAAACTTCTTATACCTTTGATGTCCTTAGGGCATGGCATCTTTTCAATAGCATCCACTTTAGCTTTGTCAACTTCAATACCTCTTTCAGAAATTTTATGTCCCAAGACAATGCCTTCATTAACCATAAAGTGGCAATTCTCCAAATTCAATACAAGATTAGTATCTTTACATCTCTACAAAACTCGATCAAGGTTGCTTAAGCAATCATCAAAAGAAGTTTCGTAAACGGAGAAATCATCGATGAACACCTCAACAATCTTTTCACAAAAATCAGAGAATATAGCCATCATGCATCTTTAAAAGGTAGCAGGTGCATTACATAAACCAAAAGGCATACGTCTATAAGCAAAGGTACCTAAAGGACAAGTAAAAGTGGTCTTTTCTTGATCCCCTTTTGACACAGGTATTTGAGAGAAACCAGAATAACCATCTAGAGAGCAAAAATGAGTATGCTTGGATAACCTTTCTAGCATTTGATCAATAAATGGCAAGGGGTAATGATCTTTCTTAGTAGCTTTATTTAACTTACGGAAATCAATTACCATCCTATAACCTGTAACTATTCTTTGCGGGATCAATTCATCATTATCATTAGGAACGATAGTCATACCTCCCTTCTTAGGGACACAATGGACAGGACTTACCCACTGTCTATCAGCAACTGGATAAATAATACCTTCCTATAGAAGCTTTAGTATTTCCTTCCTTACCACTTCTTTCATCTTAGCATTTAACCGTCGCTGATGATCAATAACCGGTTTAGCATTTTCTTCCAAATTTATCTTATGTTGGGATATAGTGGGACTAATGCCCTTAAGATCATCCAGAGTATATCGAATAGCAACACGGTGCTTCTTCAGAGTTTTCAATAATTTTTCTTCTTCCTGCTCTCAAAGTTTACCACTAATAGTAACAGGATATATTTTCTTTTCATCAAGATAAACATACTTAAGATTATCAGGCAAAGGTTTAAGTTCAAACACGGGATCACCCTTGGGTGGAGGAGGATCCCCTAGGATTTCAACAGGCAAGTTGTTTTTCAATACGGGTCCCTGTTTAAGGAAGATTTCATCTATTTCCCTTCTCATTCATATGCATATCATTTTCATGGTGTAGAAAGTATTATTCTAAAGGATCATTAGGAGGCACGACAATAGAAGCAAGACCAATAATTTCATCCTTACTAGGTAGTTCTTTTTCAAGGGGTTGTCTACCCACTGTAACAATATCTTTCACGCAGTCTATCTTGGCATTAACAGTATTCAAGAAGGGCCTACCAAATATAATGGGACAAAATTCATCTTGTGTGGAACTAAGAACAAGAAAATCAGCAGGGTATTTAACCTCCCCACACAAGACTTCAACATCTCTAACAATCCCAACTGGTGCAATAGTGTCTCTATCAGCTAGCTTAATCGTAACATAAATCCCTTCTAACTCAACATGTGCAATGTCATGCATAATTTCTCGATATAAATCAAGAGGTATAATACTCGCACTAGCACCTACGTCACATAAACCATGATAGCAATGATCTCCTATCTTAACAGAGATAACAGGCAAGGCTACAACAAGTCTATGTTTATTCCTAGCATTGGGTTCGGCTATTCTAGCAGACTCTTCTTGGAGGTAAATGACATGTCCATCTAAATCTTCTACCAAGAGATCTTTAACCATAGAAACACTAGGTTCAACTTTAATTTTCTCAGGGGGTGTAGGTGTTCTAGTATTACTCTTACAAACCACAGTTGAAGCTTGAGCATGATTCTTTATCCTAACAGGGAAAGGTGGCTTCTCAATATAAGCAGTGGGAATAACAAGATCAACATTATAAGTTATAGTCTTTTCTTCAACTTTAATTGGTTCAACTACTTTTACTTCAATAGGAGGATGGTATTTAAAGCACTTCTCCCAGGGGAGATCAACATGAGTAGCAAAAGATTCACAAAAAGAAGCTACTATCTCAGAGTCAAGTCCATATTTAGTGCTAAACTCACAGAAAACATCGGTATCCATAAAAGCTTTAAGACAATCAAACTTAGGGATCATACCTGACTCCTTGACTTCGTCGAGATCCCAATCTTCAGAGTTTCTTTTAATTCTTTCCAACAAATCCCATTTGAATTCAACAGTCTTCATCATAAAAGAGCCAGAACAAGAATTATCGAGCATGGTGCGATTATTGAGATAAAGCCGAGCATAAAAATTTCGAATGATCATTTTTCTTGAGAGCTCATGATTGGGGCATGAATATAACATTGACTTAAGCCTCCCCCAAGCTTGAGCGATGCTTTCTCCTTCGCGAGGCCATAAATTATAAATATAATTACGATCATGATGAACCTGGTGCATAGGGTAGAACTTCTGATGAAATTCCAACTTCAGACGATTATAGTTCCATGATCCCATATCATCACATAAGCATCCACAACTACAAAAGAAGTATTAAGGTAAACCTAACCATAGCCTGAAACATATGGATCCAAATCAGCCCCTTACAAAGCAACGCATAAACTAGGGTGTAAGCTTCTGTCACTCCAGCAACCCATTATCTACTTATTACTTCCCAATGCCTTCCTCTTGGCCCAAATAATGGTGAAGTGGCATGTAGTCGACGTTCACATGACACCACTAGAGGAGAGACAACATACATCTCATCAAAATACGGAACGAAGACCAAATTCACATGACTACTAATAGCAAGACTTCTCCCATGTCCTCAGGAACAAAAGTAACTACTCACAAGACATAATATGGTTCATGATCAGAGGGATATTAATATGCATAATGGATCTGAACATATGATCTTCCACCAAATAGACCAACTAGCATCAACTACAAGGAGTAATCAACAAAGTTGTGCATTTGGGTTTGCGAGGCAGGTGCCACCAAAGTTGTGCATTGTGTATTTAAAGTTTTAAACATCACACCCTATATTCCTTCATATATTTTGCCACTTCTAGGTGGTTCTTGACTTCTAGCCCCTCTCATCGATCTTCAATGACGCGCCCAACTATGGGCCCACGCATTGAAAGTTGTGCATTGGAATTTTGAACATCACAAACTACCCTTTTCACTCATATATATTTGGGTCACATGCTGGTGTGGCTGTCTTCTGACCCTCTTTAACATTTTTTTGCTCCAAAGACTCGAATGACGCTCAACGGACACGGGTGTACTGGCTTAACCATGTGCGATGCAACTGCGATGTGAATCACCAAGACTGCGCAAGCGTGAGCAAAGGTGGAGGTACTGGCTTAACATGTGTGATGTTTTACACATTTATTCAGTGTGATGTTTAAGCACAACCTACATTCTATTCATTTTCAACAATACCAGTTTGAATTGCAATATTTGATGGCTGGTAAGCCAGTTGTAGGTAACATTCCCTTCCATTTAATATCTACTTTAACATCATGCTGAAACCAACACATTCAAGCTATCATTTGGAGATGATGTTCTTTACCTTTTTTTTTGTATCAGTTTTATGTTAAGGTTGCTGTACTTATCATGCCTTTCCACTACTTATGTAGGACAACAATGGGAGTGGCAGCCATTTTCCACCAAGGTTAGTTTCATCCCTTGGCTTGTACTCCCCCTATCGTTCCATAATGTAGTGCATATAGATCCAGGCCCGGACACTTGGTAGCTTCTAATATTGACTTGTTGCTTGTAGGTACATATGCCCTTGGCAAGGATCGACGCATCGAACCTTTTTGAGTATGGGGTAATGAGATATTCATGAACAAGCATCAAGTAAGGAAACTGATAAGGATTATCAGAAAAAATATACGAACGGTGGCAAGCAAATTAATTGTTTACACTCTATCCAACACAACAGTGAGCTGTAGGATGCTAACTACAAACTCTGCAGCCTTCTCTTTTTACTGCCCATAATGAGTTGTTAGACAACAATATCGGAATCTTTTCCGTTCGTAGTGGTTCTCGAAGCAGTTTACTCAAGATTACCTCGCAAAGTACATGACTGGTGGACATGCAATGAAGGCTAAAGTATTTCATCCAGACTACAATGACCATCGATAAGTTCTAATGAAGAAAGTGAAGGATGGACAGGCAACCATCACATGAGTTTTGTAACATCCCAAATTTTCAATTTGGAATGTTATACATAGATCATACTGTATTGCATGTTTCTTTGCATTTTTGTTTGTGGCGATCCTCGAAATTCTAAGCAACTCAAGGACCCTCGGAGAGAGTTGGGAATTCTACCGTTTTCGTATTTGAGTTCACTCGAATACCGGTACGAGGATAGTGTTGGTTTTAATTATTTTTCTCTCCTAAAAATATTTCTAATTACAATATATGAGCGGAGATAATATGACTTCTCCAAAATAACAGAAATATTGGAGGAAAAATGTTAAAATCACTTTTGGTAATTTTCTAGATTTATTTGTGATTTTATTTGCATAGGAAAAATGCATGTTTTTCAAAATTGCATTTAGGTCCGGGAAAAATGTACACTTTGTCGTAAATATTATTAGAGGACGGTGAAAATTTATTTCGGGATTTTTGGAGTCCGTTTAGTATTTCTTTCGTTAGTTTTGCTACGTTAGGACTCTTTAAAAAAAACGAACCGACTCCGGGCCGTATGTGGCCAGGACACCTGGCCTAAGGCCTTTATAAGCCGCGCCCCCGGCCCGTGAAACCGCCACAGCCGCCGCCCCGCCTCTGCCCTCACCAGCCGCCACTCGCCAGCCGCCGCTGCCGCTCGCCGCCGCCTCGCCGTCGCCACCCACCACCGCGCCGCCCGCCGTTGCAGCCACCCGCTGCCGCGCCGCCCGCCGGACCTGCCGCCACCGCCGGACCTGCCGCCGCCGTCAAGGTAGTCATCCGCCGCCGTTGGTTTTTCTTTAGAAACCGATCGTTTTTTAGGAAATCCTAGATCTATTTTTTAGATTAGATCGTTTTTTCGGTTTAGTTATTTAGCGGACGTTCGTCCGTACGTTTGTTTCAACGAACGTTGTTCGTCCGTTAGCCGCAGACAGCGAACGTTCTTCGTTAGCCTATTCGTCAGTTTTCTTTTTTCAGGGTTTTATCCGCGATTATTTCGATCGTGATTTCTGCCCTGATCTTGTTTTTCGTTTTTCTTTTCGTTCGAGAGTCGGAATCAGGTGATTCGAAATCCCAGATCTTCGTCTCGACGCCCTCTTTCCATTTAACCAACTTGAACCAAGTTTTGGCTACTGTAAAATTTGACTTTAGATCAATTAGTAACCGAAGCTCGTTTCTTTCGCAGTTTGAGTTTTGTTGCTTCTTTCGATTTGATTCTTTTTGCAAACCGGAGTTCTTAAGTTGAACTTTCTGGTTAGACCTTATCTTTTGGAGTTTTGTTTGTGCATCATTGCTTGTTTGCTTATGTATGCTATTGTTTGCTTGCGGTAGAATACCCGGACTGTGAAGCGTGCTACTACGAGTCTCTAGGTTTTGCGAATCGTCAGCAAGGCAAGTAACACTTTGATCATACTCTTATTTACCTAGTTTTATGCATTAGATCAAACCCTCACACATTGCATGAGTAGGAACTCTTAACTTGTGGGACTGGGAAGTAGATTGATGTAGAACCTATAACCTGCATTACTTTCAAACTCTTGGGAGTTACTTCTACGTTTGCTCAGGTTGCTTTGCTATGCTCGTAGACGTGGGTTGGGTTTGAGTGAAATCCATGAAAGATGTGAGTTGTTAATTAAGGATTCAACTTAAGGTGGCTACTTGAATACACATCTGGGTGGATTGGTTGCAGGGCACCTGGGGAATCCAGCGTTGTCCTAGGAAATCCCGGGGTTCCGTGTGATTTTTCCTATGGAATGCCACCTAGGCTCAAAGGGATCATAAAACTATTCATGCTAGAAACTTCTGTGTGCAGCCACAATGCCATTACGGGCTCTGGCATAGTTGAGTAAGTTGTGGGAAACCTTTCCATGATGGGCTAGCAGATGTAGAGGGATTGTAGGTGTACCGGACTATCTATCTGGTTAAGGGGACCTCTTCGGAAAGACTGTGTCTCGGTCATCCATTTCTCAAACACCATGTAGTGCGAGAAACCAAACGGAGGCGATCGAGTCTTGTGGGAAAAGTGCATAAACATTTGCAGAGTGTACAAACTGATCATGATTAGCCGTGTCCCCGGTTATGGACATCTTGAGTATCTGGTACTTGATTTATTGGTTGATCTCATCACTCTATAATTTAATTTGTTGGGTTAATGTTCACTTTAATTGGGATTGAGTTGGAGGTACCTTCTCAATGATTTTTCAACCACCATGATAGTTAAAATAAAATCTATTCCTTTGTTGTAGGGAAAAATTGGCTTTACGCAAAAACTTTAACCTTAGAGCCTCCACCAGCCAAATATGCATACATTATAGCCTTTATTCTATTACTTGCATCTTCTGTGTTATCTTGCCAGCATATTCCATGTGCTGACCCGTTTCGGGCTGCAAGATATTACGTTGCAGACTTTTCACACGAGGAATAAGACGTTCTAGGTCGTTTGTCATGCACTCAGCTATGCCGTTGGAATTGATGGACTCACTTACCTTCCAAGCCTTCCGCTGTTATTTTGTTAGATGGCCTTAAGCCATAGACTTTTGTAATAAGTTCTCATTGGAGACATTCGATGTAATAAGTGTGTGATTGCCACTCTGTTATAAATCCTTCAAGTACTGTGTGTGTCAGCATTACCGATCCAGGGATGACACAGAACACAGAGACTTCGGTCCATTCGGATCGTGGTCGCTACAGGTTTGGCCTAGAGTCGTGCGCGCATTATGCATGGAGGAGGGCACAATATGGGACTTCCACTTCACCTTCTCCAGCAACCAGAATGTCTTTTGCCTTTCTCTTTACAGTCTTTAGTACAACTGTGGTTCATCACTCTTTACTTGGTGCTTATATAGTTCTTCAGTATATGTACCTGTGCGTCAAATTATGCATTCATTTTTGAACCTATATTTGTAATAAACATGGTTCGATATGAAATAAGTGATTGCGCAAAATCTATGCTTTTTAAATGTAGGGATTAATTAGGGATTACACTGCACACGGTTTGTGAAAGCGAAACGTCTGCGGTAGACGTGGAGATCAGACATGTTTCTTAGATCCACTACGTGTGCGATCAATCTCTACTGCACACACGATCAGCCAAGAAAAAACGTGTGCGATTAACAACATCATCGCACATAGTTCCTTCTTATTAAATGTTTCCTAAAGTCACCTTATCACACATGCTTGGAATTATGGATTGCTTATGATGTTGTGCGCATCGCAAATGTTTGGTCATAGAAGAACGCGTGCGAGAGGTCTTCATCCGATGCGGGTACGACGGATGAATCGTGTGGGATGTATTCATATAGTTTTATAGGGACAACTATATGCGCTCTTAGGTCGAATCGCATTCAGTCAAGGAAAAGAAAATATGTGTGATTATCTGCTTATCGTACACGTTCTATTGAACTGTTTGTGATGGGTCGCACATCATAAACTTAGCACCACAGAATACTGGCTGTGATGGCAATGCGAGCACAAACGAGTAGCGAGGATGGAGCATTTTGGATATTCGAGATATCAGCAACAATTTTGTAGGGAGAATTGTATGCATCATGGCTCCCTATCCCTGACGGTTTTTGGGTTGTGTGGGAAGGACCCCCCTATCGCAGTCACTCACTCGGCGACAGTTCAAAATGTCGCCATGGAAAGGGGTTAAAAACTGTTTGTATAGCACCTCGGTGTACCAGTGACTAGGGCTCGACTGCCATGATTTCAGATCTGAACCATTTATGTTATCACCTTTATATATATATATGTTGTTGATCCGATCTTGCAAGTCATATGCACCTACTACGTGCTAGGATCCACATACCCCAAGGTGACAACAATTGGGATTATTTCCGGTGATTACCGTAGTTTGAGGAGTCCATGTATTCACCATGTCTTAATGTTTTGATCCGGTTCTCTATTAAAAGGAGGCCTTAATATCCCTTTGTTTCCATATGGACCCCGCTGTCATGGGAGGGTAGGACAAAAAGATGTCATGCAAGTTCTTTTCCACAAGCACATATGACTATTTACGGAATACATGCCTACATTATATCGATGAATTGGAACTAGTTCTGTGTCGCCCTAGGTTATAACTGTTATATGATGAATATTGTCCAACGGTATCACTGATCTAGTGCCTACGAGTTTTTACATATTGTTCTTGCTAAGTTACTACTATTGCTGCTACTGTTACAATTGCTACAAAACTGCTACTACTACTACTATTACCGTTATCCTGCTATCAAAACTATTAGACTACTGTGCTACTGATCACTTTACTGCAGATATTTAATCTCCACGTGTGGTTGAATCGACAACTCAAATTCTAATACTTACAACTATTCTTTGGCTCCCCTTGTGTCGAATCTATAAATATGGGTTGAATACTCTACCCACGAAATGGTTGCGATACCCAATACTTGTAAGTTATCAAGACCTTTTTTCTGGCGCCGTTGCCAGGGAGCATAGCGATATTTGTTGAATCACTTGGGATTTATATTTGATTATCACTATGAAGAATCTTAAGGATGGTAGAACCTAGATCGTTCCCTCTAATACTATGGGAGGTAAGGAACTGCCATCCAGCTCTGCACTTGATTTACCCTCTATTTTGAGTAAGCTTGCAACACCAGCACTTGTTATCAATTCTGATATGTTGCAAGTTATTGATGATGCTACTTCTGCTATGAATGATTCTATTGATGATGCTAGTACCTTACTTGATAAGACTGTGCCACTAGGTCAACTTATTCATGAACAACTTGCTAGAGCTAAAGAAATTGAGACTACTGAAACTGATGAGACTGCTGAAACTGATATTGAAACTAAAAACTATGAAACACCTATTAGACCTAGTGTGACACCCCGAGACCGGTGCGCCAGGTGTCAGCTAGTTATTCATTGTCAGTGCCATGTCATCTGCTTGCGTGTTGCATCTCGCCATGTCGTCATGTGTGTTGCATCAGCATGTTTTCAATACTTGCATCCGTCCGAGTTCCCTCGTCCTTTCCGTTGTCCGTTCTGAGCCCAGACACACTTGCACGCGCCCGCGGTGCCTCCGAATATTTATTTTGTGAGTGGCCGAAAAAATGTTCTCGGAATGGGGTGAAACTTGGCGTGTGGTCTTATTATAGTGTAGACAGGCCGCCTGCCAAATTTCATCGCATTCGGAGCTCGTTTGATAGCCCAACGGATATATATAGCGGCACTAGTCGCCGGTTAAAACGTCGGATGTTTCGATCTCCGAAAACCCCCGTGGGCCTCTTCTCTTCTCTCCCCACAACCCCTCCAACACGGCCCACTAAACTCCCCTAGGCCCATCCTACCTTACCTCGCGATCGGATCCGTCGGATCGTGATCGGAGGGCTCAAAACACCCCCTCCAAACCCCCAAACCCTAGTCCCCATGTCTATTTATAGACCCCCCCCCCATGCCAAATTTGGCATCCCTAACCCTTCCCTAACCTCCAGCCATCAGCCTCCCCTTAAAATCCATGCCTAGCCAGCCCACCGCCGCCAAGTGGCGCGCCTCCATTGGCTAGAGCCGCCGTTCCAGCCGGCCGCAGCCACTCAGGCTGCGACACGTAGCCTCCCCGCCGCCAAGTCAGCCCCGCCTCCACCTCGCGCGGCCCGCCAGGCCTGGGCGCGGCCCGCCCGAGCCAGATCGGGCCCGAGCCAGCCGTCCGCTCCGCCTCCCGCGTCCTTCGATCGAGCTCCAGATCGAGAGCTCCAGCGCCCCGCTGTCGCGGCACTGCAGCCCTCGCCGCCGGCCCGCCTCCGCGCCACCTCGAGGTCGCCGCCGCCCCACCTATGGCCGGATCCAACGGGATCCGGGCTGGGGAGGTTTGATTCGCCCTCCTCCGGGCTCCGCTGTGCCTGCACCTTGCCGACCCCACGGCAACGCCGGCAGCCGGCGCCGCCATGCGTCCACGCCTCCGCTCGATTGAGCTCGAGGGCGACTGCCAGGCCGCTCGCCTCGTCCGCCCCGGATGGGTGGGCCGCGAGGCCCAACCGCCTCCCGAACCTCAGCGCTTCGCCTGGCCTGGCCCAGTGCCATCTCCTCCAGCCCCTCGGCCCATCCGCAGCACCGGCCCAGTGCCTCCCTCCAGCCGGCCTCCTCCTCTGCTACTAGGCTCAGCCCATGGTGAGAAACCCCCGAATCCCGCCCAGTGAACCGTTTAGTATCTAGCGCCCTGTTGTTTTTTTAGTCTAGTAATCTGCTAAGTCCCTGTTAACTGTTATAATGTTGCATCTTTGCATGATGATATCTTTTTGTGTGCTTATCCAAATTGAGTGAATGATATGTCAAAATGATCGTGGTGATGTGCTCTACACTTTGTTCCATTGTGCCATGCTCATTTGAGTTCATCTAGATGCTTAAATCTCTGTTGCAAGGGTGCTACTTGATATAAACTGCTGCTACTTGTTATTTTGTTGCTATGTTTGAGATATCATAACTTGGTGCATGTTTATCCAAATGATGCAAATGATATGTCAAAATGTTCATCATGAGATGCTCTACATGTTGGTTGCTATAGCATGCTTGTTTGAGTTCATATTGTCATGTTAATCTCTCTTGCAAAAGTGCATGTGGCTGTTATGTTTTGAAACTTGTTACGAGATGCCTAGTTGAGGAGCTCGTTGCTATTGTTGTGTTTGTCCCCTTGTCATATGCCTAGATGTTTTAGAATCTCCATGATGTGGTCTTTGAGGTGGTGCATTTAACTTTCCATGATATGTTTTGAGGTGACTTAAACATGCTTGCAAACTTGCCATGTTGTTATTGCTGTTTTAACACTTAGTGAAATTTCACTAAGTCTGGAATCCGTAATATCCCGATGCTATGTTTGCTTGATGCCCTAGGAAAATCCATGTTAGTTTTGGGGTGGCCATTGATCATTCCTTGTTGTATATGTTGTTGTCTATCCATTCATGCCCTCACTTGCTCATTTGGGTTGCAGTAGCTTATTTAATTCTTGCTCCCAAGTTGTTATAAAATATTGCTGTCAGGTTTTTATTGTCATGATCAAAATGTTGTAGCTTGTTGCTATTGATCCATGCCTCCTATGGAGTTGCTCCAATGGATTTGTTTACTGTAGGATATGTCTACTTCATGTCCATGCTTTTTGTCACCATGTTTGAGTGATGTAGCATATATATATATCTTGCTCCGAAGTTGCTATGTGGCTGTTAATTTCAGCTTGTTGTTATATCTTGTTTCATGTGTATCTTTTAGCCCGTTGCTCCGTTTGGAGTGTTCCTTATATGAAACTTGTGTGATTTTTCATGTGGAATCATAATATCATCTTGTTAACATGTTTGGAGTGAGTTTGGTTGATGTTTGGGTGCATCTTGCACCGTTGCCATGTTGTGCTTCCTACCTTGTCATGTTGTGCTTCCTACCTTGCCATGTAATGCTTCCTGTATAGACTTGCTGTGCTTCCTGTGTAGATTTGTCTTGCATCATACCTTGTCATATATTGCATCATATAGAATTGTGTTGTTTTCTGTGCTTCCTACCTTTCCATGTTTTGCTTCCTGTGTATACTTGTCATGCATCATACCTTGCCATGTAATGCATCATCATATATAAACTTGTGTTGTTTTTCTGTGCTTCCTACCTTGGCATGTTATGCTTCCTGTATAGTCTTGTCATGCATCATACATTGCCATGTATTGCATCATATAGACTTGTGTTGTTTTCTGTGCTTCCTACCTTGCCATGTTATGCTTCCTGTATAGACTTGTTGTGCTTCCTGTATAGACTTGTCATGCATCATACCTTGTCATGTATTGCATCATATAGACTTGTGTTGTTTTGCTGTGCTTCCTTCCTTGCCATGTTTTGCTTCCTGTATAGACTTGTTGCGCATCATATGTAGACTTGTCGTGCATCCTACTTGTTTGAGCATATTGTCATGTTCTTGTGTTGTGTGTTTACCGTATTGCTTGCTTCTTCTCGTTAGTGCTTGTTCCATTGCGTTCGTGAGGATTCGTTCGTCAACCCGTGGTTCTTCTTCAAGGCTTCTTCTCCGTCTTCTTCATGGATCCGTTCTTCTTCCTTGCGGGATCTCAGGCAAGATGACCATACCCTTGGATACCTGTACTATCATTGCCTTTGCTTAGTTGTCTCGATGCTATCGTTATATGTCGCGCTACCCATCTTATTGTCAGCCCCTCTCCTTGTTGCCATGAAACCTCTAACCTTTGACACCTTCCTAGCAAAAACCATTGTTTGGCTATGTTACTCGCTTGCTCAGCCCCTCTTATAGCATTGTTAGTTGCAGGTGAAGATGAAGATCGTTCCAGGAGGGAACTTGTTGTTGGAATATCACAATATCTATTATTATGTACTAACACACCTATATACTGGGCATGGGTGGAAGGCTTGGCCTTTTGCTCGGTGTTTTGTTCCACTCATGCCACCTTAGGCGCCGATAAACCGACATTATGTTCCTTGATTTTGCGTTCCTTACACGATGGGTATATGGGGACCCCTTGACAGTTCGTCTTTGAATAAAACTCCTCCAGCAAGGCCCAACTTTGGTTTTAATTTGCTCATAATAACAACTTAATTAATTAATTAAATTGCATAGGGAGTTAGCGCTACCCGAGAATTCTTTCTACATAGCAGGGGGGCCAGTGCTGATGGTGTTGGTCCCAAACGGGGAGACTGCGGGGCCGCCACGGGGACACCCGAGGTATCTGGTATAACCCGTAGGATCACCTATCCGGTCGTGGCCTGAGACGAGATACGCACGGCTACTATCAGGGTGTCGACACATCGGGAGGTCTTGTTGGACTTGTTTTACCATTGTCAAAATGTCTTGTGCACCGGGATGCCGAGCCTGATCGGTTTTCCCTAAGATAAGGGTTGATGATATTATATTTATCACTTCAGCTAATCGTGAGAGCTTGTGATGGGCTAAGTTGGGACACCCCTGCAGGGTTATGATCTTTCGAAAGCCGTGCCCGCGGTTATGTGGCGGATTGGAATTTGTTAATGTCCGATTGTAGAAAACTTGACAGAGGATCCGAAGTAAAACACACAACTATGTGAGTAACCGTGACTGTCTCTTTTCACTTTGGGAAGAGAACGCGGTGAGGTTATGTTTGACTCGTATGTAGTTCAGGATCTTTAGCGATCACTACTAGTTTGCGACCGTTTGCGTAGATGCTCATCTTATTCTTGTACTCGTAAGTTAGCCACCATATATATATTGCTTAGCCGCTGCTGCAACCTCACCACTTTACCTCTTCCTACCTATTAAGCTTTGATAGTCTTGTTACCCATGGTTATGGGATTGCTGAGGCCTCGTGGCTCACAGTTACTACAACAATAGTTGCAGGTGCAGGTTTCCGATGTCTTGACGTGAGAGCGATGATCGTTGTTTGGAGTTCTTTCTTCTTCTTCTTCTTCTTCAGTCTTGGGTTAGGTTCCGGGTCGGCAGCCTGGGATAACAGATGGATGTCTTCGTGCTTTTCATGTTTGTATCCGTAGTCGGATACCTTGTATTGATGTTGTTGTATTCATGTGACATGTATGTATTGTTGTATCCCCCATGTATGTATGTAATGGTACGATGTAATGATATCCATCTTGTTAAGCGCCCGAAATGCGGTTGTGCCCCAATCACGTAAGGGTCACGTGATCGGGATAGAATCACATCTTGGGCTTGACAAGTTGGTATCAGAGCCTCGACCGACTATAGGAGACCCCTTGATTGATCGTAGTTTCGCCGTTGTTGAGTCTAGCAAAAAACTTTTTTGGGGTCTAGTTATATCGGAGAGTAGGAATTCTTTTTACTCCCCTGCCCCTTCGTCGCTCTCGTGAGGAATCTTGACGTAGGTGTTTTGAATTGTTCCTCTTCCCCTTCAAATTTTTCTAGGAAGCGTGGTTAGTTTTTCGTTCGTTGCGTTGTTAGTTCTTTCATCTGGCGAATCTCTCGTCAAGTGGATTCAACCCTCTTCTTCTTGCAAGTTCTACCCTCAGTTCTTTCCAACCGACGGTGTTTTCCCCGTCCGAAGTGGTCTTTCTTTTTCACACCCACCCACCCCTTATGCTTCTCGGAGCCGGAGTCCTTAATGGAGTATTCCATCCTATTCGTGTGAATCCTTTGCATTCTTTCCTCAATTATTTCAACTGGTAAATTCTCGTTTAGTTCGTCATCCTTCATCTTTTTTTTCTTCTCCGATGAATTCTCCTCTCGTTTGATATTCTTCACCTCTTCTTCTTTTCCGGTGGATTCAACTCAAGTATTCGGTGTTGTTCATATTCTTTTTCCTCGGCTCAATTGCTTCACCTTGCTCGTTCACCTCTCGCCATTTAATTATTCCGGTATTCTCTCTTCGGTGGGCTCATAACCTACAGGTCTTTCCCAGGATCTTACCTGACTCTTCTTATTTCCCGGAGTGTTCCTATATTTCTTTCAAGTGTGATGTAAGTATGGATCCCATCAATCATATGCCTTCTCCAAGATCGCTTTCAATTATTTTCATCGTTGGTTCAACCTTTCTTCTTTTCATTCATCCGGAGTAGTTCTTGAATTCTTTTCATTGTGTTCCTCCGAAGACCATCATTTCAGAAGATTTCTTCGTTCTTAATTTTCAACTTCGTCCTCCAACTATTCTTCTTGATGCCTCTTCGTTCGTCTCACATTCTTCCGGTGCTTCGTTCGAGTATTCTTTAATCAGTTCACGATCTCTTTGTTCTCATCATTCAATTTTCCTCAAGTGCTTTATTATTTCCGGCGATTCATCGTATTCACTCGATTCATTTTCTTACGGTGGCTTGTCCTCTTGCATCGTTCAATTTCATTCCTTACGGTGGTTATTCTCGTTCTTCACTCGATTTTAATTCTTCATGGTGGTTCATTCCTTTTTTATTCACTAGGCCTCAATTCTTTACGGTGGTTCGCTTCAACAGTTCTTTTCCGGTGTTATCATATCAATTCATTCATTTTATTCCAATCCTACCGGTGTTTCATGAAGATTTTCGCAAATTCGTGATATATCCCTCTTTAATCAATTCCAACGAGAATAAGTAGTATGCGAATCCATTGCTTCTCATCAATTTAATTAATGGAGGATAAGCATGATATAATTCTTATTCTTTTCATCGAGTTGATTAATTCCTTCCTTCGGAGTTTATTCTCCATGAATAAATTCTAGTTCCAAGTCCTTTCATCTTTTCTTCCCGGAGTTCAAGTTTTTCTCGGTTATCTCGTCGGAACCCCGACTAATCATCACAAGGCTCTAATCTTATTCTTTTCATCCGTCATTTCTATATTCGTCATCCTTTCAATACCGGAGTTCTTCATGGAGGTTCATCGCAATTCAAATCATTCATCTATCGTTCATCTAATTCTTTTGGCTCAAAGCTCAAGCATTCTTATTCTTGCCTCTCGAGCGCAAATAATTCTCCTATTCTTTTGAAGTGGAGTTTTGCAATTCTTCATTCTCAGATAATCCTTCTTTTTGTTGCGGTGGTAATTCACCTCAAGCTTTGAGATGTTTACATAAGTCCACGACAAGCTTATTCTTTTGTGGTTGTTTTTCTCAACAACTCCGTTCAAGTCTTTCTCTTATAAATTCTCGTTCATGTCACCCGTGCTCAAGTTGTCATCTTCTTCTCCGTCCTTTTGCATTGCATTCTTTAAATTCTTCCAGAGGCATTGTGTTGTTGCTCTCGTCGAGTATCATTTCATCCATTCAAGTTTGTGTTCCATTCCATTCATGTTCAACCGGTGTGCTATTTCTTTCTGTTTTAGCCGGAGTGCTGCCCGAATTCCTTCGTGGAGATTCCTTTTCTATCTCTTTTAACCGGAGTGGTTTCGAATTCATTCTTGTTCCTTCAGCTCTTATTTTCGTGCCTTTGAACCCTTGGTTCTCTTGTGTTCCTTGTTCCTCTTTTGTAACGGAGCTTCTCAACTTTGTTCATCTCCGTTGTATCCTTTCTTTCAAGTGGCTCAACCTCTGAACATTCTTTGGTTTTCACTCTTTTGTCCTCGAAGAACTTCGTTCTTCCTTTTCCTCTCCCGTCTCGTTCCTAAGATCTCGGGACGAGATCTCTTGTTAGTAGGGGAGTGTTGTGACACCCCGAGACCGGTGCGCCAGGTGTCAGCTAGTTATTCGTTGTTAGTGACATGTCATCTGCTTGCGTGTTGCATCTCGCCATGTCGTCATGTGTGTTGCATCAGCATGTTTTCAAAACTTGCATCCGTCCGAGTTCCCTCGTCCTTTCCATTGTCCGTTCTAAGCCCAGACACACTTTAACGCGCCCACGGTGCCTCCGAATATTTATTTTGTGAGTGGCCGAAAAAATGTTCTCGGAATGGGGTGAAACTTGGCGTGTGGTCTTATTATAGTGTAGACAGGCCACCTGCCAAATTTCATCGCATTCGGAGCTCGTTTGATAGCCCAACGGATATATATAGCGGCACTAGTCGCCGGTTAAAATGTCGGATGTTTCGGTCTCCGAAAACCCCCGTGGGCCTCTTCTCTTCTCTCCCCACAACCCCTCCAACACAGCCCACTAAACTCCCCTAGGCCCATCCTACCTTACCTCGCGATCGGATCCGTCGGATCGCGATCGGAGGGCTCGAAACACCCCCTCCAAACCCCCAAACCCTAGTCCCCATGTCTATTTATAGATCCCCCATGCCAAATTTGGCATCCCTAACCCTTCCCTAACCTCCAGCCATCAGCCTCCCCTCAAAATCCGTGCCTGGCTAGCCCACCGCCGCCAAGTGGCGCGCCTCCATTGGCTAGAGCCGCCGTTCCAGCCGGCCGCAGCCACTCAGGCTGCGACACGTCGCCTCCCCGCCGCCAAGTCAGCCCCGCCTCCACCTCGCGCGGCCCGCCCGAGCCAGATCGGGCCCGAGCCAGCCGTCCGCTCCGCCTCCCGCGTCCTTCGATCGAGCTCCAGATCGAGAGCTCCAGTGCCCCGCCGTCGCGGCACTGCAGCCCTCGCCGCCGGCCCGCCTCCGCGCCACCTCGAGGTCGCCGCCGCCCCACCTCTGGCCGGATCCGGCGGGATCCGGGCCGGGGAGGTTTGATCCACCCTCCTTCGGGCTCCGCTGTGCCCGCACCTTGCCGACGTCGCGGCAACGCCGGCAGCCGCCGCCGCCATGCGTCCACGCCTCTGCTCGATTGAGCTCGAGGGCGACTGCCAGGCCGCTCGCCTCGTCCGCCCCGGATGGGTGGGCTGCGAGGCCCAACCGCCTCCCGAACCTCAGCGCTTCGCCTGGCCTGGCCCAGTGCCATCTCCTCCAGCCCCTCGGCCCATCCGCAGCACCGGCCCAGTGCCTCCCTCCAGCCGGCCTCCTCCTCTGCTACTGGGCTCAGCCCATGGTGAGAAACCCCCGAATCCCGCCCAGTGCACCGTTTAGTATCTAGCGCCCTGTTGTTTTTTTTTCAGTCTAGTAATCTGCTAAGTCCCTGTTAACTGTTATAATGTTGAATCTTTGCATGATGATATCTTTTTGTGTGCTTATCCAAATTGAGTGAATGATATGTCAAAATGATCGTGGTGATGTGCTCTACACTTTGTTCCATTGTGCCATGCTCATTTGAGTTCATCTAGATGCTTAAATCTCTGTTGCAAGGGTGCTACTTGATATAAACTGCTGCTACTTGTTATTTTGTTGCTATGTTTGAGATATGATAACTTGGTGCATGTTTATCCAAATGATGCAAAGGATATGTGAAAATGTTCATCATGAGATGTTCTACATGTTGGTTGGTATAGCATGCTTGTTTGAGTACATATTGCCATGTTAATCTCTGTTGCAAAAGTGCATGTGGCTGTTATGTTTTGAAACTTGTTACGAGATGCCTAGTTGAGGAGCTCGTTAATATTGTTGTGTTTGTCCCCTTGTCACATGCCTAGATGTTTTAGAATCTCCATGATGTGGTCTTTGAGGTGGTGCATTTAACTTTCCATGATATGCTTTGAGGTGACTTAAACATGCTTGCAAACTTGCCATGTTGTTATTGTTGTTTTAACACTTAGTGAAATTTCACTAAGTCTGGAATCTGTAATATCCTGATGCTATGTTTGCTTGATGCCCTAGGAAAATCCATGTTAGTTTTGGGGTGGCCATTGATCATTCCTTGTTGTATATGTTGTTGTCTATCCATTCATGCCCTCACTTGCTCATTTGGGTTGCAGTAGCTTATTTAATTCTTGCTCCCAAGTTGCTATAAAATATTGCTGTCAGGTTTTTATTGTCATGATCAAAATGTTGTAGCTTGTTGCTATTGATCCATGCCTCCTATGGAGTTGCTCCAATGGAGGATATGTCTACTTCATGTCCATGCTTCTTATCACCATGTTTGAGTGCTGTAGCATATATATATAT
>LR738713.1:303254170-303308560 GCA_902687465.1 Secale cereale
ATATATATATATATATATATATATATATATATATATATATATATATATATCTTGCTCCAAAGTTGCTATGTGGCTGTTAATTTCAGCTTGTTGTTATATCTTGTTTCATGTGTATCTTTTAGCCCGTTGCTCCGTTTGGAGTGTTCCTTATATGAAACTTGTGTGATTTTGCATTTGGAATCATAATATCATCTTGTTAACATGTTTGGAGTGAGTTTGGTTGATGTTTCGGTGCATCTTGCACCGTTGCCATGTTGTGCTTCCTACCTTGTCATGTTGTGCTTCCTACCTTGCCATGTAATGCTTCCTGTATAGACTTGCTATGCTTCCTGTGTAGATTTGTCTTGCGTCATACCTTGTCATGTATTGCATCATATAGAATTGTGTTGTTTTCTATGCTTCCTACCTTTCCATGTTTTGCTTCCTGTGTACACTTGTCATGCATCATACCTTGCCATGTAATGCATCATCATATATAAACTTGTGTTGTTTTTCTGTGCTTCCTACCTTGCCATGTTATGCTTCCTGTATAGTCTTGTCATGCATCATACCTTGCCATGTATTGCATCATATAGACTTGTGTTGTTTTCTGTGCTTCCTACCTTGCCATGTTATGCTTCATGTATAGACTTGTTGTGCTTCCTGTATAGACTTGTCATGCATCATACCTTGCCATGTATTGCATCATATAGACTTGTGTTGTTTTGCTGTGCTTCCTACCTTGCCATGTTTTGCTTCATGTATAGACTTGCTGTGCATCATATGTAGACTTGTCGTGCATCCTACTTGTTTGAGCATATTGTCATGTTCTTGTGTTGTGTGTTTACCGTATTGCTTGCTTCTTCTCGTTAGTACTTGTTCCGTTGCGTTCGTAAGGATTCGTTCGTCTACCCATGGTTCTTCTTCAAGGCTTCTTCTCCATCTTCTTCATGGATCCGTTCTTCTTCCTTGCGGGATCTCAGGCAAGATGACCATACCCTTGGATACATTTACTCTCATTGCCTTTGCTTAGTTGTGTCGATGCTATCGTTATATGTCGCGCTACCCATCTTATTGTCAGCCCCTCTCCTTGTTGCCATGAAACCTCTGACCTTTGACACCTTCCTAGCAAAAACCATTGTTTGGCTATGTTACTCGCTTGCTCAGCCCCTCTTATAGCGTTGTTAGTTGCAGGTGAAGATGAAGATCGTTCCAGGAGGGAACTTGTTGTTGGAATATCACAATATCTATTATTATATATTAACACACCTATATACTGGGCATGGGTAGAAGGCTTGGCCTTTTGCTCGGTGTTTTGTTCCACTCATGCCACCTTAGGCGCCGATAAACCGACATTATGTTCCTTGATTTTGCGTTCCTTACACGATGGGTATATGGGGACCCCTTGACAGTTCATCTTTGAATAAAACTCCTCTAGCAAGGCCCAACTTTGGTTTTAATTTGCTCATAATAAAAACTTAATTAATTAATTAAATTGCATAGGGAGTTAGCGCTACCCGAGGATTCTTTCTACATAGCAGGGGGGCCAGTGCTGATGGTGTTGGTCCCAAACGGGGAGACTGCGGGGCCGCCACGGGGAAACCCGAGGTATCTGGTATAACCCGTAGGATCACCTATCCGGTCGTGGCCCGAGACGAGATACGCGCGGCTACTATCAGGGTGTCAACACACCGGGAGGTCTTGCTGGACTTGTTTTACCATTGTCTAAATGCCTTGTGCACTGGGATGCCGAGCCTGATCAGTTTTCCCTAATATAAGGGGTGATGATATTATATTTATCACTTCAGCTAATCGTGAGAGCTTGTGATGGGCTAAGTTGGGACACCCCTGCAGGGTTATGATCTTTCGAAAGCCGTGCCCGCGGTTATGTGGCAGATTGGAATTTGTTAATGTCCGGTTGTAGAAAACTTGACAGAGGATCCAAAGTAAAACACACAACTGTGTGAGTAACCGTGACTGTCTCTTTTCACTTTGGGAAGAGAACACGATGGGGTTATGTTTGACTCGTATGTAGTTCAGGATCTTTAGCGATCACTACTAGTTTGCGACCGTTTGCGTAGATGCTCATCTTATTCTTGTACTCGTAAGTTAGCCACCATATATATTGCTTAGCCGCTGCTGCAACCTCACCACTTTACCTCTTCCTACCTATTAAGCTTTGATAGTCTTGTTACCCATGGTTATGTGATTGCTGAGTCCTCGTGGCTCACAGTTACTACAACAACTGTTGCAGGTGCAGGTTTCCGATGTCTTGACGTGAGAGCGATGATCGTTGTTTGGAGTTCTTTCTTCTTCTTCTTCTTCAGTCTTGGGTTAGGTTCCGGGTCGGCAGCCTGGGATAACAGATGGATGTCTTCGTGCTTTTCATGTTTGTATCCGTAGTCGGATACCTTGTATTGATGTTGTTGTATTCATGTGACATGTATGTATTGTTGTATCCCCCATGTATGTATGTAATGGTACGATGTAATGATATCCATCTTGCTAAGCGCCCGAAATGCGGTTGTGCCCCAATCACGTAAGTGTCACGTGATCGGGATAGAATCGCATCTTGGGCCTGACACCTAGCTCTCCTAGATATGAATTTCCTGATATACCTAAGGGTTATGTTATGGATGGAGAGGTAGCTGAGGACTTTCTTGCTTGTAAGGATAGAGAACATCTTAAGAAATTGCTATGCAAGTTGAACGAAAAATCTCTGAATGCTAGAATGAAATATGATCCTAAGTTTGCTACTTCGCATATCTTTGTTACCGATAATGAAACAAGCTGCTTTACATGCAAAGGTCTCGGCGAGCATGTCTGGTCGTTGGTCTGCGCGTTGAGTTGAAGGAGGTCGAGTTGGCAGATGATTCCCATTCTAATGTTCATGCTTAAAAGGGGAGTCTCCCTTTATGATGATCAATTTAGAGTTCACACCTTTGTTTCGCCTCCCTTGTTTCCTCCCACCCCCTTCTCTCTCTTTCTTTAAAAAAATAATAGATCTATTGTAAAGAATTGTAAAGATTCACTCGAAGTACAAACCACCTCAAACATAATAAAAATTATATCGATGTCCATAGAAAACTGGACGACCATTGCCGCCACCAGAACGAGCCATTAATGCATTAAGAGAGAAAATAAGTAAGAATTACAAGAGACCATCCCATAGGCTAGCCAAAACTCTTGTCTACCATCCACCACACACACCTAAGGATATTCATAGTGGGGAGTATCTGATGTGTACTACACAACCTTTCTTCTTGTAGACTCGTGTTGGGCCTCTAAGCGCAGAGTATTGTAGGAGAGTAGCAAATTTCCCTCAAGTGGATGACATAAGGTTTATCAATCCGTAGGAGGCGTAGGATGAAGATGATCTCTCTCAAACAACCCTGCGACTAAATACAAGAAACCTCTTGTGTCCCCAATACACCGAATACAATGGTAAATTGTATAGGTGCACTAGTTCGGCGAAGAGATGGTGATACAAGTGTAATATGGGTAGTAGATATAGGTTTTTTGTAATATGAAAATAAAAATCAACAAGGTAGAAAGTAGTAAAAGTGAGCAAAAACGGTGTTGCAATGGTTGAAAACAAGGCCTAGGGTTCATACTTTCACTAGTGCAAGTTCTCTCAACAATGATAACATAATTGGATCATATAACAATCCCTCAACGTTCAACAAAGAATCACTCCAAAGTTCCTATCGTGGAGAACATAAGATGAAATTTCTTATAGGGTACGAAACCACCTCAAAGTTATTATTTCT
This sequence comes from Secale cereale, assembly GCA_902687465.1. NCBI lineage: Eukaryota > Viridiplantae > Streptophyta > Magnoliopsida > Poales > Poaceae > Secale > Secale cereale. Next base: position 303,257,920 of record LR738713.1, read on the forward strand.
GATTGATCTATTGGGCTATTCCTATAAGTATCACACGCATCCCTAGAGTTTGTACTAAAATAACACCACATGACACACATCAATCAACCCTAATGTCACCTAGGTACTCCCGTGTCAACACAAGTATCTGTGGGTTAATTATACGATACGCGTCACACAATTTCAGATTCATAATATTCAGTCCAACCCAAAAAACATCAAGAGCATCCCGAGATTTCTATCGGAGAAAAGAATGTGAAAACGCGTACCAACCCTATGCATTGATTACCCCAATGTCACCACGTGAATCTGCAAGTTGATAACCAAAACATACATCAAGTGGATCAACAGAACATCCCATTATCACCACAGATATCCCATCTCAAGACATACATCAGGTGCTCTCACATCCAAAGATTCAATCCGACATAACAAAACTTCAAAGGAAAAGGCTCAATGCATCACAAGGTAGAGAGGGAAGAACACCATAAGATCTAACTATAATAGCAAAGCTCGCGTACATCAAGATTGTGCCAAATCAAGAACACGGGAGAGGGAGAGAGAGATAAAACACATAGCTACTGGTATAAACCCTTAGCCCCGAGGGTGGACTACTCCCTCCTCATCATCGTGGCCGCTGGGATGATAAAGATGGCCTCCGGTGATGATTTCCCCCTCTAGCAGGGTGCCGGAATGGGGTCCTGATTGGTTTTTCGTGGCTACAGAGGCTTGCGGTGGCGAAACTTCTCATCTAGGGTTCTTTCTGGGGGTTTAGGCATTTATAGGAATTTTTGGCGTCGGTCTCACGTCAAGGGGGGTGCTCGAGGGGCCCACAAGCCATAGGGGGGCACCGTGGGGGGTAGGGCGCGCCCACTGGCTTGTGGCCTCCTCGTCCAGTTCCTGGCCCAGCTCGGGTGCTTCAGGGGTCTGTTTTGGTCCATAAAAATCACCATAAATTTTCATCCCATTCCGAGAACTTTTATTTCTACACAAAAACAACAATTTTGCTGAAAACAACGTTAGTCCGGGTTAGTTCTAATAAAATAGTACCAAAACCATATAAAATTATTGTAAACATGGCATGAATACTTCATAAATTATAGATGCATTGGAGACATAGCAGCATCCCCAAGCTTAATTCCTGCTTGTCCTCGAGTAGGTAAATGATAAAAGAAATAGTTTATGAAGTGTGAATGCTAGCATAGTGTATAAGTTTGATCAATGATAATTCCAAACACTTTTTATAGCATCAATATATATCCTAAATAGTAGCTCATCTCATAAAAATTCTCATGATCAAGTAGCAAGTTGTTCACATATTAAAGTATAGACCATATACTTTTTTGAAAACTAACAAACTACGTTCTGGGTCATCAAACAATTGCAATTCATGTTGTTTTAGGAAGGGTCTATGTAAGAGCTTTGATTTAGAAAATTCCACATACTCAACTATCATATAGTCTTCCATGATTGCTCCCTCTCAAAGCATATTTTTAGAAAAAATAGGATCCATCAAACACAGAGAAAGATAGGGGATTAATGCTTCACCTCCCAACTAATTAATCGTATAGATAATGGTCAACAATAATAATTCATGATAAAATATATTTGAATGGCCATATGTCCTTAGATCTTTCCCCACCACATGATGCTTGCCAACTAAAGAATAATTAAGGTTGGAATGAGACAGCATCCTATTGACTCTTGCATAAAAGTAAATTCATAAAGTAAAAGATAGGCCCTTCGCAGATGGAAGCAGAGGTTGTCGTGCGCTTTTTATTTTTGGATGTGCAAACTCTTAATGCAAAGGAATGTCACTTTATATTGCCCCTTGTGACAACAACCTTCATTATACTGTCTACCGCTTTTATTTCTTCACCATCACGAGTTCGTACAAATCTTATTTTCCCTAAGAATAAAAGATCATACATATTAGGAGCAATTTTTATTGCTTTTTGCACCGATGACAACTTACTTGAAGGATCTTATTCAATCCATAGGTAGATATAGTGGACTCTCATGGAAAGAAACTTGGTTTAAGAGTTTTCGGATGTACAAGTAGTAACTCTACTTAGTATGAATTTTTGGCTTGCAAAAGATCCTAGGCAAGCACCACATGTTGGAGGATCCATAACAATATAACTTCTATACAAATATACCCAAACATAACTCATTATGTTGTCTTCCTTGTCCAACTTCAACTAATTTGCTCAAGTTTGAAAATAGTTAATGGGGTTCACAATCATAGAAGGTGTCCACGATAATATATTTATATGTGGAATCTCTCTCCCTTCAATATTCTTTCATGAATTGTTCAAGTGACCAATGTTGTGTTTGCTAATCTTTCAATAAATTTACCACCTATACTTCTTATATGTGAAGTCATTAATCCTCATGGGATACACATATTAAACATATATTATTTCATATTTATGATAAGCAATTCATTCAACCATTTACTCATAGGATATAAGTGAAGCACGAGAGTAAATGACAAACTACTCCAAAAAATAAAAGTGAAGATCAATGAGTAGTTGAATAATTATGTAGCTATGTGAAGACTCTCTCTCATTTAAAAATTTAAGATCTAATATATTTTATTAAAACAGCAAGCAAAGCAAAATAAAATTACATTTCAGGGATACCACACATCATGTGAAGAAGCAAAAACTTAGGCTGAACTGATACTAACCGATAATTGTTGATGAAGAAAGTGGGATGCCTACCGAGGCATTACCCAAGATTTGATGCTTGAGACTTCTTGGAATCTTATCTTGGGATGCCTTGCGAATCTTCAAGCTTGAGCTCATGTGTCTCTTTAATTCCTTTTATATCACGGTTTCCCTAAATCTTAAAAACTTCATCCACACAAAACTCAACAAGAACTCGTGAGATACGTTAGTATAAATCCATGCAAAACCTTACCGTTCTCTAGTGTAGAAATCACTAAAATTATAATTTTACATTGCATACTAAATGCCTCTGCATATTTAATACTCCTGTCCTCAAATAGAATCATTAAACACGCCAACATATGCAAACAATGCAAAAATAACAATAATGTGTCTAAAAAGTACAGTCTGTAAAGAGTACAATTTTACTCATACTTCCATGGCTCAGAAAGTTCTGAAAAATTACCAAATTATAGAAAATTATTCATGCTCACTGTAAAAATTTCAAGATTTTATCGCGTCCTGACTTTCCAGAAGAATTCTGACAATGATAGGAAACATTCTGTTTTCAAACGACAAAATATAGACTTGCAAAATAAGCATGCTAAAGACTACAGTTGTCTTTTTTATTGAAATAAAAGATGCAAAACACCATTCTAAATAACAGCAAGCAAATAAAAAGAAAACAAAATGACGCTCTAGGCAAAACTCATATGGTGTGACAAATAAAAATAAAGCTCCTGGTGAAATTACCTTTAATGTTGAAGATGAAAGAGGGGATGCCCCGAGATTACCGATAATGTTGAAGATGAAAGAGGGGATGCCTCCCAGGCATCCCCAAGCTTAGTTGCTTAAATATTCCTTGAATATTATCTTGGGGTGCCTTGGGCATCCCCAAACTTAGGGTTTTTGCACTCCTTATTCTCCCCATATCGACATCTCACCAAAAAATTGAAAACTTCAATCACACAAAACTTAACGAAACTTCGTGAGATGCATTAGTATAGTAAAGCAAATCATTCACTTGGGAACTGTCAAAGAGAAGATTCATAATTGTTCCCACACAATGCCTATTGTACTCTAGCATTTAACGTGATACGATATCCACCTATCACTACTGCAAGATGATGCTAACATGACACTACGATCAGAGACCCTTCGCTGAAATATTGTGCGATACAATAATCACAAACGGTGGTGGGTGATGGGTTGGATGAGATTTACCATGTAATCGAGTTAGTTTTGTTAGGGTTTGATCCCTAGTATCCACTATGTTCTGAGATATGTTGATATGACTTTGCTATGCTTAATGTGACGCCCCAAGACCGACGCTCCAGAAGACTTCCAGCTATTCCGGGTTTCGCCTTGTGTTTCTTTTTTTGCTTGCTCTATTTATTTTTTGGCATTGCATCATGTCATCATGCCATCATCTCATTAATTTTTGCAACTAAATAAATTGTATGGATCTTTGGTCCATTTAAATCGAGAGAATTCACATGGTGATTTCTCTTTATAACATATCCTCCTAATAATTATGGAGCTATTATAAATATTCCATTTATTTGGAATCACCAAACACACTTGCAAATATTCCTCATATTATTTTCTACTTCAATTTTTGACTCTGTAACCTTCCTCAAAATTCTTTTCCCGTTTATCGAGGTTCCTCCAAAATCCTCAACATTTTTGGCCACTCCTAATCCTTGTCCCAATTGAAAACCATTTGAATTGTATTCAAATGAATTTGAATTTATATCTTTCGATCATGCCACTTCTATTTTTCTCGGATTACGCTCATTTTTATGATTCGGAAACATTAACCGTATGCCCGAATTCTTCCTCTAACCTTCTCTTCTCTCTTTTCCTTTTCTCCTAGTTCTCTGTTAATGGAAAGAATAGAGAGAGATGGATAAGAGCTGAGCAGACATGCCTCTAGCCTGTTTCCCTCTCAACTAGGTAGGCCTCCCACCTAAGGCCCAACCAGCCTCTGCCTATCTAACCCTAGCCGCACGATCGCTCCTCTCTCTCGATCTACCTCTCCCCTCAGCATCGACCCCTCCTCACGCCGATCCCCATCTCCCCCTCCTCTTGCTCTCTTCCTTGCGCCCGTGCCTCTCCTCCCTCTCGTCCTCCTGACGCCACCGCCCCGCTCCCTCGCATTGGCCTCTGGCCTCGCCTGCACCTCGCCCCCCGCCGACGGATCCCTTCCTCCTCGCCATTGCCTCAAGCCGACGCCTCCCCGCTTGGCCCCATCGCCGGCTGGCTGCCGCCATCTTCTCTGCGCCGCCCTGGCCTCCCACGCAGGCCTCCGCAGCGCCACGGCGCTATGCCTCGCCGGAGGAGTGGAGCCCCGCCGGCCCTCTTCCCCGCCTCCTTCTCCTCAAACCGCCTCCGCCTCCGCATGGCCCCAACACCCTGCGCACCCAGGCCAGCACTGCCGCCCGCCGTTGTCATCTTCCCCGCCACGCCGTGCACCATGCCCCCCCTCTACTCGCCGACCTTCCCTCCACAACCACCGGGGCGCCACCTCGTCGGGCCGCAAGCGCGCCGTGCCGCCCGCCTTGCCTCGCGCCACCGCTCATCGCTGCTTTCCGTCGCCACATCTGATGCTGCTGCTCTGCTACAAGCCACGCCGGCGCCTAATCCTCAAGCTTGAGACTCCCTCGCTGCTCCGTTGCGGGCTGAGTCCGTCACCGTGTTCGTCCCCTGCTCCATGTGCGTGTCGCTGCCCCGAGGCCCTTGTCTTGTTTTGTGTCGAGCTAAGTCAATACCATCTTCTACGTCTACATGCAAGTACCACGACGTCGATGACCCTCAAGTTCGACTACACGGTGACGCGCCAAGTACCACTACGACCATCCCTCACCAAGTACCGGTTCGAGTACGACGACATGAACATCTACAAAACGTGTACCCCTACGTCAACGAGGACCTCGACGCCTCGTGTACAACTACCGTCGGCGAAGACCCGGGTTGCAAAAACGCCAAGTTCCACTACCTTCGCCAAGACCGGACCGACAAGTACCCCGACAACGTGTGTACCACTACCGCCGACATGTACATCTACGAACGTGAACGACTACTTCGACAACGTCCGAGAACGACTACTTCCTTTTGGAAACATGAACGACTACTTCAACGACGACCCGCGAGTACCACTACTTCCACTACCGACGAATTTGTACCCCTCCGAAAATGAACGCTTCGAAGGTATAACGCCGAGATGACGCCCGTGAACGAATGCTTGAGTTGTATGAGATGTTCCACTTGTTCCACCGTGTCTGAGTTGTCCTTGCATGTTCCTCCTTGTTGCCATGTCGTCGTCACGTGGGAACCCGGTAACCGGGAGCACCCCACCTATCTCTTTGCATGACACGATCGCGTCACTTATTTTGCGCCGACATCTCAACGAGTTACCGGAACCGATATGTTGCCGTGGCATCATTTTCGGATTCGTCGCCGTGGCACCCCTTCCTTTACACCACGGTGACAAATGCTTCATAACATGCTCATGTCAACTTTTAACTAAAATTGCATAAAAATTGCAAGTGCCATTCGCATCATGATAACAACATTAAAATGTTTAAATTGTTGTTTGCATTCAAATTGCTAAATGACATGGGGATTTTCCGGAATTGTTGTTGTTATTTCCGGCCTCATCTAAAATGCCTAGATAGTGTAGTTTGCTCATGCTTCACCTCTTGCCATGTTAATTAGCATTTAATATTGTTGGGTACATAACAGGGATCAAACTAAATAATGGAATGTGGTGTCTTGTCAATATGCAACTCGTTGCATATTGAACTCCACTTAAGTTGTAGTTTTGTTAGTGCACTTTGCCATGCCATGAATATTTAAACCGGACATGCATCATACTTGTTTGTGCATCATATGCCATGTTTATGCTTGTGTGTTTACCATGTTGTTTGCTTCTTTCCAGGTTGCTTCTCTCGTTAGCTTCGGTTTCGTTCCGGAGTTGTGAGGATTCGTTTGACTTCGTCGGTTTGTCTTCTTCATGGACTCGTTCTTCTTCCTTGCGGAATCATAGGCAAGATGATCGTTTGCTGATATCACCTCTATCTTTTCCTTGCTAGTTGTATCGCTCTTTTAGTTATGCCTCAATGCCTATTCTTGTCTTGTCAGCCTCCTATGTTGCCATGAAACTCTCGAACCGCCTTCCTAGCAAACCGTTGATTGGCTAAGTACGCTTTTGCTCAGCCCCTCTTATAGCGTTGTTAGTTGCAAGTGAAGTTGAAGATTGCTCCATGTTTGGACTTGTTTTATTGGGATAACACAATATATATCTTAATGCATTAATTCACATATATATTGGTAATGGGTGGAAGGCTTGGCCTTCAGCTTGGTGTTTTGTTCCACTCATGCCACCTTAGGACCTGATAAACCGGTGTTATGTTCCTAGATTTTGCGTTCCTAACACGGTTGGGGTTTATGGCCCCCCTTGATAATTCGCACTTCTTAAAGATTTTCTAGCAAGACCCAACTTTGGTTTTACCATTTGCCTAACAACTAAAAACTTGCATAGGGAGTAATCAACCCGAGTTCTTAATCAACAACCCGGGCCAGTGCTCTCATGAGTGTTTGTCCAAACTGGGCAACCTGCGGGGCCGCCTCGGGGAAACCTGAGGTATCTGGTATATACCTGTAGCTTGTCCCATCCGGTCGTGGCCTGAGACGAGATACGTGCGGCTACTATCAGGGTGTCGGTGCGCCGGGAGGTCTTTCTGGATTAGTTTTACCTTTGTCGAAATATCTTGAGCATCGGATTCCGAGAATACTCGGGTCTTACCAACATGGAGTTGCGACTTCACGGATCGTGAGCTTGTGATGGGCTAAGTTGGGACACCCCTGTAGGGTTTTGAACTTTCGAAAGCCATGCCCGCGGTTATGTGGCAGATGGGAATTTGTTAATATCCGGTTGTAGATAACTTGACACCATATCCTTAAGAATACACTACCTATGTGAGTACCGTGATGGTCTCTTTTTGAAGGGGTTTTCGGAATGTGAACACGGTGGGGTTATGCATGGACAAGAGTGGCTAGGATCACTTATTGATCATCTTTGGCGACCATTGGCACATATCCTCATCTCGCTCTGAATTCATAAGCTAGTTGATTAGTGCTTGCTGCAGACACTTTATTACCTCTCCACACCTAAAAGCTTTGTTAGTTTTGATACCCGGGAATGGGATTGCTGAGTCCTTGTGACTCACATATTACAACACACACCAGATACATGTACAACTAAGTATGACACAGGAGATGGACAAGAACTTCACTGGGAGTTCAATGAAGAACGTGGCCGTATATATGTGACGTATCCCGACGATCAGTAGTGGTTCCTACTAGGGGCGATCAGGACTTGTGGTTGTGGTATCTTTTCTTGTTTGATTTCGTCCGTAGTCGGACCCTGTGTTATTTGGATGAATGTGTGAATGTTGAATTAATTGTGTGACGTGGCGAGTGTAAGCCAACTATTTTACTCTTTCATCCTTGTTTAATTACATGAGTTGTGCAAAGATAGCACGCTTAACTCGTGCCTCGACACGTAGGAGATATAGTCGCATCCTGGGCATTACACTTAATGCTTGTCACTAGGTCCCGAGTGCCATCATTTTAGATCTGAACCTATTATGTTTTCATGAATATACATGTGTTCTTGATCCTATCTTGCAAGTTGTAGACACCTACTATGTGTTATGATCCGCATACCCCAAGGTGACAATAATTGGGATTCTTTCCGGTGATTGCCATAGTTTGAGGAGTTCCTGTATTGACTAAGTGCTAATGCTTTGGTCTGGTACTCTATTAAAAGGAGGCCTTAATATCCCTTAGTTTCCATTATGACCCCGCTGCCATGGGAGGGTAGAACAAAAGATGCCATGCAAATTCTTTTCCATAAGCACGCATGACTACATACGGAATACATGCGTCCATTACATTGATGAATTGGAGCAAGTTCTATGTCACGCTAGCCTTGAACTTTGTTCATGCCCATGGAAACTTTGTGAACCTTGATTACAGAAACTTTTCAATAAAAATAATTACCCCCTTGTACAATTCCATTTTATTATAAAAATAATGTGCCAAGAGTTTCCTTTAGGATGATTAAACTGCTTGTTGGTTTGTGCGGTGCAAAAACATAAACTTTGGCTGTAGTGAGTGATTTTACATTGTTTACTGGAACGTCTAAAGGATCTGAAACTTTTTGCATAGTATTGCTATACAAATTGTTGACTTTTCCTAATTTGTCCGGAATTTTTAGAGTTACAGAAGTAGGGTGAACGTTCAAATCTTTACAGACTGTCATGTTTTCACAGATTGCTGTTATAGCTTCATTATTCGTATATGTTTGAGTTCTTATTGAATTCTCCTTGACTTGGGGCCATAGAATTGAGATAGCATACAGTGGGTAATATTTGTTCATAATTATACAAAAATGTTAGAGCAGTACATGATGGGATTTCATTGATCATATGCACTAACCCCGCCACTAAAAGTTCGGTTAAGTTTTGTGTGGATGAAGTGTTCGAAGATTGAGGAGGTCTCGATGTGAGGAGAAGGAGGAGAGCCAAGAGCTCAAGCTTGGGGATGCCCAAGGCACCCCAAGTAAATATTCAAGGAGACTCAAGCATCTAAGCTTGGGGATGCCCTGGAAGACATCCCATCTTTCTTCAACAAGTATAGGTATGTTTTCAGATTCGTTTCGTCCACATGATATGCGTAAATTCTTGGAGCGTCATGTGCTTTTTTTTAATAAATGCACCACACTGGTATGAGATAGTCCTTGGTTGATTTATAGAATGCTCTTTGCACTTCACATATATCTTTTGAGTATGGCTTTATAGAATGCTTCATGTGCTTCACTTATATCATTTGAAGTTTGGATTACATGTTTCTCCTCACATAGAAAACCGCCATTTATAGAATGCTCTTTTGCTTCACTTATATTTGTTAGAGCGTGGGCATATCTTTTGTAGAAAGAATTAAACTCTCTAGCTTCACTTATATCTGTTCAGAGAGTTGACAGGAATTGGTCATTCACATGATTAGTCATAAAATCCTACATAAACTTGTAGATCGCTGAATATGATATGTTTGATTCCTTGCAATAGTTTTGTGATATAGAGATGCTAATATGTGGGAGGTACTAGTGAATGATTGTGTTTTAGTAAAAATATTGGTGTTAAGTTTTGTGATTCCCGAAGCATGCACATATGGTATTCTAACAATGTAACCAAATTGGCGCGCATTGTATTTTGATTGTTTATCTTTGCGTGAAGGTCGGTGGGGCGCGATGGTTAACTCCTACCAACCTCCCCCCTAGGAGCATGCATCGTAGTATTTTTCTTCGAGGGCTAATAGGTTTTTTGCAATTAGTATGTGAGTTCTTTATGACTAATGTCGAGTCCATGGATTATACGCACTCTCACCCTTCTACCTTGCTAGCCACTCCAGTACTGCGCAATTATCACAGGTGCATCAAACCACCTTATACCCTTCCTAAAAACAGCCACCATACCTACCTATTAAGGCATTTCCATAGCTATTCCGAGATATATTGCCATGTAACTCCACCGTTCCGTTTATTATGACACACACCATCATTGTCATATTGCCTTGCATGATCGTAAGACAGCTAGCATGATGTTTTCATGGCTTCTCCGTTTTTTGATGTCATTGCTATGCTAGATCACTGCACATCTCGATACACCGCTGGAGGCATTCATATAGAGTCATATTTTTGTTCTAGTATCGAGATGTAATATCGAGTTGTAAGTAACTAGAAGTGTGATGATCATCATTATTAGAGCATTGTCCCTTGAAAAAAAGAAGGAACGCCAAAAAAAGGCCAAATAAAAAAAGAGAAAGGCCAAAAAAAAGAAGGAAGGCCCCAAAAAAAGAGAAAAAAGAAAAAGGGGACAATGCTACTATATTTTTTCCACACTTGTGCTTCATCATAGCACCATGTTCTTCATGATAGAGAGTCTCCTATGTTGTCACTTCCATATACTAGTGGTAATTTTTCGTTGTAGAACTTGGCTTGTATATTCCAATGATGGGCTTCCTCAAATGCCCTAGGTCTTCATGAGCATGCAAGTTGATGCACACCCACTAGTTTTCCTTTGAGCTTTCATACACTTATAGCTCTAGTGCATCCGTTACATAGCAATCCCTACTCACTCACCTTGATATCAATTGATGGATGTCTCCATAGTCCATTGATTTGCCTAGTCGATGTGAGACTTTCTCCCTACTTTTGTCTACTTGTCGGTGCGAAACGACAACTATGGGATCACTGGAATCCCTTCTACGGTTGGCGGGCGTGGAGTTGTGCAAAGAGCAGGTCTAAGAGTCAGCACAGCGATCGTTTACGCAAGTTCGGGCCGCGAGGATGCGTAATACCCTAGTCTTGCTTTGGTGTATATTTGAGTGTTCTTGAGTTCTCCAGCTAGCTATGGTGCCTATCCAGCTTTTTAGGAGCCGAATCCCCCTCCAGTACGCCGCGGGCCTCCTTTTATAGTGTGAAGGGGCTGCCACAGTGGCACACATGAGGTGAAAGGTGTACGGTGTATAGGCTTATCCCATGCCATTACGGGACAAGGCACATTCAATGCGCAACTTAGGTGTCTATTTACTTTATCGGGGATGGGAAAGAAGCCCGTCCCGTCCTTGGCCACTCTTTCTGGTCACGACACGCGTCCAGGCCAGTGAGGCAGGCAGCTGAGGTTGCGTCCTGGTAGAGTCTTCATGAAGATCTGCATGCCACCACGTAGGTGCTTGGCTAGCTGGCCCAGGAACCACGTATCTCAACGTGGGTGCCTGCCTGGGCCAGCGGGTCGGCCACCGAGCTGGGGCGGCGATGGGATGGCAAGAGCTTGCCGCAGACTTGCCTTTGTTCTCGGCAAAGGTCTTGCCGGGGCCTCCGCGAGTGCCCCGCGGCAAGAGGCTTGCCGGGGCTTCGGGGTGTCTTCGGCAAGGAGCCTTGCCGGGGCCTCGCGGGAGTCCTTGGCAAGGATCCTCGCGATCTCCATGTCTTCTGGATCTTACCTTGGGATTCATAGATCTTTGTCTTCACAAAGATCTGCATACCATCACGTGGGCGCTTCCCGAGCCTTGGCTCCACTTTTTTTGGTATCATTGGAGCTCGTAGGCTTCAAGGGTGGCCGCGACGGAGGCATCTGAGTGGATTGCCCCGGCAAGAGCCCTTGCCGGGTGGCACGCAGGCTGCCCCGGCAAGGACGGAGCCTGTCCCTTTGCTTGGTCTTCTCGTGTTGTCTATCTTGGCGTCATCTTGGTAACTCTGCATTCCTCGCTTCCTCCTCCTAACCTGCTTGGTGCGGCCGTGGGTGCGGCTCCGACTGTCCACGCACAAGTGAGGGGTACAAAGATGCGCCCCTTGTTTTGTACACCGACAGGAGCCCCAGGGTCTGGGCCACATACGAGCGTGACACGTTGTTGGGGCAGGCCCAAAACGGTGTGCGGGCAGGCGTGGCGGGTTTTACCGCGGTAAAACTTTTCGCGCGCTGCGCTTCCCTCGACCCGCGTTGAATGCGCGATGTGGAGGGGTGCGTGTGATGTGGGTGGCATGCGTGGGACGGTTCCTGTACGCATGCGTCATACCGCAGTAAAGAGGCGGCTCGCGCCTTCCCTGTAAAAAGATGGAGGCGTGGAGGCGCGGCTCTTTTACTGGATGGTCTTGGGTCGCAGTTTTAAAGGCGCCCACGCCCACCACCATGATAACAGGGTGGGGAACGATCGTCTCATCCGTCCTTTCGACCCTGCACATTTGCCATGCATCCTTCATGCAGGTGGCGAGCTTTGGAGGCGGGAAACCGGGCTGTCGCTGGTTGGGCAGCGGGTCGGTCCAGATTCCCTGCACCCCTTATGGCTGCATTGGCTGAGCGGGGCGGCTGGGTCTCGACCCCGCCTATTTATAAAGAGGGGGAGGGAGGGAGCGCCACCCCACATTCTTCAGTATCCATCCTCCTTCATCTTTGCTTCTTCCTCTCGTCTTCCATGGTGAGAGGAGGTTCTGGGCCTTCGTCGATGGCAGTGAGGGTCGATGCTCGTCAGCATGTCTCTTCCCCCCTTGAGCCCGTGGCGGTGGAGCCAGCCACAAGAGGAAGGGGGAGGGGGCGTGGCCGAGGTCGTCGCGGCGGTCGGGGGAGAGGGGCACGAGGTGGCGCGGCGGTCGCGCCTCTGCCAGTGGTGCCTCCCACGATGGAGGGTCACGTCGGGGACCGGCCCCACGAGTTCTTCATCAGGCCGCGCCGGCCACCGCGCCGTCGTCTCCGTCTTCCCACCCCTTGCAGCGGAGATGGAGCTCGACCCACCCCAGACCCTCAAGTTGCACATGAGGGGCTGCGGGACCGGGGGTACGCGAGTCGATGTTGACTTTCCCGCCCCTCGGGTAATGTATCTCCGTCGCGGGTGGAAGACGTTTACCCGCATCCATAGCTTGACGGTGGGGCTTGTCCTGTATTTCAGATTAATGGAGGGCAGCCTGCTCTCCGTCAAGGTCTTTGGAGATCTTGGGACTCGCCTGGAGTGCTTCGTAGAGAGCTCTTCCGACGATGGAGACTCTTCCTCGAGTAGGAGTGACGAGGAGGACAGTGACAGTGGTGACGAGGGGACCGAGCGGCAGAATGCCGACTCCGACTTTGGCTGACCACGCCGCTCCTCCCTCGGTCACGCGCCCTGCTGAGGGCAATCCTCACCAAGCTCTCCTTCAGGGTGCTCCCCGTCGTCTCCTTGGGCGGCCGGCGTAGGAGGGCCAGAGAAGGCGAAGAAGGCGGGCGGCGGTCGTTAGCTTGGAGCACGCGGGCACCGACGCCTTCGTCGCGTACTGGCGGGCCGCTGCCATATCTTCCAGCTTTCTGCTCTTCGCACCTCGCCCAGGCGCTCTTTTTGCCCTCCTGCTGTCCTGTTCCACCTTCCGAGGAGAGGGACAAGAAAGCGATTACAGGCATCTTATCTCTTTTTAGTTTGTAAGCCTACATGCTTTTGTTGAATTTAAAGCTTGTAACCCCCCTTGTTCACGTTTTTTCTTTCCGTATGAACTGTACCTACACAGGAAGTTTTTAATGAAAAGGGGTGTTTGTCGGCTTCTTCGTGCGTGAGCGAGGCCCATGCCAAGGGTGAATCCTTGTTATTTTTATAATAAACATTATCACCCAGCAATAGGCCTTGTTGTTTCTCTTCTTCAGCCGACCGTTCTCACGCTTTTGGAGGAGGCGGGGGCGAAGTAGAGTTAGGCTCCTCGTTAATTTCTTTGCCATCGCAACTACTACCAAGTTCCGACCCAGGAAGTAACTCTTGGGCACATGGAAAAAGGGAGTACGATGGTTTTAAGACATAAACGAGGTTTCATATGTCCCAGTTCCATACGGAAATGTATAGAAAGGGGATGAAAAACTTATCTGAATCCGCAGCCCCCGGCAACCTTGGCTCGGTGTGGTTGGATTCTTATGTCTTCAGCCCCCGCCAAGCTTTCCTTGCCGGGGTTGGGGCGTCGGTTTGTTCCTCTTTTCCTAGGTGGCTCAGCCGGAAAGACATGTGGATCAAAGAAGGCAGATAAGACGCACACCCGACCTCTAGGCTAGGGGTTAGTCGCCACCAAGCACTATCAGCCCTAACCGAGGAAAGGACTCAACCTAGCATGCATGCTATAACTTAGGGCGCCAGCGCTTCATTTATTTATGCTCAGAGTCTGCGCCTGGCTTTGTTCAAAGGGTTACATGCCTTGCCGGCAAGGCTTGTACAAAAGGGTGGCTTTCCGGGAGGCCCGGCAGCCACGCCTTACGGGTAAAACTTGCGAAGTTGTTCGATGTTCCATGAATTACTCACTAGGATCCCATCTTCGGTGTCCAGGCAGACTGCGCCAGGCCTGGTGACTCGTATTACCCGATAAGGGCCTTCCCACTTTGGCGTCAAATTGTCGGAATTCTTGGCCAACTAAACGTGCCGAAGAACAAGGTTGCCTTCCTCAAAGCTTCGGGCATGAACCTTGCGGCTTTGATAGCAGCGTAAGGCTTGCTGGTAGCACGCTGCTTGCACAGCCGCCCGAAGATGATCTTCCTCGAGGAGCATTGCGTCATCTTACCACAATTGCTCTTGCTCAAGCTCATCATAAGCGAGCACTCGGGGTGACCCGTATGTGAGTTCCGTGGGGAGAACTACCTCCGCCCCATAAACGAGGAAGAAGATTGTCTGGCCAGTGGCTCGATTTGGTGTCGCCCTGATCGACCAAAGAACCGTTGGCAGTTCATCGATCCAACGCTTTCCGCACTTGTGTAGCCTGTCAAAAGTGCTTGTCCGGAGGCCTCACAGTACTTCAGCATTTGCCATTTCTGCCTGGCTGTTGCTTTGTGGATGTGCAACAGAAGCGAAACAGACCTTGCCGCCGAGGTCTTGCATATATTACATGAAGGTGTTGCTTGTGAACTGCGTATCGTTGTCGGTGATAATCCTGTTTGGTACACCCAAACGGCAGACCAAGCCTTTGAAAAACTTGACGGCCGACTGTGTTGTCACCTTGCTCACTGCCTCCACCTCCGGCCACTTTGTGAACTTCTCGATTGCTACGTACAAGTACTCAAAGCCCCCGACAACACGGGGAAAAGGGCCCAATATGTCGAGCCCCTAGACCGAGAATGGCCAGTAGAGAGGGATTGTTTGGAGAGCTTGAGCTGGTTGATGAAGTTTCTTCGAATGGAACTGACACGCTTCACACTTGGTTACTAGTGTCGTTGCATCCTGGAGGGCAGTGGGCCAGAAGAAACCCTGCCAGAATGCCTTGCCAGCAAGGGCTCTTGATCCTATGTGGGAGCCACATATGCCTCCATGTATCTCTGCCAATAGCTCCAGCCCTTCCTCCCGTGTGATACACTTCAATTTCACACCGTTCGATCTTTTCCTGTACAGGACGTCGTCGACGAACTGGTACATGGCGGATCGATGGGCTATTTTCCTTGCTTCTTCCTACTCTTCCGGAAGCTCCCCGGTCTGGAGAAATTGGACAGTATGCTGCGCCCATGCCGGAGTCTGGGGCTCGATGGTGAGGACCAAAGGCATTTCTTCTACTATGGGAGCGATTGCTTCTACGGCTAGGGCTTGACGCCCCGCTGGAGTATGTTGTCCCACGGCAGGATCCGCGTCTCCGGCAACACTTTTGCCGGCCACCCCTGCGGGTTTGGTAGGAAAGTACTTGCCGAGGCTTGACTTCTTTCGCTTGCTTGGCTCAATCGATGGTTCAACAGATGGGTGAAATAATCGGAGCATAAAGGTACCTAGTTCCATAGGTAGTTTGAGGGCGGCGCGTTTCGACAGGCAATCAGCGATGTCGTTCTCCGCTCGGGGGACGTGTTCAGCTTGTATACCATCGAAACGCTCCTCTAGTTTCCTTGCCTGACTGCGAGCTACGAATCTCCTCCGATGATGAGCTTCTTGATCCCGAGGTCCGCTGCGATACTGAGACCGGCGAGCACTCCCTCGTACTCGGCAGTGTTGTTTGTTGATACCTCCCTGGGGAAGTGCATCTGGATCACATACTTGAGTTGCTCTCCAGCGGGTGCAATGAGCAGCACACCAGCACCGGCGCGTTGCACCGAGAAAGCCCCGTCAAAGTACATAATCCAGTCGCGACTCTCACCCTTGCCGGGGAGGGTAGTCTCCTGGATCTCCTTGTCGGGCGTCGAGGTCCATTCTGCAACAAATTCTGCCAAGACTCTACTCTGAATCGTTGAAGTTCTTCAAATTTCAAAACGAAGCTTGACAGCTCCAGGGCCCACTCCACAATCCTCCCAGTCGCATCTGGGTTATGCAATACTCGTTGGAACGGGAGGCGGGTGATGACGGTGATTTCATGCGCTTGGAAGTAATGATGCAGCTTCCTCGAGGCCATAAGGAGGCCGAAGAGCAATTTCTGCACACGCCGAAGTACCTTGACCTAGCCCCCTGTAATAGGGAGTTGACAAAGTAAACCGGGTGCTGCATCATCTTTTTCTTCTGCATCACTCCGTTCGGTCGCGTCTCTTCGGCCCCAGTAGCATGAGGTGTTGTTGCTGCTATCGCTTCTGTACTGACCTCACTCTGGGCCACTAGCGCGTCACTTGGTTCGTTGCCGCTAGATACAGCAACAAAGGTTCTTGTGGTTTGGGCGCAACCAGTACCAGAGTAGAGGAGAGGTATTTCTTCAAATCTTGCAGTGCCACTTCGGCTTCTGGGGTCCACTCCAACGGGCCCGGCTTTTTCAAAACTTTGAAAAAGGGGAGGGCGTGCTCGACAGATTTGGAGATGAACCTGCCCATGGCGGCAACGCACCCAGCAAGCTGACACACATCCTTGATTCGCCTGGGCGCTTCAATCTGCTCGATGGCCTTGATCTTGTTGGGGTTTGCTTCAATTCCATGATGTGACACGAAGAAACCGAGAAGCTTGCCGAACGGGACGCCGAAGACACACTTTTCAGGGTTCATCTTAAGGTTGATCTTGCGCAGATTTGTGAATGTCTCTTCCAAGTCTTGCACGAGCGTTGCTTTGTCCTTGGTTTTGACCACTATATCATCCATATAAGCTTCCATATTTCTATGTAGCTGAGGTTCGAAACCAATCTGGACCGCCCTCGCAAACGTTTCTCCAGCACTCTTCAATCCAAAAGGCATCCGCATAAAGCAATACGTAGGGTGATGAATGTTGTCTTCTCTTCATCTTCTCTTGTCATGAAGATCTGGTGGTAGCCTGAGTAAGCGTCAAGGAATGATAACAAGTCACACCCAGCTATGGAGTCCACAATCTGGTCAATGCGTGGTAATGGGAAATGGTCTTTTGGACAAGCCTATTAATGTCTGTGTAGTCTATGCACAACCTCCACCTTGGATGGAGCACTCCTCCACGCACTACCACCGGATTGGCCAACCACGTTGGATGGAGAACTCCTCTCACTAGGACGGCTGCCTCCAACTTCCTGGTCTCCTCTCTGATGAACTCTTGCCGCTCCAGAGCCTGCTTCCTGACCTTCTGCTTGACGGGCCGCGCATGAGGGCAGACAACAAGATGGTGCTCAATGTAACACCCCATATGTGATACCTTCCATATATGGCAATAAAGCATTTTTAACAATTGAACCTTGTCCTTTCCTTGGGGGTTCTTTTTCAATTATGCATTCTTATTGTCATTGCATTGTCATCTTATTTTTTTCTTTGCATTCATGCATTTCTCATCATCACCATTGCATCATGATCATCATGGCATTCTTTCCTTGTCCTTGTGTTTTATTCTTTCCTAGTATGTCATGTGAGTGCCTTGTTATTCTGTGTTGGTGGTAGCAAGATCATGGCCATGCTAAACCCTAACCCCCTCCTTCTTCTTGCACCACTTCTTCTCCTTCCTTCTTTTCTTTTCCATTCTTTAAGCATTTTTGCAAGTGGCTTAACCTTCTCCTTTAATGTTCCTCTTCTCCCGACATCTTTGGTTCCTTGTCATTAGTCACCTTGCAAAGCCTTGCCCCAATTTAAAATGATTTGGTTAGGTTAAAAATGACAGAAGTTTGAACCATATTCAAACTTGTTTTATTTTTCTACCTCTAAAATGCCCAAGTCATTTTTATAAAATAGGGCATAAATCCAGGAGCTACGGGATATTTTATTTTCCTCAAGATTCCTTTTCTTTTAGCCTGTGCTTTTCCTTTTGTTTTTATGTTCGAGGAAAAAGAAAAAGAAAAAGCAACAGCAGTAGCAGCCATCAACAGCGCAGCCCAGCAGCACTTGGGCTCGGCCTCCCCCTCGGCCGAGCAGCTAGCGCACGCCCGCAGCCCAGCTAGCTAGCCCGCGCCGTTCCTCTCACCGTTTCTCACCCGTGCCCCCGCTTACCCCCTCTGCTTTGCGCCCACGTGGCCAGGACGGGCCCGCGCGTCAGCGACCGCGCCTCTCATCTCACCCACCTTTTCTTCCTCCTTCAGTTCATGCCATGGGGACTGCGGGCGACCACACCGTCGCACACCGTCGTCGCCCCGACCCCTCTTTTAATCCCCCGTCCAATCCAACAACCCCCTAGGGTTCTCCTCTTCCTCCTCTCGCCGCCTGGTGAGCTGAGAGCCACCAGATCCGCCGCGCCATCGCCGTCCTGAGCGCATCTGAGCGCATGGGCTCCTCGCCGATGAGCCCCTCGTTGTCCGCAGCCTCGCCAAGCCTTTCCCATCTCCTTCCCCGGCGTCGACTACATAGTCTACGGCTGCTACACGGAGCTGAAGGCCACGGCTTCGTCCTCTTCTTCCTCGACGTCGACTCCGGCCACCGCATGTGTTTTGCTCGTCGCCGCCGTCGACTCCGTCCACCTCTCGGCCAGCCGAACACACCACCGTGTTTGTGGTGAGCATCCGCACCTTCCCGTGCCCTTTTCCCCTTCTTCTGCGCCGTCTAGCACCTAGTTTGTCGTGCTCCCGAGCTCATCGCCGTCGGGCCTGGTCTCCGACGAGTGCCCCGACCTCCGTTGCTTCTCCGTGTTTGTCCATCGTCTTCGTTGTGTCGAGTAGGGCATGTTTGTTCTCTCGCCGCTCCGTTAGGGCCCGTATTTTGTCGCTCTGTAGTTCGTCGCCGCCGCCTCTGCTGCTTGGCGCTGGCGACGCTGTAGTCGTTGTTAGGTTCTGCTAGTGCGCGTCGTGTGTGCGTAACCCCTCCAGGAGCACACCGCACCCCTCCGCCGCCTGTTTTGGTCGCAGGAGCAGCTCCAACGAGCTCGTCCGACGGCTCTGTTTTTCCCCTCCGTCTGCATCTTCAGATTACTCATAAGGCCACACTCCCCTTCTCTGTCAGATACACGCGCATAGCCCAGTGGTGTGTCTCTCCTTCAGTTAACCAGCGACGCGGGTTCGATTCCGCGCCGGGGTAGTGGCTAGCCCATTTTTGCTATTTTATCTGTCTCGCTGACAGTCGGCCCCACCTGTCGGCCTCTCAGCTCCTCATACCCACACCCGCACCCACTCAGCCGCCACGTTAGTTCCCTGGACCCACGGGTCAGTGCCTAGGGCTAGGTCCAGGCTGGGTCGATTTGACCCTTTTCCTTTTTCTGTTTTTGTTTTTGTTTTCTTTTCTGCAATTTCTTTTGCATATTTATATATTTTAATATATGCATCTGATGAAAATGCTTTATATATGAAAATGCCTAGTTTTTCATGTAGAATACTAAAATATGCAGCTTTTTGCCATGTTAACAACATTTAAAAATGTTGTTTGATATATATTTGTGTTTAAATATGCTCAAACTTATAAAAATCATAACTAAATAACTACAACTCCAAATTTGACAAACTCTCATGTATTTGGGGTGGGAAAATGTGTAGTTTAAGATGGTGTTGTTACTTTGCATGTTTAACAACTTTAAAATATGACTTTCACAGATCTGTCCTAATAGTGTTTTTATGAATATGGGAGTTTCCAGAAATTGTTGTTTGTTCTTTGAGGCCCATTTAAATTGCTAGCATGATGTTGTTGATCCTAGTTGCACCCCTTGCCATGTTTAAACAACTTATAAAACTTGTTGGGTGCTTGTTTAAATCAACTACATAATCGATATATTATCTAATGCACCTATATATTGGTAATGGGTGGAAGGCTAAGCCTTTCTACTTGGTGTTTTGTTCCACCCATTGTGGGGACCCCGACTTAGAAGTTGAGATCACCGAATGCACGTGTACAGTGATCCCAGAGATCAATGCTCACTGAACACACCGAAGCTGAAATAACAAGAGTCTTACATCCATACAAATAGTCTTACACGAATTAAGGCCATTATGGCCAAGTCTTACATAGATAGAGCCTCACGGGCTGAATAGGAAATGACTCAAATAGCGGAAGTCTTCGGGTAGAACCCATGCCATCTGCCTTAACCCTACAGGCATTCTGACTGGGATAGCGTCCTAGTTCGCATGTTCGTCTCCAAGGAACTCTTCCTCATATTCCTGTTCTTCCATGCCTGGCCAATTAAATAACCAGTGGCAAGCCAATGAGTACTTTGAATGTACTCGCAAGCAACCCATGATGTGGTAACAATGCAATGGATCAATAATGAACAATCTAGCAGGAAGCTAGAACAATATGCTATCATCAAGTTTATGCATCAATAACCTCGCGTAACCTCGAAGACAGGTTACCGATATCAACATGAATATGATTCAACTCATCGAGTCAAATCACCATTCTTGACTTGTCACACACATATCAACACCGATGAAGTAAAATTCTGGACATAGTTTAAGTAGCACCACCCAACTGTCCATGACCGTGGACACGGCTATTCGAATAGTTTTACACTCTGCAGAGGTTGCGCACTTTACCCACAAGATCCGGGGAACTTCCGTGTCATCCACGACCCGCGGTACCTCAAGTACCCGGGGTAAGCACCCGGTCATTACCTTTCCTTAGACGACACTATCATAGAGTCCACTCGTTGGCACACGGCCCTCGGGTACAAACAGTAGATCACGGGACTTGCCCTAGTTTCAATGTTCACGCGTACCCGAAGGGACCAACGGTGTGTCCGGTGCCCTGTGAAAACAGTCATGGTCGTCTATCCAAGCACGACCCCATCCCGGGAAAGACCTCAAGTCTTCCCGTCACTAGTAATGCGGGCACCATGCTAGTATCGACCTAAGTAATCGATAAAGCCCCGTCCCATAAGGGGTAGTGTGGTTGCACATGTTTGGTTGGGACGGTAGTCACACATAAATCTAATCCATCATTCCACCATGCACATGATCTACCGGCACACCACTTCTTTCTCAAGTGACGACCTAACACTTCATCACCCTCGGGCATTAGGGGCACCCGATGGGTTCATGCAAAGATTTCAACTACGAGGGTTCATATCACACATGCATCATATAAGCATCATGATCAACTATTAGCATGTCATCTAGCACATAGCAAGATCAACAATAAGGCATGCATCATGTGGTGGTTCATCTAGGTTACCATCGTAACCCTATCATCATGCATCGGAAACAAACGGGTTCCGAGAACAAGTGTATCATGGTCAAAGGGCTGCTTGCCTGGATTGGCTTGGTCTTCAAAGTCTTCAAATCCTTCTCCTTCTTCTTCCACAGCAACCTCGTCAAATACGGGATCTATACGTCGCATAATGACCACGAGAAAATAAGAATACAAATAATACAGAAAAATCAAAGTGCTCAGAAAAATGTCAACTCATTTTTGTAAAATACTAGAGGGATTTCTAAGATGGGGAAAAATCTTAGTTGGAGTTTTGGAGTTACAGAATGGAATAGATTGATTTTTGAACAGGAGTATTACTGCCCAAATTTGAATTTAAATTTGAACAGTACAGAAAAGTTTCACGGATTTGAATGAAAGTAGTACCATTAAATAGGTTGGAATATTACAAGATTTTAGGAGTTGGAATTATTTAATTTGGATCAATATTCTTTTCTGTATAAATGTTTAAAACATTAACAGAAAAGAAAAATGAAAAAGGGTCATGTGCACTAGGCCAGAGGGGGGCCACAGTGCACGGCCCAGATGGCTCGGCCTGGCCGCACGGGAGCCAGCGCGCGCACGTCAGGTTTTCAAACCTGACGGGCGGGGCCCGTGGGTCAGCGGCACAGAGGAGGGGGAGAGAGGTGGGGGGATGACAGGCGGGGCCCACCTGTCATCTCTAACCCCACGGCCACGGCGGCGGCGAGCTCACCGGCGAAGACTCCGGCCACGGCGACGGCAACGGAGGCCAGGGATGAGTTCAGCGTCGTGTTGCGGTTGCTGTGGTGGTGGTGCGGCACGGCGGGGAGTCCTGGTTTACCGGCGGCGAGGTGGGACGGCGGAGGCTCGTCGGAGGGTAGTTGCTGCGGCCGTTTCCGACTGCAAACGGAGGGGGAAATAGAGGGGAAAGGATCAGTGGAGTGCGGCAGTTCCGAAACGAGTGGAAGGAGAGGCAGGGGAGGCCCGTACCTCGAGATCGCCGGCGGCCCGACGCGGCGGAGCTCCGGTCGATCCCGAGCATTGGGACCTCCTGGGGTCGAGCTGGTGATGCAGGAGTGATGCTGGGGAGGAGGAGATGCTGCTGGTGCTGTTGGAATGGCTCGGGAGGTCCTATTTATAGGGGCTCGACGGAGACCCGTGGTCCAGTGCGCCGGCGAGCTCCGGCTCGACGCTACAGCGCACGGGAGGCGACGGGGATGAGTCTGGGGAGTTCCTGGACGAGCTCTACGTCCAGCTGAGGTGAGAGGAGGAGCGGGGGAGCGTCAGAGGCGCGCGCGCGTGTGAAGCAGAAGAATGGTCGAAGCGGGCGGCCGGTGCGCGTGCGACGTCGTTCACTGGAGGGCGCAGGAGGAGGGGGGACAGCGCCGGGGAGGTTGCGGACGTCGAGGCGCCTCGACTGGCGCGAGGGGGAGGCTCGAGGTTGTCGGGGGAGGCTGATTGGCCCGAGCAACAGTGCTGGTCTGCACTGTTACGCGCTCCAGAGCGCGCGTATGGCTGGCATCACTGCGCTCTAGCCGTGCTGGTCAAACCCAACATGTCCAGTAGTGTCTAGCACGTTGTGGGAAGAGTAAAGAAAGGGCCTGAGGCCTTGGATGCCCTGGAGATGCTGAGAGAGAGCAAGAGTGTTGGTGAAATGGTAGAAACCTGTTGTACAGCAAGGTAAAATAGAGGTTTCACCCTTCAATCATGGAGCTGAGGTGCTGGGGGAGTTACTGGAGGTAGCTGGTAACTCAATGAGCCTGTGGTAAGAAGTTGAGGCCATGGAGAAAAGAAAAAGTGATCAAGTTGAGGGTTTTAGAAATTCTGCAGAAGGTGTTTGATCTATGTTTGATCAAGTAAATGAAGTCCACTTGACATGGCACTTGACAGGGTTGAAAGACTTGGGAAAATAGGGTGCTTCACCAAATTTGGGCTTATTTGAAGAAACTAGCCAATGTAACTTTGGTGAACCCTAGAAATCAACAGAAACAGTTTCATCTTGATTGAGTCAAGCTAATCATCTCCCCTTGATGCACCACTTGGTGTAGCATCATCATTTGGGGTATTGATCATGCCCACAAAGTTTGAAGCTCCAGATAAAAAGTTGGTAATGTAAAGTTGTTCAAATTTGCATTTGAACAGAAAGGGTTTTGAGGTGATCTGATCAAGTTTCTCTATTTCAAATCTTGTGCCATTTGGTCTAGATGCCTTATTAGGTCATTCTAGCTGTGCACCAAGTTTGAGAGCATTTGGACAAGTTTGGCAATGTAAAGTTGCTCAAACTTCAAATATGGACAGAATGGTTATGAAGGGGTTTGAGGAGGTTTTCTTGCTTCCCAAGGCATGGGACTTGGCAAGATCATCAATATTGTCATATATGGCATGATAGAATTTCCCTGGAATTTTTGGAGAAAATTTCCTTTGTAAATATTTCAAAAGCTTGAAATATCCAGAAAGGGTTTTAGAGGGTTTAGCCCATTATTTTGAACATGACCAAGTGTTGAAACTCTTATATATGGACAATATATGTCCTATGAGTCTCTCTGAATTTTGGCAAATATTTCTGAAATAGTTAAATAATTTTCCCCTATTAAAGACCATTTCTGGCCTTAAGAAAAAGCTTTTAAATAAAATAGGAAAATAACTTTTAAAATTATACCTTTGTGGTTTCTGGAAGTCCTATGACTACTAGGTCTCAAATAAACCTTTTGAAATAATTTTCTCACCCTAAATCAAGTACTTGCAGTGCAAATCTCAATTCAGGGTTTTTTGGAAAACTAAATTTATAAAAATACTTTTTGGCCAAATTAATTTGTAAGAAAATACTATACTGTTATATAACACTTGGCATGATCATTGGGCAGAAGTTTTGAGTATAGAAATGAAATTTACAAGAGATCATAGTTGACTTTAATGAGCACATGAAAAAGCAAATGAAGAAAACTAAATTCCAAATAAAAGCCAAATGATGCTAAAAAAATTTGCTGGTCCAAATTTTCATGCTTCAAAGTTACAAATAACATGTTACAAAATGCAGGGTGTGACAGACCTACCCCCCTTACAAGAATCTCGTCCCCGAGATTCCTAAACTAGGGCTTAAAAGAGGTCGGGAAACTCGGATCTAAGATAGTCTTCTCGTTCCGAGGTTGCTTCTGCTTCGGTGTGGTTGCTCCACTGGACCTTGAAGTACTTGATGGTACGGCTCCGCGTACGTCGTTCTGCTTCGTCCAGAATGCGAATGGGCTTCTCGCGGTAGGTCAAATCAGGCTGCAGATCAACGGCTTGGTGATCCACATCCTTGTAGAGATTGGGCTTGTCTGGAACTTGGAGACATTTCCGGAGTTGTGACACATGGAATACATTGTGCACATCGGATAGCTCAGGTGGTAGTTCCAACTGATAAGCCACTTCTCCTCGTCGTGCAGTGACCTCAAAGGGTCCAATGAACCTTGGT
Source organism: Secale cereale (assembly GCA_902687465.1). NCBI lineage: Eukaryota > Viridiplantae > Streptophyta > Magnoliopsida > Poales > Poaceae > Secale > Secale cereale. The sequence continues at coordinate 303,283,011 of LR738713.1, forward strand.
GCGAGCTTCCCTTTGACATGGAAACGCTTCGTTCCCTTCAGAGGAGTTACCCGCAGGTACACGTGGTCCCCAACATGGAAACTCATGTCTCGGCGTCGAGTGTCAGCATAACTCTTCTGCCTTGACTTGGCTGCCTTTAATTGCTCCCTGACTAGTTGGACTTGCTCTTCTGCTGCGCGGAGATTATCCGGTCCAAAGACTAGTCCTTCTCCAGTCTCTGACCAGTTGAGGGGTGTGCGACATCTGCGTCCGTACACCACCTCAAATGGTGCCATCTGAAGGCTTGACTGGTAACTGTTGTTATAGGAGAACTCGGCAAAAGGGAGACAGTCTTCCCACTTGGCTCCATATGCCAGGACACAGGCTCGGAGCACGTCTTCGAGAATCTGATTGACTCGCTCAGTTTGACCTCCGGTCTGTGGGTGGAAAGCTGTGCTGAAAGACAACTTGGTTCCCAAGGCTTCTTGGAACTTCTTCCAGAACCTTGAGGTGAACTGGGTTCCTCGATCTGACACAATCTCCTTGGGAACACCGTGAAGACTTACGATTCGGTCGAAGTAGAGAGCTGCCAGCCGGTTGCCATCATAAGTGGTCTTGACAGGAATGAAATGGGCCACCTTGGTCAAATGATCGACTATGACCCAGATAGAGTCATGTCCTTTATTCGACCTTGGTAATCCAGTGACGAAGTCCATTCCGACTTTTTCCCACTTCCACTCAGGAACCTTGAGTGGTTGAAGCAATCCAGCAGGTCGCTGATATTCAGCCTTGACCCTTTGGCACACATCACACTTTGCAACATAGGTTGCAATCTCTCTTTTCATCCCGTGCCACCAGAATCGTGCCTTCAAGTCTTGGTACATCTTGGTTCCTCCGGGGTGGATGGAATACGGAGTGTTGTGGGCTTCTTGCAGAATCAACGTCTTCAGCTCGGTGTTGTGATGAGGACATCACTAACAAGGTTACACCCACAGCTCCAACTGACACATATACAGGACCAATTACTAGAGATCGCGCACGCCAATTAAATTACCAGGTACTTTCGTTTCTTGGTAATGAATCTAATGTTCATGAGAATATGATGCTGCCTAAATTGGATACATTTGTCTTGCTTACAAATGAAGGGCCTAGCTTGGACAAGAAGGATGAACATTGGAGCAAGATCAAGCATGGAGATGATGGCATGCGCAAGGGGAACAAGAATGGAGTTTCAATTGATGATTTCAGGACTTTGAAGCCACCATAATGAGTGTGAGAAGCCTTGGACGAAATATACAAGATGCCACTTCATAAATTTCGTCCAGAGGCTATTATAGGTGCTGCGTCACCTTATTATTGGGCCAGGCCCATGTAATTTCGAAATACTTGAGTATAGGCTGTTTTTAGAGTCCGTATGTGTGGGGAAACAAGAGTTAGGGTTGGTTTCGGACCCCTCCACCAAGGGCCACGAAATTCCCCCCTCTTTCCCTCATATATACAGCCCTTAGGGCGTCATTTAGACTTTGGGTTTTGTTTAGATTAAAAGTTCGCCATAGCTGCAACTTCGCGTACTTCGTTTGTGTTCAACGACCAGACAAAGGCGTCACAGAACCCCACCTTGATCAATAAAGCTTTCCTCTTATATTCGCAATATCCAGATTGCAATCTTAGTTTCTTTCTTATTCTTCGTTTGCCTGCAGGAAACAGACCTTCGTGGTCAGGTTGATCGTGCTCCGGCGTGGTCGATAACCTCTCGGAGTTGGTTTAGCGATTGCTAAGGCGCGACGTCCACGCACGTTCGTAGTCGGATCGTCAAAGTCAACTTCATCCAAACGATAGCCACTATCTCATCGAAAGACGGGACACCTTTGCCTCTATCAAGTGGTATCAGATTTCCAGGTTGCTCGGTGAGATTTTACAGTTCTTCGTAGATTAGATCGAGTCTGTTCTTCATACCTACAGTCCACGAAAAAGCCAAAAAAAATTAGGGTTAGTTCATCCCATCCGAACCAATCTGAGCCTTTGCATAATCTTTTCTGTATTTGCTTTGTTGAATTTGCGGTTGCATCGTCGTGTCAAGTTGCTGGTCTTAGCGTCTAGTCTTTTAGAGTTTCGAGTTCTGGTCATAAGTGTCACATCGCCGCCGCACCATATTCATCGCCGCTGCCATACCACCACTGCTGCCATATCCCACCACCGCCACCACATACCACCACCGCTGCCATATCCTACCACCATATATCCACCGCCAATCCGAGTTCTTTTCATATTAGGTTTGTTCTCGTGATCCATCTAGGTTTCGGATTTGTGTTTCCTTGCCTGCGTAGGTCTCGGAAAAAAAAAAGTCTGGAGACCCCCGGGCGGTTTTTAGGCCAAAATTTCGGCAGGTGAAAATATTTTTTCCCTATCCTACTTTTGGGCTTTTCTGAGTCTTTTGAGACACGTGCCATCATACTGTTTTTTTACCGCACTTTTTCGTTGTCGCTGCCCTGATTCCGAAAAAAAAAATTCGTCAAAAAATTTCGTGCCTATCATCTTAGTTTGACTTGGGAAGTGTTTTGAGACACTCGCCATTATAGTGATTTTCGGCAAAAAAAAAGCAGCGCAAAAAAAAACGCAAAAAAAGAGGCGGAAAAAAAATTCGGAGTGTGCTTTTCCCTTGATTACGTGCAGCGCCGTGATTTTGTTAGTGTTCTAGGCTCGCGTCTCTAGTACGGTCTAGCCTAGGACTAGCACAGTACCGTCGTTGAGCGTTTATTCACCTTTGCATCTCTGAATTGATTATTGCTGACCCTTTTTGCTACCATATTATAAGCCTTCCCAGCTCCACATACATCTACATCGTGCGTTTGACTCTCCCTGGTAATCGCTCTATCCAAGCTTTGAGAGTTTTGACTACATCGGTTGCCGATCACCACCTGCTGCTGGGTAAGAACTCGTAAGAATTTGAGATTTGCTTGACGGATTTGTGACACCCTCCACCACCACCACTTGTTAGTAGTCTGTAGGATCATATTCTTGTGTGTTTCTATTGCTGCTAACCATGCCAGGATCACAAGTCGACGAGACTGACTGGGAGAATTTGACGAACAAGGAGCTTCATGATAAGTTTCAGGAAATGATGAGTGTACAGGTGCAAGATGTGCTAAACACATTGGACGAGGCCATGGAGAAGATAGATGCAATGGAGAAGACGTTTGAAACAAAGCTGGATAACAAGTTTGCTGAATTGCTTTCGCGTTTTCCACCACCACCGGCTGCTGCAGCTGTCCCACCTCAACAACAACAACAACAACAACAACAACGTCGCCTTTCGAATCAAGTGGGACGAGCACAGCGCGTTCCCCTTGAGACTGGTCAAGCTTCTGGTGCTGCTGTTGATGTTTCTGTAGCTCTTGCTGCTACTGCAGAGGTGGAGGACCATTACGAGGATGAGGTTGACCAAAATCAGAACCACGTGCAACAACCAGCACCACCACCACCAGGTCGTCCTCATGCATATCATCGTAACGGTAGGGCTGCACCACCACCTGAGGTACATGACCATCTTCCTAAACTGAAATTGAATATTCCACCATTTGAGGGTAGATATGTTCCTGATATATATCTTACTTGGGAGTTACAAACTGAACAACGTTTTACATGTTTAAACTATCCCGAGGAGAGACGTGTTCCTGCTGCTGTTTGTGCTTTCACTAGTTTTGCATGTGTTTGGTGGTCTGAACATTGTAGATTATATCCTACTCCAGCTACTTGGACTGCTTTGAAAACTGCTATGCGTACTCGTTGGGTTCCACCATATTATCAACGTGAATTACTTCAAAAACTGCAGCGCTTAAGACAAGGAAAAAATTCTGTAGAAGAATATTATCAGCAATTACAAACTGGCCTGATTAGATGTGGTATTGTTGAGGAGAATGAAGCTATGCTTGCACGTTTTATGGGTGGATTAAATAGAGAGATTCAGACCATTCTAGAGTATAAGGATTATACTAATATCACTCGTTTATTCCATCTTGCTTGTAAAGCTGAACGTGAAGTGCAGGATCGACAGGCATTGGCGCGGACTAACTTTTCTGCAGGTCGACCTTCATCATGGACACCGCGTGCATCCTCTACTTCCACACATTCTACTGCACCGACACCTCCATCAGCTGTTACCTCCAGCCGTGATACAAGGAAGCAGGCACAACCACCATTATCTGCCAAGAGCACACCTATTGGGCCTGCACAGAGTTCTTCTTCTTCCATGGCATCAACGGGGCACACCAGTGATATTATTTGTCGTCGTTGTAACGGAAGAGGACATTTTGCGAGAGATTGCAAATCTCAGCGTGTGATGATTGCTACTGAGGATGGTGGATATGAATCCGCTAGTGACTATGATGAGGAGACTTTGGCTCTTATTACATGTGAAGAAAACGGTGGAGACGATTCTGATCATGAGACGCAATACATGGCTCCTGAAGATGCTGACAGGTATGAATGTTTAGTTGCTCAACGTGTTTTGAGTGTGCAGGTTACACAAGCTGAGCAAAATCAGAGGCATAATTTGTTCCATACAAAGGGAGTTGTGAAGGAACGTTCTGTTCGCGTGATCATAGATGGAGGGAGTTGCAACAACTTGGCTAGCATGGAGATGGTGGAGAAGCTATCTCTCACCACAAGACCACATCCACATCCTTACTACATCCAATGGTTCAACAACAGCGGCAAGGTTAAGGTAACACGTACTGTTCGTGTGCATTTTAGTATCTCTACATATGCTGATTATGTTGATTGTGATGTGGTACCTATGCAAGCATGTTCCTTATTACTTGGTAGACCATGGCAATTTGATAAAAATTCTGTACACCATGGTAGAAACAATCAGTATACTCTTGTTCATAAGGATAAAAATATTACTTTACTTCCTATGACTCCTGATTCCATTTTGAAAGATGATATTAATAGAGCTAATAAAGCAAAACAGGAGAAAAATAAGAGTGAAAATCAGATTGTGGCAAAAGAATTTGAGCAACAAATGAAGCCTAATAATAAACCATCTACTGTTGCTTCTGAAATTGAATTGAAAAGTGCATGTTTATTTGCCATCAAATCTGATATTGATGAGCTAGATTTTAGCAAATCTGTTTGCTATGCTGTTGTATGCAAAGAGGCATTATTTTCATTCGAGGACGTGCCTTCTTCTTTGCCTCCTGCTGTCACTAACATTTTGCAGGAGTTCGCCGACGTCTTTCCACAAGACGTGCCACCGGGATTACCACCTATTCGAGGGATTGAGCATCAGATTGACTTAATTCCCGGTGCATCGCTACCCAACCGCGCACCATACCGTACCAATCCAGAAGAGACGAAGGAGATTATGCGTCAAGTACAGGAGCTACTCGACAAAGGTTATATACGCGAATCCCTTAGTCCTTGTGCTGTTCCTATTATTCTAGTGCCGAAAAAGGATGGTACATCACGTATGTGTGTTGATTGTAGAGCCATTAATAATATTACTATTAGTTATCGTCATCCTATTCCTAGGCTAGATGATATGCTTGATGAATTGAGTGGCTCTACAATATTCTCCAAAGTTGATTTGCGTAGTGGATACCATCAAATTCGTATGAAATTGGGAGATGAATGGAAAACAGCATTTAAAACTAAGTTTGGATTATATGAGTGGTTAGTCATGCCTTTTGGGTTAACTAATGCACCTAGTACTTTCATGAGATTAATGAATGAAGTTTTACGTGCTTTCATTGGACGATTTGTGGTAGTATACTTTGATGATATATTGATTTTTAGCAGATCTTTGGAGGAACATTTGGAACATTTACGTGCTGTTTTTATTGCTCTACGTGATGCACGTTTATTTGGTAACCTTGGAAAGTGCACCTTTTGCACCGACCGAGTCTCTTTTCTTGGCTATGTTGTTACTCCACAGGGAATTGAGGTTGATAAAGCCAAGATTGAAGCTATTGAGAGTTGGCCGCAGCCCAAAACGGTCACACACGTGAGGAGTTTCCTTGGCCTCGCTGGATTCTATCGGCGTTTTGTGAGAGATTTCAGCACCATTGCTTGATAGAGGCAAAGGTGTCCCGTCTTTCGATGAGATGGTGGCTATCGTTTTGGAGGAAGTCGACTTTGACGATCCGACTACGAACGTGCGAGGACGTCGCGCCTTAGCAATCGCTAAACCAACTCCGAGAGGTTGTTGACCACGCCGGAGCACGATCAACCTGACCACGAAGGTCTGTTTCCTGCAGGCAAACGAAGAACAAGCAAGAAACCAAGATTGCAATCTGGATATTGCGAATATAAGAGGAAAGCTTTATTGATCAAGGTGGGGTTCTGTGACGCCTTGGTCTGGTCGTTGAACACAAACGAAGTACGCGAAGTTGCAGCTATGGCGAACTTTTAATCTAAACAAAACCCAAAGTCTAAACGACGCCCTAAGGGCTGTATATATGAGGGAAAGAGGGGGGAATTTCGTGGCCCTTGGTGGAGGGGTCCCAAACCAACCCTAACTCTTGTTTCCCCACACATACGGACTCTAAAAACAGCCTATACTCAAGTATTTCGAAATTACATGGGCCTGGCCCAATAATAAGGTGACGCAGCACCTAAAATAGCCTCTGGACGAAATTTATGAAGTGGCATCTTGTATATTTCGTCCAAGGCTTCTCGCACTCATTATGGTGGCTTCAAAGTCCTGAAATCATCCATTGTAACTCCATTCTTGTCCCCCTTGCGCATGCCATCATCTCCATGCTTGATCTTGCTCCAATGTTCATCCTTCTTGTCCAAGCTAGGCCCTTCATTTGTAAGCAAGACAAATGTATCCAATTTAGGCAGCATCATATTCTCATGAACATTAGATTCATTACCAAGAAACGAAAGTACCTGGTAATTTAATTGGCGTGCGCGAGCTCTAGTCATTGGTCCTGTATATGTGTCAGTTGGAGCTGTGGGTGTAACCTTGTTAGTGATGTCCTCATCATCCTCCCCTTCTTGAATTGAAGTCGTCCTCGACGGAAGCTCATCTTCCTCACCCAAGTAAGGCTTCAAATCTGCAATGTTAAATGTGGGACTAACCCCAAAATCTGCAGGCAGCTCAAGTTTATATGCATTATCATTTATTTTCTCTAACACCTTGAAAGGACCATCGGCACGTGGCATTAGCTTTGACTTGCGCAAATTAGGAAACCTATCCTTACGCAAATGTAACCAAACAAGATCTCCAGGTGCAAAGACAACACGTTTTCTACCCTTATCTCCAACAAGTTTATATTTAGCATTCATGCGCTCAATATTTTCCTTAGTTAACTCATGCATTTTTAAGATCAATTCAGCACGTTGTTTAGCATCAAAATTAACCTTCTCCGAAGATGAAAGAGGCAACAAATCAATAGGTGCACGAGGTAGGAAACCATAGACAATTTCAAAAGGGCACATCTTAGTAGTAGAATGCAACGAACGATTATAAGCAAATTCAATATGAGGCAAGCATTCTTCCCACATTTTCTTATTATTCTTCAAAACAGCCCTAAGCATAGTAGACAAAGTTCTGTTGACTACTTCAGTTTGTCCATCAGTTTGGGGGTGACAAGTAGTACTAAAAAGCAGTTTAGTCCCCAACTTAGCCCATAAACATCTCCAAAAGTGGCTAAGAATTTTAGTATCACGATCTGAAACAATAGTATTTGGTACACCATGCAAGCGAATAATTTCACGAAAGAACAAATCAGCAACATTAGCAGCATCATCGCTTTTATGACATGGTATAAAGTGTGCCATCTTCGAGAACCTATCCACGACAACAAATATGCTATCCCTCCCCTTCTTTGTTCGAGGTAAACCCAAAACAAAGTCCATAGATATATCTTCCCAAGGAACACTAGGGACAGGCAAAGGCATATATAAACCATTAGGATTGAGTCGTGACTTAGCTTTTTGACATGTAGTGCAGCGAGCAACAAAACGCTCAACATCCCGTCGCATCTTTGGCCAAAAGAAATGTGTAGCAAGTACGTCCTCCGTCTTCTTCACGCCAAAGTGTCCCATTAATCCTCCTCCATGCGCCTCCTGCAACAACAAAAGATGAACAGAGCTAGCTGGAATGCATAGCTTGTTAGCTCGAAACACAAATCCATCACTAACGACGAACTTGTTCCATGTTCTCCCTTCTTTACAATTCTGCAATACATCTTTAAATTCAGCATCATGCACATATTGATCTTTGATGGTCTCCAAACCAAATATTTTAAAGTCAAGTTGTGAAAGCATAGTATAACGACGAGACAATGCATCAGCAATAACATTTTCTTTTCCCTTCTTGTGTTTAATAACATAAGGGAAAGTCTCTATGAATTCAACCCATTTAGCATGTCTACGGTTCAGTTTTGCTTGACTTTTAATGTACTTTAAAGATTCATGATCAGAATGTATAACAAATTCTTTGGGCCATAAATAATGTTGCCATGTCTCCAAAGTCCGAACAAGAGCATATAATTCCTTATCATAAGTAGAATAATTCAGACTAGGCCCACTCAATTTTTCAGAAAAATATGCAACAGGTTTACCATCTTGTAATAACACACCTCCTAACCCAATTCCACTAGCATCACATTCAAGCTCAAAAGTCTTATTAAAATCAGGAAGTTGGAGTAAAGGAGCATGTGTCAACTTATCTTTCAATACCGTGAGTGCTTCTTCATGTGCAGTACCCCAAACAAAAGGCACATCCTTCTTTGTAAGCTAATTGAGAGGTGCAGCAATGGTGCTGAAATCTCTCACAAAACGCCGATAGAATCCAGCGAGGCCAAGGAAACTCCTCACGTGTGTGACCGTTTTGGGCTGCGGCCAACTCTCAATAGCTTCAATCTTGGCTTTATCAACCTCAATTCCCTGTGGAGTAACAACATAGCCAAGAAAAGATACTCGGTCGGTGCAAAAGGTGCACTTTCCAAGGTTACCAAATAAACGTGCATCACGTAGAGCAATAAAAACAGCACGTAAATGTTCCAAATGTTCCTCCAAAGATCTGCTAAAAATCAATATATCATCAAAGTATACTACCACAAATCGTCCAATGAAAGCACGTAAAACTTCATTCATTAATCTCATGAAAGTACTAGGTGCATTAGTTAACCCAAAAGGCATGACTAACCACTCATATAATCCAAACTTAGTTTAAAATGCTGTTTTCCATTCATCTCCCAATTTCATACGAATTTGATGGTATCCTGATACAGGGTGGAACCCTAATCAGCGGATCTTTCACGAAATGGAGGGGATCCCACGATGAACACGAAGAACACAAAGGGAAACGGGGGAAAACACGAGAGGAAACACACAAGAACAAGTCCAATCACACATCCACTAGACAATCAAACACACAAGATCACACGGTACATGAACAACAAAGGGAAAGATACAAGGTAAAGTTCATCTCCAAGAGGAGGTCTTGAATCCGTGAAGGATCTTCCCGTTAGGGGTCTTGAATCCAAGGTGGATCTTCTCCGTAGAGGGGCCGCGGTCTCTCTCGTGGAGTAGATCCGGGATGGATGAGCAAAGCTCTATCTCTCATATGAGCTAAACCATTGCTAACCCTAAAATGGTGGAGGTGGAGGAGTATATATAGTCTAGTACACGAAGGGGTAAGTGGGAGAGGATACATGGGCCTCTGGCCCGACTCTGCGCGCAGGCAGGCGCCGGATGTCCGGGCTGGGGGCCGGATGTCCGGCCGTTCATGGGAGGCCGGATGTCCGGGCACGGGCCGGATGTCCGGCCTGTCGATGGCCGTTCTTCGGGTGCTTCTGTTGCCCTTGCCGGATTTCCGGGGTGATGCCGGATGTCCGGCCTCTGCTGAAGCGCCGGATGTCCGGGCAGGTCGCCGGATGTCCGGGCTGGCGCCGGATGTCCGGGCTGGCGCCGGATGTCCGGCGGCTGTAACTTCAGCCGCTCCGTCTTCTTCCGTCTTCTCTTCCAAGCTTCCCTCGCGGATGGTGTAGGTGTTCCTCGGCGCTTGCACTCCTCGTCGTCGTCCGTGAAGCTCCGACAATACCTATGCATGCACACGAGTGGAGTGTCAAGTAGTATACCATCCTCGAAGGGGTCAAGTGAACACGTGTAAAGGAGATGATTCACCTTTATGTATGAGAAGTAGAGGTCGCACGTGTCACTTCCCAAGCAGACTCTTGACATGGTGATGTCCATAGGATAAACCGTATCACAAGGACTAAGGGATTCGCGTATATAACCTTTGTCGAGTAGCTCCTGTACTTGACGCATAATCTCCTTCGTCTCTTCTGGATTGGTACGGTATGGTGCGCGGTTGGGTAGCGATGCACCGGTGATGAGGACATCACTAACAAGGTTACACCCACAGCTCCAACTGACACATATACAGGACCAATTACTAGAGCTCGCGCACGCCAATTAAATTACCAGGTACTTTCGTTTCTTGGTAATGAATCTAATGTTCATGAGAATATGATGCTGCCTAAATTGGATACATTTGTCTTGCTTACAAATGAAGGGCCTAGCTTGGACAAGAAGGATGAACATTGGAGCAAGATCAAGCATGGAGATGATGGCATGCGCAAGGGGAACAAGAATGGAGTTTCAATTGATGATTTCAGGACTTTGAAGCCACCATAATGAGTGTGAGAAGCCTTGGACGAAATATACAAGATGCCACTTCATAAATTTTGTCCAGAGGCTATTATAGGTGCTGCGTCACCTTATTATTGGGCCAGGCCCATGTAATTTCGAAATACTTGAGTATAGGCTGTTTTTAGAGTCCGTATGTGTGGGGAAACAAGAGTTAGGGTTGGTTTCGGACCCCTCCACCAAGGGCCACGAAATTCCCCCCTCTTTCCCTCATATATACAGCCCTTAGGGCGTCGTTTAGACTTTGGGTTTTGTTTAGATTAAAAGTTCGCCATAGCTGCAACTTCGCGTACTTCATTTGTGTTCAACGGCCAGACAAAGGCGTCACAGAACCCCACCTTGATCAATAAAGCTTTCCTCTTATATTCGCAATATCCAGATTGCAATCTTAGTTTCTTGCTTGTTCTTCGTTTGCCTGCAGGAAACAGACCTTCGTGGTCAGGTTGATCGTGCTCCGGCGTGGTCGATAACCTCTCGGAGTTGGTTTAGCGATTGCTAAGGCGCGACGTCCACGCACGTTCGTAGTCGGATCGTCAAAGTCGACTTCATCCAAACGATAGCCACTATCTCATCGAAAGACGGGACACCTTTGCCTCTATCATGTTGTTTGGTATGCAGAGGCGACCTTTGTACCAAACAATCCCGTGCTCGTCTTCGGAGAATCCTGGGGCCTTGCCCAACTTCATCTTCTTCTTGATGCCTTCGATGCTTGCGTGTCCATCTTGAGCCTTCTTGACGTCGTCCATCAGGGTCGGTCTGACTTCCAAATGATCCAGAAATCCAGGGGTGACCAATTCCAAACTGAATTGTTCGATCTCCTTAAACAAGGCTGGCTGCCTTTCTTGAATAACGGCATTCAAAGAGCAAGCCTTCATGCTTAAGGCATCGGCCACCACGTTAGCCTTCCCAGGGTGATATTGAACACTGAGGTCATAGTCTTTGATGAGTTCCAACCATCTCCGCTGCCTCATGTTCAATTCCTTTTGGGTGAAGATATACTTCAGACTTTTGTGGTCTGTGTAAATCTCACACCGTTTCCCTAGGAGGTAATGCCGCCATGTCTTCAAGGCATGAACTACTGCCGCTAGCTCAAGATCGTGAGTAGCGTAGTTCTCCTCATGGGGTCGTAGCTGCCTGGAGAGGTATGCTATGACGCGGCCTTCTTGCATCAGAACGCTTCCCAATCCGGTTCGAGAGGCATCACAATATATCACGAACTCCTTGTGAATATCAGGTGTTGCCAGGACTGGAGCGGTGGTCAATCTCTTCTTGAGCTCTTGGAAGCTCTCTTCGCATTTTGGCGTCCACTCGAACTTCTTGTCCTTTTTGAGGAGCTGAGTCATTGGTCGTGCAATGCTAGAGAATCCTTCCACGAACTTGTGGTAATAGCCCGCTAATCCGAGGAAGCTTCTGACTTCCTTGACGGTCGTTGGAGATTGCCATTGGGTCACAGCTTCGATTTTTGCAGGATCAACAGATAATCCTTCCTCGGTCAAGATATGACCTAAGAATCCAACTTTATGCAGCCAGAACTCACACTTGCTGAATTTGGCATACAGTTGGTGCTCACGAAGCTTGTCTAGGACCATCCTCAGGTGCTGCTCATGCTCTTCCTCCGACTTCGAGAACACAAGAATGTCATCAATGAAGACAACAACGAACTTGTCCAAATATTCCATGAAGACTTTATTCATGAGATACATGAAGTAGGCTGGGGCATTGGTTAACCCAAAAGACATGACCGTGCACTCGTACAGGCCATATCTGGTTACGAATGCCGTCTTCGGAATATCTTGGGGTCTGATCTTCAGCTGGTAATACCCAGATCTGAGGTCGATCTTGGAGAATACCTTGGCTCCGCTGAGCTGATCAAACAGATCTTCGATCTTGGGAAGTGGATACTTGTTCTTGATTGTAACTTCATTGAGGGAACGATAGTCAATGCATAAGCGGATGGTACCGTCCCTCTTTGCCACAAACAGAACAGGAGATCCCCAAGGGGAGGCACTTGGGCGGATAAATCCCTTCCTTAGCTGCTCTTCTAGCTGCTTCTTCAACTCGGCTAATTCTTCCGTCCCCATTCTATAAGGCTTCTTATAGATGGGTCCTGCTCCGGGCACGAGCTCGATGATGAACTCAATGTCACGGTCAGGGGGCATTCCCGGTAGTTCATCCGGAAAGACATCAGGATACTCACATACCACCGGTACTTGCTCTAGCCCAACTTCAGACAGACAGTTGACTTTAGCGGCTTGAGCGGAGGAGGAGTTGGGGGCAAACTTAACTTCGACTCCTTGGTCATTGGTCACAGTGACTGTCCGATTGGCACAGTCTAACAAGCCTTGTTGCTTACTGAGCCAATCCATCCCTAAGATCACATCCAAGCCTTGCGATCTCAGGATGATAAGGTCTGCTAGGAAGTCTATACCGTTAATGGTAATACCGACTCCTTTACAGCCTATCTTGGCTCTCATCTCGGCTCCGGGGGTTTGTACCACCATAGGGTTATTCAGGGGTGTAGGGGTCATGCCATTTTTTAATGCAAATCTTTGAGTGACAAATGAATGCGTTGCTCCAGAATCAAACAAGATAGTCGCAGGTGCTGAGTTGACAAGGAACGTACCCAGCACGACGTCCGGGTCTTCCTGGGCTTCTTCAGCAGTGACATGATTCACACGCCCCTTCCCATAGTTCGGTGGATTGCGAGGAGCTGGGTTCCTTGGTGGCATTCCACGGCCTTGTCCCGGGTTCTGCGCATTGGGGCGCGGGGCATCAGGCTTCTTGTTGGGGCACACCCTGGAGATGTGTCCAGGCTGACCACATCCAAAGCAAGTGACTTGGTTTGGAGTGTTGATCTTGTTGCCACCATTGGTATTGGGGTTGAAAGCTGGCCTGGGGTTGGCATACTACTGAGGCTGAGGATTGGCACGAGGTGCAGGAGCTCTTGGCTGCTGATAGGTTGGCTTGGCCGGGGCTGACTGCCACGGACGAGGCTTCTGGTTGCTGGAACTTCCCTTACTGACCAAGTTACGCTTGCGAGTGTCTTCCAAAGCACGCCGCTTGTCTTCAAGCATGAGTGCCTTGTTCACCAGGTCAGGGAAAGACGGGCAGTCGCACACGACAAGCGAATATTGCAGAGTCTGATTAAGGCCTTCCATGAAGCGCTCCCTTTTGGCAGCATCAGTGCTGACATCTTCAGGGGCATACCTTGACAGAATACTGAACTTCTGCATGTACTCCTTGACAGTGCCACTTCCTTGCTTCAGGGCTCGGAACTCGCGCTTTTAGATAGCCATGATTCCGGAAGGAATGTGGGCCTTGCGGAATTCTGCCTTGAAGTTCACCCAAGTGATGTCTTGTTCAGCATGCATGACCTTGAATCCATCCCACCAAGCTCTAGCAGTTCCCCCGAGGCAGTGGGCTGCATAAGCCACCTTCTCGCGGTCTTCGGTGCATCCGATTAGTTCCAGAATCTCCTCAATGGAACGGACCCAGTCGTCAGCATCCAGGGGTTCTGCAGTCTCGATGAAGGTTGGCGGTGCATGCTTCTTGAACTCTGCCAACGTGGAACGTCCATTGCCATTCCCCGCCGGCTGGCGGTTGTTGGCGACAGCTTGAGCAATTAGCTGAAGAGTTGCAGTGTTGGCTTGGCGTTCCTCTCGGAAAGCTTGGAGAAGCTGAGCCATGTCCATGCTTGGAGGAGGTGGTGGTGGAGCTTGGTCGTTGGTTTGGTCGTGGCCTGCCTCTGGCTGAGAGGATGCTCCGGCTTCGGGCTGCTGGGTAGAGGTACCAGTACGAGTTACAACAGGCATCCTATTGGAGCGGTAAAAGGTCTCATGACTCGGAAGAGGGAAAGCAAGATAGATGGGTGCCTAGTAAGGGGGTGGGTGTGACACTAAATCAAATCATGCAAGGGCCGAGAGGCCAAAACACATCCATTAAAATCCAAATGGGTGATGCAGTCGTTTACACATTCCCGAAGGAAGATTACGACTTACATCCTGACACAACAAAAGCAAACACTAGATGGTTTCATATGAACCATACAAGGACTCAGCTGCGCATAGGGGTTACACGACCTATCCTACCGTAGGGGTTACAAGTGGCATATCCGAGTAGCGAATAATGCCTAAGCGGCGGAATGCTCGGTCGCGTATTCCGGCTCTTCTGGTTCTTCCTCCTTGTCTTCATTTGTCTGGGCTCCCTTGTCACTTGAGGGAGTGGGGGAGTGGAGGAGTTGGATACGACGGTGCTTCGACGGTGGTGCAGGGAAAAGCTTGCGGTATTCCCTTGCTGTCATCCGGCATCGCCGAGGTGGTTCTTCACCCTTGGAAGACACATCCTCGGAGGGCCTTCCGCCTCGATATGCGATAGCGGATTGTCCAGAAGGTGCTCCTTCATTCTTGATCCTGTTTGCCTTCTCTTGAGCTCGACGAAGAAGTGCCTTGGTCTTGTAAAGTTCTTCTCGAAGCTTCATTGATTCCGAGGCCAAGTCTTGTGCCAGGCTGTCGGCACATAGACTGAAGTAGGTCTGGAACCGAAGCGAGAGTCCTTCCTTCAGTGGAGGGGCTAGTGCGCTGCTTTCTTCGTCACCTTCCTTCCGGTAAGGTAAGAAGCGAGTTGCCATCTTGGCTGTCATCTCCGGAAGAAGCTCGCGGAGACGGGTTAGTGCCTTGAGTGCAGCAGCGTCGACAGCAAGTGGTAGTGTCGCCATCTGGGGTCCCTCGAAGAACCAACTTGTGGGAGGATCGTTTGCCTTCACGATCACTTCCACATGGTACTCCACCTCAGTATCGCTCACCCAATGCTCAAGGTAGGTGAGGATGGGTGCTCGGTGGAACTGACACTCCTGGAGGCTATCCTCGAGAAGTAGGGGAAACCCAGTGGTCAGGTGCTCTTCGGGAACAGCGGCCATCTACAAAGGTGGAATAGGAGGGGTTAATAAGCTGAGGAAATCTCAGGGTTAGAAAAGAAGAGAGGTTCAGAAGGTTTTTGAAAAGGGGTCTCAACTAACTAACGCCCATGCTAACTAAGGCTTCCTACAGTCAGTATGGCTCTGATACCAGCTCTGTGGGGACCCCGACTTAGAAGTCGAGATCACCGAATGCACGTGTACAGTGATCCCAGAGAGCAATGCTCACTGAACACACAGAAGCTGAAATAACAAGAGTCTTACATCCATACAAATAGTCTTACACGAATTAAGGCCATTATGGCCAAGTCTTACATAGATAGAGCCTCACGGGCTGAATAGGAAATGACTCAAATAGCGGAAGTCTTCGGGTAGAACCCATGCCATCTTCCTTAAGCCTACAGGCATTCTGACTGGGATAGCGTCCTAGTTCGCATGTTCGTCTCCAAGGAACTCTTCCTCATATTCCTGTTCTTCCATGCCTGGCCAATTAAATAACCAGTGGCAACCCGATGAGTACTTTGAATGTACTCGCAAGCAACCCATGATGTGGTAACAATGCAATGGATCAATAATGAACAATCTAGCAGGAAGCTAGAACAATATGCTATCATCAAGTTTATGCATCAATAACCTCGCGTAACCTCGAAGACAGGTTACCGATATCAACATGAATATGATTCAACTCATCGAGTCAAATCACCATTCTTGACTTGTCACACACATATCAACACCGATGAAGTAAAATTCTGGACATAGTTTAAGTAGCACCACCCAACTGTCCATGACCGTGGACACGGCTATTCGAATAGTTTTACACTCTGCAGAGGTTGCGCACTTTACCCACAAGATCTGGGGAACTTCCGTGTCATCCACGACCCGCGGTACCTCAAGTACCCGGGGTAAGCACCCGGTCATTACCTTTCCTTAGACGACACTATCATAGAGTCCACTCGTTGGCACACGGCCCTCGGGTACAAACAGTAGATCACGGGACTTGCCCTAATTTCAATGTTCACGCGTACCCGAAGGGACCAACGGTGTGTCCGGTGCCCTGTGAAAACAGTCATGGTCGTCTATCCAAGCACGACCCCGTCCCGGGAAAGACCTCAAGTCTTCCCGTCACTAGTAATGCGGGCACCATGCTAGTATCGACCTAAGTAATCGATAAAGCCCCGTCCCATAAGGGGTAGTGTGGTTGCACATGTTTGGTTGGGACGGTAGTCACACATAAATCTAATCCATCATTCCACCATGCACATGATCTACCGGCACACCACTTCTTTCTCAAGTGATGACCTAACACTTCATCACCCTCGGGCATTAGGGGCACCCGATGGGTTCATGCAAAGATTTCAACTACGAGGGTTCATATCACACATGCATCATATAAGCATCATGATCAACTATTAGCATGTCATCTAGCACATAGCAAGATCAACAATAAGGCATGCATCATGTGGTGGTTCATCTAGGTTACCATCGTAACCCTATCATCATGCATCGGAAACAAACGGGTTCCGAGAACAAGTGTATCATGGTCAAAGGGCTGCTTGCCTGGATTGGCTTGGTCTTCAAAGTCTTCAAATCCTTCTCCTTCTTCTTCCACAGCAACCTCGTCAAATACGGGATCTATACGTCGCATAATGACCACGGGAAAATAAGAATACAAATAATACAGAAAAATCAAAGTGCTCAGAAAAATGTCAACTCATTTTTGTAAAATACTAGAGGGATTTCTAAGATGGGGAAAAATCTTAGTTGGAGTTTTGGAGTTACAGAATGGAATAGATTGATTTTTGAACAGGAGTATTACTGCCCAAATTTGAATTTAAATTTGAACAGTACAGAAAAGTTTCATGGATTTGAATGAAAGTAGTACCATTAAATAGGTTGGAATATTACAAGATTTTAGGAGTTGGAATTATTTAATTTGGATCAATATTCTTTTCTGTATAAATGTTTAAAACATTAACAGAAAAGAAAAATGAAAAAGGGTCCTGTGCACTGGGCCAGAGGGGGGCCACAGTGCACGGCCCAGACGGCTCGGCCTGGCCGCACGGGAGCCAGCGCGCGCACGTCAGGTTTTCAAACCTGACGGGCGGGGCCCGTGGGTCAGCGGCACAGAGGAGGGGGAGAGAGGTGGGGGGATGACAGGCGGGGCCCGCCTGTCATCTCTAACCCCACGGCCACGGCGGCGGCGAGCTCACCGGCGAAGACTCCGGCCACGGCGACGGCAACGGAGGCCAGGGATGAGTTCAACGTCGTGTTGCGGTTGTTGTGGTGGTGGTGCGGCACGGCGGGGAGTCCTGGTTCACCGGCGGCGAGGTGGGACGGCGGAGGCTCGTCGGAGGGTAGTTGCTGCGGCCGTTTCCGACTGCAAACGGAGGGGGAAATAGTGGGGAAAGGATCAGTGGAGTGCGGCGGTTCCGAGACGAGTGGAAGGAGAGGCAGGGGAGGCCCGTACCTCGAGATCGCCGGCGGCCCGACGCGGCGGAGCTCCGGTCGATCCCGAGCACTGGGACCTCCTGGGGTCGAGCTGGTGATGCAGGAGTGATGCTGGGGAGGAGGAGATGCTGCTGGTGCTGTTGGAATGGCTCGGGAGGTCCTATTTATAGGGGCTCGACGGAGACCCGTGGTCCAGTGCGCCGGCGAGCTCCGGCTCGACGCTACAGCGCACGGGAGGCGACGGGGATGAGTCTGGGGAGTTCTTGGACGAGCTCTACGTCCAGCTGAGGTGAGAGGAGGAGCGGGGGAGCGTCAGAGGCGCACGCGCATGTGAAGCAGAAGAATGGCCGAAGCGGGCGGCCGGTGCGCGTGCGATGTCGTTCACTGGAGGGCGCAGGAGGAGGGGGGACAGCGCCGGGGAGGTTGCGGACGTCGAGGCGCCTCGACTGGCGCGAGGGGGAGGCTCGAGGTTGTCGGGGGAGGCAGATTGGCCCGAGCTACAGTGCTGGTCTGCACTGTTACGCGCTCCAGAGCGCGCGTATGGCTGGCATCGCCGCGCTCTCGCCGTGCTGGTCAAACCCAACATGTCCAGTAGTGTCTAGCACGTTGTGGGAAGAGTAAAGAAAGGGCCTGAGGCCTTGGATGCCCTGGAGATGCTGAGAGAGAGCAAGAGTGTTGGTGAAATGGTAGAAACCTGCTGTACAGCAAGGTAAAATAGAGGTTTCACCCTTCAATCATGGAGCTGAGGTGCTGGGGGAGTTACTGGAGGTAGCTGGTAACTCAATGAGCCTGTGGTAAGAAGTTGAGGCCATGGAGAAAAGAAAAAGTGATCAAGTTGAGGGTTTTAGAAATTCTGCCGAAGGTGTTTGATCTATGTTTGATCAAGTAAATGAAGTCCACTTGACATGGCACTTGACAGGGTTGAAAGACTTGAGAAAATAGGGTGCTTCACCAAATTTGGGCTTATTTGAAGAAACTAGCCAATGTAACTTTGGTGAACCCTAGAAATCAACAGAAACAGTTTCATCTTGATTGAGTCAAGCTAATCATCTCCCCTTGATGCACCACTTGGTGTAGCATCATCATTTGGGGTATTGATCATGCCCACAAAGTTTGAAGCTCCAGATAAAAAGTTGGTAATGTAAAGTTGTTCAAATTTGCATTTGAACAGAAAGGGTTTTGAGGTGATCTGATCAAGTTTCTCTATTTCAAATCTTGTGCCATTTGGTCTAGATGCCTTATTAGGTCATTCTAGCATGTGCACCAAGTTTGAGAGCATTTGGACAAGTTTGGCAATGTAAAGTTGCTCAAACTTCAAATATGGACAGAATGGTTATGAAGGGGTTTGAGGAGGTTTTCTTGCTTCCCAAGGCATGGGACTTGGCAAGATCATCAATATTGTCATATATGGCATGATAGAATTTCCCTGGAATTTTTGGAGAAAATTTCCTTTGTTAATATTTCAAAAGCTTGAAATATCCAGAAAGGGTTTTAGTGGGTTTAGCCCATTATTTTGAACATGACCAAGTGTTGAAACTCTTATATATGGACAATATATGTCCTATGAGTCTCTCTGAATTTTGGCAAATATTTTTGAAATAGTTAAATAATTTTCCCCTATTCAAGACCATTTCTGGCCTTAAGAAAAAGCTTTTAAATAAAATAGGAAAATAACTTTTAAAATTATACCTTTGTGGTTTCTGGAAGTCCTATGACTACTAGGTCTCAAATGAACCTTTTGAAATAATTTTCTCACCCTAAATCAAGTACTTGCAGTGCAAATCTCAATTCAGGGGTTTTTGGAAAACTAAATTTATAAAAATACTTTTTCGCCAAATTAATTTGTAAGAAAATACTATACTGTTATATAACACTTGGCATGATCATTGGGCAGAAGTTTTGAGTATAGAGATGAAATCTACAAGAGATCATAGTTGACTTTAATGAGCACATGAAAAAGCAAATGAAGAAAACTAAATTCCAAATAAAAGCCAGATGATGCTAAAAAATTTGCTGGTCCAAATTTTCATGCTTCAAAGTTACAAATAACATGTTACAAAATGCAGGGTGTGACACCCATGCCACCTTAGGAACCGATAAACCGATGTTATGTTCCTTGATTTTGCGTTCCTAACACGGTTGGGGTTTATGGGCCCCCCTTGATAATTCGCTCCGTTTAAAGCTTTTCCAGCAAGGACCAACATTGATTTTACATTTGCCTAATAACTAAAACTTGCATAGGGCGTTGCAAACCCAAGTTCTTAATTAACAACCTGGGCCAGTGCTCCTCATGAGTGTTGGTCCAAACTGGGGGTCCTGCAGGGCCACCTTGGGGGAACCCGAGGTCTGGTATATACTTGTAGCATCACCCATCCGGTCGTGGCCTGAGATGAGATACACACGGCTACTGTCAGGGTGTCGCCATGCCGGGAGGTCTTGCTAGATTTGTTTTACCTTTGTCGAAATATCTTGAGCACGGGATTCCGAGAATACTCGGGTCTTCCCACTTTGGAGTCGCGACTCCGCAGATCGCGAGCTTGTGATGGGCTAAGTTGGGACACCCCTGCAGGGTTTGATCTTTCAAAATCCATGCCCACGGTTATGTGGTAGACGGGAATTTGTTAATATCCGGTTGTAGATAACTTGTCACCATATTCTTAAGAATACACTACCTGTGTGAGTAACCGTGATGGTCTCTTTCCGAAGGGCTTCGGGAAGTGAACACGGTGGGGTTATGTTTGATCGTGAATAGCTAGGATCACCTCTTGATCAACTTGGCGATCGTTGGCACTTATTCTCTTCTCGCTCTAAACTCGTAAGCTAGTGCTTAGTGCTTGTTGCAACCCCCCTTTTATAGCCTTTCCACACCTAAGGCTTTGGTAGTTTTGATACCCAGGAACGGGATTGTTGAGTCCTCTGTGGCTCACAGATTCAACACACACCAGATGCAGGTACCGCTGAGAACAATGCAGGAGATGGTTCAGAACTTTAGTGGAAGTTCGATGAAGAGCGTGGGCGTTACTATGTTTTGTATCCCGACGATCAGTAGTGGTTCTTACTAGGAGGATCCGGGCTTGTGTTTATGGTATCTTTCTCGTTTGGTTTTTCGTCCGTAGTCCGACCTTGTGTTTTGGATGATGTATGCTATTGTATTCATTGTGTGACGTGGCGAGTGTAAGCCAACTATCTTTTACAATTTCATCCCTGAATTTTACATGAGATGTACAAAGATACCATACTTGAGATCATTCTAGTATGCGCTTATGTCTTTAAGTCGTGCCTCGACACGTGGGAGACATAGTCGCATATTGGGCATTACAAGTTGGTATCAGAGCCTTCTCGGACCTAGGAGCCCCCTGATTGATCGAATCGCTCACGGTTGAGTCTAGGCACACACACAAAATGTTTTGAGTCCTATATATATATATATATATCGGAGAGTAGGATTTCATTTTACTCCTCATCCCCTTCATCGCTCTAGTGAGGACTCCTGACGTTGTTCTATCTCCTCTACTCTCAAAATTTCACAAAAACATTTTAGGATCACACGGGTATTGTTTGGACTGTTCCGATATATTTGTGACGAGAACATTGTTCTCGATGCCTCCTGTCATTTAGGGGTTGTGGCAGTGTCCCGGGGAGTTGAGCTCCGAGGTGTTGTCGTCACAAAAGTATCGTAGCGGTTCTAGAATACCAGAAGCGTCCGACATCGAAAACTCTTTTATGCATGTCTGGTGGTGAGATAACCCCGACGTCACCCAGTACTGGGGAGATAGTTCGGGAGTATTGCCACAGGTAGTATAGCGGATGTGTTTCGAAGGTCCGAGGTAAACAGTTTCCGAGGATGACTGGTTATGTGTTGACGGATGGATACAGCTGGATGTAGGTTTAGAGTTGAGTGTGTGGTGCTTCCCCTGTATCCCCAACACCAGATTGCATAACCGGAAAGCTTCGGGAGTTAATAGGTGGGTTTCAAGTAGCTCGTAGGTAATCTTCCAACGAGTGCATGGTATGAGGTTTGGGGTTCAACATCTAGTGAAGAGGTTTCATGGGCGTTGTTCCAATTGGGAGTTGCATCTTAAAGGGTCCTTGGCTATGCTGATCCGGGGATTGCAAGACCCTTCGTAATACGTACCATGGGGCATTCAGCATGAACATATGGGACGAAACTTCTATCATGTATTTGTTCCATCTGCACCTTGTTGTTTTATTTTATCTTTTTGTCTCCCAAGTGGCTTCTCGACAAGATTGTTGTACCATTAAGGTGTGGAATTCATTCATTCATTTTGTTCGAATGTTCATTGTGAAGACTATTATTGCAAATATCTAGCCGTTGATTCAGCTTACCCATTTTGCATCAATGTCTAACGGTTGTCATCATATTCAGGATGGCTCCTAAGCAGGTTCCCAACCCTAACCAAGAGGGTGAAGAAGAGCGCCCTCCTGAACATCCTCCTTCCCCTCCTCCTCCTCCGTCTGAGGCATGGAGATCGATTATGCAAGCAACCAACCAGAACACTCAGATGCTCATGCAGATGATGCAGAATTTCCAAGCCAATCAAGCAAATCAAGGCAATCAAGGGAACCAAGGCCAAGGAAATCTGTTCAATCAACCTCACTTTGCGACAGTGAACCAATTCCTGGCAAACCAACCAAAGTCTTTTAGTTACTATGTGGACCCGCTAGATGCTGAAGATTGGATCACAGACATCAAGATGCACTTTGAATGCAGTAATGTGAGACCTGAGGATATTGTCAAGTTTGCCACTTTCCAACTCGAATATCAAGCTGCTGATTGGTGGCAATAGTACAAAGATTCCAGAGGTGGTCGTGAGATCTCGTGGACTTATTTCTGCAGAGATTTTCGTTCTCATCACATTCCAACCAGTGTCATTGAAGGCATGCGTGAGCAATTCCGCAACCTGAAGCAGGGAACCATGTCCGTCTATCAATACAATGTCAAGTTCCAAAATCTTGCCCGTTATGCGAAGCAAGACATCCTTGATGCCAAGAGCAAGATATACCAGTTCTGAGGCAGTCTGAAAGATGAACTCAAACTTGCTCTCACCTTGTTCGAGCCGGATGAATTTGACCAATTCTACAATATGGCTCTCAAGAAAGAGGTAGCTCAGCTCAAGTGTGAAGCTTCCAGAAAGAGTATAAGAGATGATGTTCACTCCTCCTCTTCCTCTCAAGTGGTTGCCAAGCAGCAGAAGTTCTGGCTACCGCCTCCTCCAGTGTTCCGTCCTCCAAGCAACAACAAGCACTCAGGTTGTCGTGGATTCTCCCACCCACCCAACCCGAGCAACCAGTCCACGCCTCAGTTCCAAGCTCCAAGACCAAGTGGTCCTTATCATCGGCCTCTTTCAGAAGTTACTTGCAACAAGTGTTCTGAGAAGGGTCACTATGCCAACAAGTGTCCCAACGCAAGGTGCCTTCCGCCTCCTCCACCTGTCAGCAATGCTATTGTCAAGCACAATCCCAAGCATGCAAGAGTGAACCTGATGAATACAACTCAAGCAAAGAATTCTTCTGATGTGATAATTGGTAATCTTCTGGTTAACTCAATTCCTGCTAAAGTCTTGTTTGATTCGGGTGCATCATGCTCTTTCATGTCTCAACCTTTTGCATCGAAGCACAATATTGACATCAAAAGTTTACCAAGGTAGTTATCAATTATTTCTCCGGGAAAACGAATGCATTCTAGTGTGTTTGCTCCGGATATATCTATTCATATGGGTGATTACAGTTTTCCGGTTTCCCCGGTTATTCTCGGTAACTTGGACATTGATCTTATTCTTGGGATGGATTGGCTCTCGAAGCATGATGCTCTTATTGATTGTGCAAATAAGGAGGTCAATCTAACTCATCCTTCCGAAGACGTGATTATCTTCGCTTCTCGAGATAACACAATCAGGCAATTCTCTCTCAATGACAAGGGCGAGATTAATGCCATTTCTCAGATTCCGGTGGTTTGTGAATATGAGGATGTATTCCCTGAAGAGCTTCCAGGCATGCCTCCCAACCGTCCAGTTGAATTTGTCATTGAACTTGAACCCGGTACCGAGCCAGCATGTCGGCGTCCGTACAAGCTTTCTCCTAAAGTGTTGAAGGAGCTGAAGAAACAACTCGATGAGAAAGGACGTATGGGTCTAATCAGACCAAGTACTTCTCCTTGGGGCTGTGGTGTTCTATTTGTCAAGAAGAAGGATGGCACGGAATGCCTTTGCGTTGATTACCGGCCATTGAACAAGAAGACAATAAAGAATAAGTACCCGCTCCCCAATATCAATGAATTGTTCGAGCAACTCAAAGGAGCTAAGCTCGATCTCCGGATGGGTTACCATTAGTTCGTATCCATGAAGACTATATTCCCAAGACCGCATTAAGAACGAGTTATGGCTCCTATGAATACACGGTCATGTCTTTCGGCCTTGCTAATGATCCACCACTTTTTCGCGGATGATGCACTTCATATTCAACCCCTACACCAATGAATTTGTGCTCGTCTACCTCGATGATATCTTGGTATTCTCCAAGAATAAAGAAGACCATGCCAAGAACCTCCGTTTGGTCCTTGAGAGGCTCCGTGAGCACCGGTTCTATGCGAAGTTCTCCAAATGTGAATTCTGGCTGGATAAAGTCGTCTATATTGGCCATATTATCTCCGCCGAGGGCATTTCTGTTAACCCCGAGAAGGTTGAATCTATTGTCAACCGAGAACCTCCGCAGAATGTCAAATAACTCCGAAGTTTCCTTGGTCTCGCTAGCTATTGTAGAAGGTTCGTTGAGAACTTCTCCAAGATTGCCAAGCCTCTTTCCAACTTGCTGCAGAAGAATGTCAAGTACTCGTGGACTCCTGATTGTGATGTGGCATTCAAGACACTCAAAGGGAAGCTCATTTCTGCTCCGGTTCTTACTCCTCCGGATGAGTCCAAGCCTTATGAAGTCTTTTGTGATGCTTCATTGCAAGGTCTTGGTGGTGTTATCATGCAAGACAAGAAGATTGTGGCATACACTTCACGTCAGCTGAAACCAAATGAGAAGAATTACCCCACACATGATCTTGAGCTAGCAACAGTTGTTCATGCCTTGATCATGTGGAGACACCTTCTGTTGGGCAGAAAAGTGGACATCTTCACCGATCACAAGAGCTTGAAGTACATCTTCACTCAGCCAAACCTTAACCTTCGCCAGACTTGTTGGGTTGAAATGATTCAAAAGTACGATCCAAGCATTGAGTATACTCCTCGCAAGGCCAATGTCATTGCAGATGCCTTGAGCAGAAATGCGTATTGCACTAATCTCCTTCTCAAACCGTTCCAGCCTAAACTTTGTGAATCATTCAGGAAGCTCAACCTCCAAGTCATTTCGGAAGGCTTTCTTGCAAACCTTCAAGTTACTCCTACCTTGGAAGATCAAATCCGTGAGGCCCAACTCAGTGATGCTATGCTGCAGAAAGTGAAACATGGTATTGCTAAGGGTACTCCCAAGTACAAGTGCTATTGCATTGATGACAGAGACACTTTATTCTTTGAGGACATAA
>LR738713.1:303314007-303358875 GCA_902687465.1 Secale cereale
GCTACTATCAGGGTGTCGGCACGCCAAGAGGTCTTGCTGGATTAGTTTTACCTTTGTCGAAATATCTTGAGCACGGGATTTCGAGAATACTCGGGTCTTCCCACTTTGGAGTTGTGACTCTGCAGATCGTGAGCTTGTGATGGGATAAGTTGGGACACCCATGCAGGGTTTGATCTTTCGAAAGGCATGTCCGCGGTTATGTGGCTGATGGGAATTTGTTAATATCCGGTTGTAGATAACTTATCACCATATTCTTAAAATACACTACCTGTGTGAGTAATCATGATGGTATCTTTCTGAAGGGCTTCTGGAAGTGAACACGGTGGGGTTATGTTTGATCGTGAGTAGCTAGGATCACCCGTTGATCAACTTGGCGATCGTTGGCACTTATTCTCTTCTCTCTCTAAACACGTAAGCTAGTGCTTAGTGCTTGCTGCAACCCCCCTTTTATAGCCTTTCCACACCTAAGCCTTTGGTAGTTTTGATACCCGTGAACGGGATTGCTGAGTCCTCTGTGGCTCACGGATTCAACACACACTAGATGCAGGTACCGCTGAGAACAGTGCAGGAGATGGTTCAGAACTTCAGTGGAAGTTCGATGAAGAGCGTGGACGTTACTATGTTTCGTATGCCGACGATCAGTAGTGGTTCTTACTAGGAGGATCCGGGCTTGTGTTTATGGTATCTTTCTCGTTTGGTTTTTCGTCCGTAGTCCGACCTTGTGTTTTGGATGATGTATGCTATTGTGTTCATTGTGTGACGTGGCGAGTGTAAGCCAACTATCTTTTACAATTTCAACCCTGAATTTTACATGAGATATGCAAAGATACCATACTTGAGATCATTCTAGTGTGCGCTTATGTCATTAAGTCGTGCCTCGACACGTGGGAGACATAGTCGCATACTGGGCATTACACTCAATCACCTCCCTGGGAACGCCGGGGATGTCAGACGCTTGCCATGCAAACACGTCGACATTCGCCCGCAGGAAGGTGACGAGCGCGTCTTCCTATTTGCTGTCGAGGGCGGAGCTTATGGTGAAAGCCCCTCACGTGCCATCCTCCTTGACGGACACCCGCTTGGTTTCTGGTGGAGCAGCTATGGATTTCGTGCTCTTGCCAGTGGAGCTCTCTGGCGTGTGCTTGACGGGAACGCTACACTCCGAAGAGGAGCGCTTTCCGCAGTATGCGCTAGAGGCCTTACCGATCTCCTTTCCACCCGGGGCTTCAGTGGCAGGAGCAAGCGCCTTAGCGGCAGTTGCCGCAACTGCCTCCTAGTAAAGCTGATCAGCGCAGATCGGTGCATCCTTCTTGTCGCAGGGGACGGTAATGATGGACATCGGCCCAGGCATCTTCAGCGTGTTGTAGGCGTAGTGCGATGCCGCCATGAACTTGGCCAGCGTTGTGCGGCCGAGGATCCCATTGTAAGGCAAGGGGATCTTGGCCACATAAAAAACAATCCTCTTCGTCTTGTAGTTTAACTCGCCCCCGAATGTCATGGGCAGCGTGATTTTACCCTTGGGCTGGCTTCTCCCTGGGTTGACTCCTTGAAACGAGCCTGTCTCCTCGAGGTCCCCAACAGGGATTTGCAGCCTTTTGACCATGATGGGCGAGATCAAGTTTAGGCCGGCCCCGCCATCAACCAGCATCTTTGTCACTTTGAGGTTGGATATCGTTGGTGAGACCAACAGCGGAAAACACCCGACGACAGTCGTGCGGTCAGAGTGATCCTCGGCGTCAAAGATGATAGGAGTGCTGGACCACCTCAACGGCTTCTGGGCATCGAACGACGGCTCCACGGCTGTGATCTCACGCACCCACTATTTAAGTTGGCGGTGGGAGGAGTGCAAGGAGGCGCCGCCATCGACGCACATGGCCTCCGTGGCTTTCTAGAACTCTTGCTCGCCGGACTCGTCGTCCTCCTCACGATCAACATCTTCTCGCTTCTCGTCATGGCCCCGGGCGGGTCGTTATTGTTGGTTATCTTTGCCGCGGTGGTCAGATTGGCTGCCACGTTTCTTGCCAGATCCTTCAGCGCCATCTTAGCCTTTCTCCTTGTCTCGCCTCTCGTACTTGGCCTTTTGCTTCTCCGCGAGCTACTCGACTTGTCGGCAGTTCTGGAGGTCATGTCCCTTGGTACGATGGATCTTGCAGTATTGCTTGTCAGAGCTTCCCGGCTTGTCGGCGGCCGCCAAGGCCCGGCAAGCGACTCATGCAACGATTTCCTTGCCGGGGTCGTCTGCCTTGGTTTTCTTGGTGGCGCCGGCGTCGTCGGATACCTCAATGGCAAGCGCAGCCTTCCCCTTGCGTTTTCTGTTACGGCATCGACCCTTTTTCGTTGGGGTGACGGCGTCTTCATCCGAGGAACCGGTTTCCACACCGACGTCTTCGCCGAGGTACTTCCTTCCCTCTTCAGCCCGGGCACATCTGTCGGCCAGAACGTAAAGTTCGGCCACATCCTTGACTTTGTTCATCGCCAGCTCCTCCCGCATCTTGCAATTGCGCATGTTCTGGTGGAACACGCTGATGATGGCCGCAGGATGAACGTCTGGGATGTTATACTGTATTCGGCTGAACCTCTGTATCTACTTGCGCGGGCTTTCACCTTCCTTTTGGGGGATAACATGCAAATCGCTTGCTTGGCCATGAGCCTGGTGGCCTCCCGTAAAAGCGCCAACAAACTCATGGCACAAATCCGACCAGGAAGAAATGGAGCCCGCCGGCAAGTGCATCAACCATGACATAACGTTGGGTTTAAGCGCCAACAGGAAATAATTAGCGAGCACCTTATCATCGCGCGCCCTAGCAGCTTGCATCGTGATGGTGTAGATGCTGAGGAACTCCGATGGATGAGTCTTGCCATTGTATTTCTCGTTGACGTCGGGCTTGAAGGTGCGGTGGGTGGGCCACTAGGAACGCCGCAGCTCACGAGTAAAGGCCGGGCAGCCTACCTCGTAAGGTAAGCCCCCAGATCCTCCCTGTTTGCACACGAACACGTCACGTGTACCCTCGACGCCGGGGGTGGTGCACCGCAGCTCATGTCGAAGGTGTCTCACCGGAAGCGCGATTCGCAAGTCGACCGGCGAGAGCTTTTGAAGACCCGAAACCCTACACTCCCGGGAGGGACCCCGTCGGGGAGTGCGGCGGCTATGGGCTGCCCTAGGTCGGTCAAGCCGCCCCTAGAGCCTCGATATTCGCAGCTCTCCAACACGAAGAACGACGAAGAACGAGGGAGCAAGAACGAGGGAGGAACAAAACGTAGATGAAAAAGTTGTAGATGCGTTTGCGATTGTGTGTTGTTCAATCGGCCGTCACCCCTTAGGTATATAAGAGGCGGCTGGACTTGCCGTGCAAGGAAAAGGCTTGGATTCACGTCCAAAACCCTAGCCAAATTCGGATTGGTTTTATCCGAACTTTCCAAAACAGTTCGGTTTAAACTGGCTGTACCTTGCGGGTAATTCTTGAGGTGGTAAACCACCTCGGATGGAAAAGAGCCCAAAAGCAATCTTGACCGTTTCGACGATACAAACAACTTTCATGTTGAACGTTTTTTGATTTGAAGCCATCTTCTAGGCCAAACCGGTCATGCAATACATGCTGTTATTCGCGCTACCCATCAGACACGTGGCTGATGGGGCGCGCCACTTATGGCTCTGTGACAAGGCTGTGTTCGGATGGCTGTAACTTTTGCATACGAACTCGGATTGGGACGATTTTTATATCAAAATCTACCGTTTCAACGAGACGCACAACTTTCATGTTCAAACTTTTTCCATTTGAAGTCATCTTAATTGGGTTTCAAGCCATTCTTTAATATGGTGTCATCATGAGCATCTCTGAACTTGTCATAACTTTTGCATCCGGACTCCGTTTTAGACCACTTTCATATCCATCTTGATCTTCTCAAAGAAAGCCATCTCATGGTGACTTCCAATCATAAGTTTGAAGTAATCTTGACATAGATTAAAGCAACTTTTATGATTGTGCCACTTTTGAGCGTCAACACATGCCCCCCTGTTTTTCGGCAAAGCAAGCGTGCCGAAAAATAATTTGTACCATGTTGGTTCTAAGGACGATGTCAACACCCCATCGGCCATTTATATGCTTAGGACGATAATTATATATCGGCCATTATTGTTCTTGAACCCTTGATGCAAACTTGGGCGAAACCTTCTCAACTTTGTTAACAATCCGATGATAAAGTTTCATAGATATGTATCTCAAGGTCATCCTCCGGACCATATTGTTCCCCCTTTTGCTAGGATTTTGTAGATAATCAATAAACTCTCTCCAATCCTTAGTATCACCTGCATCAAAATTCATTAGTGGCCGAAGTTGTGAACTTCGGTTCGGCCTTACCTATGTTGACAAGACGAAGCATCGGCTATTGAGAGAAATGCAATACACCATGATTAACGTAGTAGCCGGATGCTTGCTATGCCAACTCTTTTGAATTGTCATGTCTAAATATAAGAACAATTTTAAAGCAACCCAAGGTAAATTTTGCATCTAGACATATCTCAAGATAAACTATAAGTGATTCGTCAAAACATTGATAACCCTTGGATGTTTGTTGCACTACTCATAACGAATCACCGAAAGCCTCAATATGTATAGCACCTATAGCAAGTAAAAGAGTCAATCCGAATAACAATGCATATTCGGTTTTGATTAATCATGCATAAAAATATTCTAAGCGGCATGAGGCTTCAAAAAATAGTACCATAAGGAGATATATAAACAACACCAACACTTTGGCCATTGCTACGAATTGAACCATCAAAACATAATCTCCATAGTACTAGAGAGACAAGGCTAACATCAATATTATGCATGTCATTAAACCGATGTTCAGTAATAAAATCAGCTATGATTTGGCCTCTTATAGATCTCAAGGATGCATAAGCCAAATCATATCCAAACAAAGTATAAGCCCACTAGCCAATTCTGCACTATGAATTGGTCTATGCAACGTATACTTGATGGCATCGGTCATGATGTTTCAACTCCATTCAATCATAATATACGCATATATATGAATTTTCATGAGCACATACTTTGTCTCGCTCTCCATTGAAACTAAGGACGATGCTAGAATACTACACCGGCCATGCATTGACATATTCTTAGGACGATAGATAAATATCGGCCATTACCATGTAGACATCATTCAAATCACATATAGCCGAAATAAACAAATGAAATGACAAATCAATTATTTCGGCCCTTTGGATCAGCAACAAACTTGTAGCTAATCAAATGTATAGTGACTTGGTAATACCCTTTCATGATGTAAGAAATTATATGGCATCCATGGATTAAAATAAGCCCATTGAGGGTTACCAATCATACCTGATGACGAATTCCATGGCACATGCGTTAATGGCATAGTTGAAGAATATGGATAATGTGTAGACCGAAGATGCTGAAATCTTCGGCTTGGTCCTTCATAGTTTTCACTCTTTTCCTTCTTCACCTTTGTCGCACTTCTTGTAATGGAAGCTTGCACATAATTCTTATTTTGAGCACTTCCTTTGGGAACCCATGCCATGTTTCTTTCTTCAAGTTCTTGTGCACTAAGTTTTTGTAATTTCTTCTTTTGCCAATATGATAAGCCGAGTGGGCACACCGGCTGCGATTTTGTCTTGGCCAATGGCAATCCTTTTTTGGCCTTGTGCACTCTCAACTTCTTTTCTTCAGATTTGGCACTTTGACTCTCAATAATTGGTTGCTTCATCTCATTGTTTTTATAGCCAATGTCAACACTTTAATTGGCTCTTTTTCATTTGAGATCAAATCTGAAGTTGCACTCTTACGACCATCTCTTTTAACACGGTAAACTTGCTTGACCACCTCTTTCTTCTTCCATGAGCTCCGGACCGATTCCTTATGATTGAACCGGTCTTTAACATGTGATTGTTCAAATGTTGATCTTCTCGGAGCTGCATAATATTGGTGAGATGGTCTAAAATAAGATGGAGAATGCGCCCTTGTATCATACCTTTCCCATGATGGATATGGATCTACTTGAGCATAGGGAGGCATCCACGGCATTGGCATTGGCGGCCCAAAATAAGGATATGAATATGTTGCACAAAAATTGTCACTTTGCCAATACCGATCCTCATACTTGTGCCTTGGGGGTGATCTTGGTTTCTTTGTATGATTTGGCCGATAAGCATTCTTCTCTTCACTCTTCTTTTGATACTTATCCAATAGTTCAGCGGATGTGATTTTTGATCTCTTACACTTGCGCTTATTTTGGCCTTTGCTTTCTTTTGGTTTGCTTTCATCGATCATTGGATTTGCTTGTTGCCCCCCAGTCCTTGGCGTCTCCATTGTAGCTTCGATGGAATTCTCTCCCTCAATATTATGTTCATTATGCTCTTCAACAACTTCTTTACTTGAAAGCTTGATCCCATCACCTGCCGTTTTTATCTTCTCTTTAAATGGATCGGCTTGAAGCAGCCGATGCAAAAACTTTCTGCTATCGGGACCAATCGGAATAGACTAGTCATCTCTTGGTGTTTCAGCAAATTTCAGTCATCCTTTTTCAATGGACGATTTAACTATTTGACGAAACATATTGCAATCCTCAAAATTATGTTTGAACGAATGATGCAACCTACAATACATTCGTCCTTGAATTGATAGATTGACATGGTGATCAAGAATTCTTATGTAATTATTTTTCAGCAACAAATCAAATATTTGATCACACATGCTTGAATTGAAGGTAAACTTTTTATTCTCTAGCCGATCTTGCTGTTTGAACGGCTTTGGAGATAAGCAAACGAATGGTTCAGATTTGTAGTCTTCCCATTCGGCTATGCATTCTTTTTTCCACTCTATCTCCCAGGTCTTTGGATAAGATATTATATTAGCATCAGTTTTCTCAATAGAATTTAACCTTGGCTTTAAAATTCTGAAACGAAGATATTTAGAATATACATGTCTCAGTTGAGACCAAGTGCAAGCCAAGTACGAAATAAGCAAAGCTACCCAACTAGATATGAACTTTACATAAAGCAACGGGGAAAGCTTTGGCTGTAACAATAAGTCAATATCATTCTTTATAAATGGCGTAATGGGTTGACCGATATGTTCCATAACAAGTTTATTGCTAACAAGTAAATTACCCTTCTTCATTGGTCTTTCAAACTTACTTATGAGAATATTTTTTATAGACGCATCAATAATGAAGTCGCGACCAAATCTGACAATAGGTAAATTACTCTCTATGCATACCTCTTCAAATATGTTGGGAGAACATGATGGTGGTGTCACTTGAAGAACATCTTGCGTCATCTTTGGATGGCTCCCCAACACCTTTTCATCATCTTTTTCTTGATTCCGTGTATCATTGCTTTGAAGATCCATGTCAGCCGAACTTTGTTTGGCTACTTGTTCTTGTCCTTGAGGCTTGTCAATTTCTATGGCACGGAACTCATAGGGCAGGAAGTATGTTCCATTGACTTCGGAAAAATCAAGTATGACTGTTTTGCTATGCTTTCCATGCCCTTTCTCAATAATGCTTGCCTCTTTGGATTTGATGGACTCAGAATATATACTACTTGATTCGGCTTTTCTAATAACCGAATTTTCTTTGTTACCTGAATCAACAACTTTATCTTTTTGAATTTGCAAGGCTTCTGCTCTCGTCTAATTTTAGCCCACATCTCAGCTTGGCGAGCTTTAAACTTTTTCATCTCAATTTCCATCCACTCGTCATGAGATTGCCCCCCAATACTTTGAGACTCTTTCGGCAATGAGGTGCCGAAACTTTGCGATTGTTTAGGTGGTACACTGGATGGTACAGCACTGGGCAACTGCATCATTTGCACAACTCTAGCTTTTACAGCAGCAAAATCATGAGGCTTCCCGCCTTCTATTAGTTCCTGGCGAATAGACATGCACAAATCCCAAGAGAATGTAAGCTTGTTCTCAATTACCCAGTCTGGATATGGTTGCCCCCCAATGCTTTTAGACTCTTTCGGCAATGAGAAGTTGCCGAAATTCTGTAATTGTGTAGGGGGGACATGATATGCCACGGTAGTAGGTGAAGGCATTTGTGCTCCTGCAGAAGTTTCACTTATTCGGCCATGACCATTAAGGTGCGGAGTCGAATTATGGACATCAACAGTTGCGTATGGTGCCAAAAAACTAGTAGCATGAGGTGTAGCATATGATGTTTGAGGGTAATTGGCCAAATAACTAGTAGTAGCATGGTCAATTCCCCTATCCACCAGCATGTTTGGATTAACATGTTGCAAATTAGTTGTCGATGAATAAAAAGATGAAACACTATGTTGCATGCCATTGAAAGATCCTACATGGGGTGTTTCAACTTGATTTACCGAACTCATCATGTTGTTCATCGGCATATGGATTTGTGGGGTTGCCGATGCATGGGAGTTGGGATACATATGTTGCATGTTGCTAAGATTATATGAAGTAGAATCATGGAGATTTTGTTGCATCGGCCCTTGCACATAATTAGATGCATGATTGATAAAGCTAGGGCTAGCCGATACATTATGCTCATTAGATGATCTAGCAACAAAATATGTATTATTTGCATCTACATATGTGAATTGGGTATTCATATAACCTTTGTAGATTGCAAACCCTAGATGACGATCTCTTCGTAGCAAGAACGGGCCGGAGACCGTTCAAAGCTTCGTCCCCAGCGGAGTCGCCAAAAAGTGTGTTCGCAGACGAACACGTCACCGTGTACCTCCGACGCCGAGGGTGATGCACCGCAGCTCACGTTGAAGGAGACCCGTCCGGAAGCGCTATTCGCAAGTCGACCGGCGAGAGCTTTTGAAGACCCGAAACCCTACACTCCCGGGAGGGACCCCGTCGGGGATTGCGGCGGCTATGGGCTGCCCTAGGTCGTTCAAGCCGCCCCTAGAGCCTCGGTATTCACAGCTCTCCAACAAGAAGAACGACGAAGAACGAGGAAGCAAGAACGAGGGAGGAACAAAACGTAGATGAAAAAGTTGTAGATGCGTTTGCGATTGTGTGTTGTTCAATCGGCCGTCACCCCTTAGGTATATAAGAGGCGGCTGGACTTGCCGTGCAAGGAAAAGGCTTGGATTCACGTCCAAAACCCTAGCCAAATTCGGATTGGTTTTATCCGAACTTTCCAAAACAGTTCGGTTTAAACTGGCTGTACCTTGCGGGTAATTCTTGAGGTAGTAAACGACCTCGGATGGAAAAGAGCCCAAAAGAATTCTTGACCGTTTCGACGATACGAACAACTTTCATGTTGAACGTTTTTCGATTTGAAGCCATCTTCTAGGCCAAAACGGTCACGCAATACAGGCTGTTATTCGCGCTACCCATCAGACACGTGGCTGGTGGGGCGCGCCACTTATGGCTCTGTGACAGGGCTGTCTTCTGATGGCTGTAACTTTTTCATACAAACTCGGATTGGGACGTTTTTTATATCAAAATCGACCATTTCGACGAGACGCACAACTTTCATATTCAAACTTTTTCCATTTGAAGTCATCTTAATTGGGTTTCAAGCCATTCTTTAATATGGTATCATCATGAGCATCTCTGAACTTGTCATAACTTTTGCATCCGGACTCCATTTTAGACCACTTTCATATCCATCTTGATCTTCTCAAAGAAAGCCATCTCATGGTGACTTCCAATCATAAGTTTGAAGTAATCTTGACATAGATTAAAGCAACTTTTATGATTATGCCACTTTTGAGCGTCAACACTCCCGGTGATGGGTTGTCTACAGCAGGCCCCGCCCGTTTATCCGACTAGTGGCACGCCTCGCGTCGGCGCTCGATGGTGGTTCGAGCATCCTCGTGGGCACACTCTCGAAGAACTTGGCGCTGATCACAGTGGGTTCACGGGACGGACGACGCTATGGATACGTCGTCGCAAGCGTTGTCCCGACGGGCCGGCACGCGTGATAACTCGCGAGGAGGAGGAGAGTTCACCGTAGCGGCGGTGCCCCCGGTCTTTCCATCGCTGGCGTGTGGTGGACCGGGAGCGTCCGCTCGAAGGCCCCGCCGACCGAGGTTCGTCCTTGTTGGCGATGGCGACAAGGCTACGAACGGTAGCTCTCCACTCGTCGAGCTTCTCCGCTGTAGGAGGGAAGTCGAGGAGCAATTGCGCGCTTACTAAGGCTTCCGCTGGCGTGGCTGGTGGGGAGAGCTGCGCGGATCGAGACGCGCTACGACTTCAAACCATGTTAGAAGGAGCTCTATCACGGTCTCGCATCCGCACGTCACCCTCGCCGGCGCCTCGGCGGGCACGCTGATCTTCTTCATCTCCTCACTGATGCACGGGGCTCTTTCTGCGGCGGCGCCCGGGGTCCATCGTGCGCGATGCTGCCCATCGCGCGCGACCTGGGAGGAACATGCCATGGGCGCTGCCGTGAGCGCCTTGGAGGTCGCCGCGTCGCCCGTGCGGGGCACGACGCCGCTCTTGGAGGGTCCCGCGCCGCCTGCGGGGGGCCTAGCTCCACCCTTGGACTTGGTGGCGTGTGGCTCGTCATCTCATGCACGAGCGATGTCGCTTGCCAGGCTTCGGCTGCTGGAATGGCGCGGGTGTTCGCGGCTCGCGCCTCGGCTCCCATCCGCGACCACTGATAACTCACAAGTGTAGGGGATCGCAACAGTTTTCGAGGGAACCTAAATTTATTGATTCGACACAAGGGGAGCCAAAGAATACACTTAAGTATTAGCAGTTGTGTTGTCAATTCAACCACACCTAAAAACTTAGTATCTGTAGCAAGATAGTTTAGTAGCAAAGTAATATGATAGTGGCGGTAGCGGCAATAAAAGTAACGGTAGTGTTTTTGTAGTTGTTGTGATAGTAGCAACAGAAAAGTAAATAAGCAACAAGCAATATAGGAAAAGCTCGTAGGCATTGGATCGGTGATGGGAAATTATGTCGGATGCAATTCATCATGTAGAAGTTATAACCTAGGGTGACACAGAACTAGCTCCAGTTCATCAATGCAATGTAGGCATGTATTCCGAATATAGGCATACGTACTTATGGAAAAGAACTTGCATGCCATCTTTTGTCCTACCCTCCCGTGGCAGCGGGGTCCTATTGGAAACTAAGGGATATTAAGGCCTCCTTCTAATAAAGTACCAGATCAAAGCATTAACACATAGTGAATACATGAACTCCTCAAACTATGGTCATCACCGGGAGTGGTCCCGATTATTGTCACTTCGGGGTTGCCGGATCATAACACATAGTAGGTGACTATAGACTTGCAAGATAGGATCAAGAACACACATATATTCATGAAAACATAATAGGTTCAGATCTGAAATCATGGCACTCGGGTCCTAGTGACAAGCATTAAACATAGCAAAGTCATAGCAACATCAATCTCATAACATAGTGGATACTAGGGATCAAACCCTAACAAAACTAACTCGATTACATGATAGATCCCATCCAACCCATCACCGTCCAGCAAGCCTACAATGGAATTACTCACGCACGGCGGTGAGCATCATGGAATTGGTGATGGAGGAAGATTGATGATTACGATGGCGACGATCTCCACTCTTCGCAGCCCCGAACGGACTCCAGATCAGCCCTCCCGAGAGAGATTAGGGCTTGGCGGCGGCTCCGTCTCGTAAAATGCGATAATTCTTCCTTCCTGATTTTTTTCTCCCCGAAAGTGAACTTATAGGATCTGGGGATACGTCGGTGGAGCGCCAGGGGGCCCACGAGGCAGGGGCGCGCCCTAGGGGGGCGCCCCGCACCCTCGTGGACAGGGTGTGGGCCCCCTGGTCTAGATCTTCTTGCAGGTATTTTTATATTTTCCAAAATAATTCTCCGTGGAGTTTCAACCAATTCTGAGAACTTTTTATTTCTGCACAAAAACAACACCATGGCAATTCTGTTGAAAACAGCGTCGGTCCGGGTTAGTTCCATTCAAATCATGCAAGGTAGAGTCCAAAACAAGGGCAAAAGGGTTTGGAAAAGTAGATACGTTGGAGACGTATCAACTCCCCCAAGCTTAGACCTTTGCTTGTCCTCAAGCAATTCAGTTGATAAACCAAAAGTGATATAGAAAAACTTTGACAAACTATGTTTGCTCTTGTTGTTGTAAATATGTAAGCCAGCATTCAGGTTTTCAACAAGATCATGAACTAACCACATTCACAATAACTTTCAGGTCTCAAGACTACTCATATCAATGGCATAATCAACTAGCGATCAATAATAATAAACCTCGGATGACAACACTCTTTGAAAACACTCATGATATGATATAACAAGATGGTATCTCGCTAGCCCTTTCTGAGACCACAAAACATAAATGCAGAGCACCTTTAAAGATCAAGGACTCACTAGACATTATAATTCATGGTAAAAGAGATCCAGTCATGATCATACTCAATGCAAATTAATAGTAATACATGCAATGATAGAGGTGCTCTCCTACTGGTGCTCTTTTATAAGAGGATGATGACTCTGCCTAAAAGTAAATAGATAGGCCCTTCGCAGAGGGAAGCAGGCATTTGTAGAGGTGCCGGAGCTCGATTTTTAAATAGAGATGAATAATATTTTGAGCAGTATACTTTCATTGTCAAGATAACAACCAAGAATCTCGATATCTCCCATGCTATGCACATCATAGGCGGTTCCCAAACAGAATGGTAAAGTTTATACTCCCCCAACCACCAACAAGCACACTCCACGGCTAGCCCGAAACAATGGGTACCGTCCAAACCAGCAACAGCCCTGGGGGAGTTTCGTTTAATTATTATGATTTTGAGCATGGGACTAGGCATCCCGGTTACCAGCTATTTTATCATGAATGATGAGCAGAGTCCACTCATCGTGTGATTAACCCACCTAGCATGGAAGATACAGACAACCCTAGTTGATCCATGAGTTGTTCGAGCATACAAAACAGAATTTCATTTGAAGGTTTGGAGTTTGGTGCATACAAATTTACTTGGAACGACAGGTAAATACCGCATATAGGAAGGTATGGTGGACTCATATGGAATAACTTTGGGGTTTATGGAAGTGGATGCACAAGCAGTATTCCTGCTTAGTATAGGTGAAGGCTAGAAAAAGACTGGGAAGCGACCAGTTAGAGAGCAACAACGGTCATGAACATGCATTAAAGTTAATCTACAATGAATGCAAGCATGAGTAGGATATAAATCACCATGAACATAAATATCGTGGAGGCTATGTTGATTTGTTTCAACTACATGCGTGAACATGTGCCAAGTCAGATCGCTTAAATCGTTCAAAGGAGGATACCACCCCATCATACCACATCACAACCATTTTAATATCATGTTGGCATGCAAGATAGATCACTATAAACTTTGAGACAATTAAGCATGTCATAAGCATCTATGATCTCTAATTGTCATTGCAAGCATGTTTCATTCATAACAAGCTAAATCAGGAATGATGAACTATCATATTTACAAAAACAAGAGAGGTCGAGTTCATACCAGCTTTTCTCATCTCAATTAGTTCATCATATATCATCCTTATTGCCTTTCACTCGCACGACCGAACAGTGTGAATAATAATAGTGCATGTGCATTGGACTAAGCTCGAATCTTCAAGCTTTTAATACAAGAGAGAAGACAAGGTAATTTGGCTCAAGGTTAAATCGACAATAAAGCATATGAGAGCCACTAAGCATTTTCAATCATGGTCTTCTACTCTTAACCCCCAAAGAAAAGAAAAGAAACTATTTACATGAGAAAGCTCCCAACAAGCAAATGAAGAACGGGAAATCTTTTTGGGTTTTCTTTTTTTATTACTACTACTACAAGCCAGAAAAGTGAACTAGCTAGAAGCTACCACTAATATATTTTTTGTTTTTCTTAAGGTTTTTTCTAGCACACGAGAAAAAGACTAAGAAAAAGAAACTGAAACTAAGCATTTATGGTACAAGGAAAGAGTGTGAGCACCAACAACTAGAATAAGTGTGAACATGAATGTAAAGTCGGTGAGAAACACGTACTCCCCCAAGCTTAGACTTTTGGCCTAAGTCGGTCTATGGCCACGGATCGAAGCTACTCCCTCCAGTGTACAGAGATGTGTCCTCTGTGTGCCACTGGTTGGCGAGCTCATCCAGCTCCCACCCATAAACAGACTGACGGTAAGGATCAAGTGGTGGCTCTGGCTCAGGCTATGAAGCTTGTGCCTAGCCTTGGTACTTGTAGAAGGCATCTGATGTAATGAGGTATATGCCTGTGGACAGATCAAACAAAGATGGTGCAGGCAAGGTAACAATTTCACAGTATATTTCATCAAACCTTAATTTATAATTAAGCAACCTATTCTTGTCTTTAACAATAAAATCATAAGCTACCATGATCTTGTAGTCTAGATAAACAGGGGCAAGCAATTTTTCTTCCTTCTCATG
This sequence comes from Secale cereale, assembly GCA_902687465.1. Lineage (NCBI taxonomy): Eukaryota > Viridiplantae > Streptophyta > Magnoliopsida > Poales > Poaceae > Secale > Secale cereale. The sequence goes on from LR738713.1 coordinate 303,328,411, forward strand.
ATGCCTAATAGGAATTCTAAAATGTTCAGCAAGGCGAGAAGCAAAGATGCCTCCAAAGACGGGCCCCTTTGAGAGGTTCAGACTCAGTCATTTAGCAATGACGGCACCCAAGCTAAAAGTTGTGTCTTGAAACAAAGCATGGCGTAAAATGACAATGTCAGGGGCACTAAGATTCCCACTGTTCCCGCGACCAATTAAACATCTACTAGCAAATAAAGCAAAGTAGCGCTGAATAGGGAAGTATATACTAGTGATTCTTGCCCCTAAAACTTGTCTAGTTTCCCCTACAGCTATCATGTCAATAGACCCTTCAATGTCGTCACGACGTGGTTCATCAAGTCTACCTCCAAAGGGTACCTTGCATATTTCACAAAAATCTAAGAGTGTTATCTCCTTAATCACATCATATAAACGAAACTCCATCGTAGGTGGTGTTTTCTTAGCATGAAAATGAAAACTTTCGGTGAAAATATTGGTGAGTAAGAGATATTGTTCTTTCTGGTCGTGGAGGAAGTCGGTGAGGCCTGCATTATTTGCCAACCAATAAAAGTCTTCGTAAATCCCGGCAAACATCATGAAGTCATTACAAGGCCATTCACATGGTCGAACTTCCGCCATGCGGGGAAGATTATACTTGGGCTTCTTATTTTATTATTTCTTCTTCTCCTCTGAACTCTTCCTGGATGAGCCTCTCAACAATCTCTTTATCATTTTCCTTTTCTGAAAATTTCTGAAATTTTTAGTAACTCAAAATAAAAGTTAACCAAACTCAGCAAGATTGATAGCAACAACTCCTACTAGTGCCTAGAGACTACATCATGCATTAGAACTACTTGGGACCAAGAAAATTTGACATGCAAGCTCAAGAACAAGGTCACCATAGCAGCAAAAATTTACAATAAATAGAGCACTAAAACAAAAACTAATTGGACCAATGGAGGAGTCACATACCAAGGAACAATCTCCCCAAACGGTTTGGTCAAAGGTGCTTTGATAAAGGAGATCGAAAATGGCAGCAAGATGAGCTAGAACTCGGGTTTGAGCTGGTTGATGATTTTTTTGGGAGGAAGAAGAAGAGCATGGGTGTAGGAATAAGTGGAGGGGGCCACGTGGGGCCCACGAGGTAGGGGGCGCGCCCTGGCAGGGGGGCGCGCCCTGGACCCTCGTGGCCAGGTGCTGGCTCCCCTCGCTGTGTGTTATGTGCCATATTTTCTCAAATATTCCAGAAAAATCATATTTTATTTTCATGGCATTTGGAGAACTTTTATTTTTGGGGTATTTTTTATTGCACGGATAAGTCTGGAAACAGACAGGAAATACTATTTTTTTTCTATTTATCCTAATTAGCAGAAAGTAAAAGGCGGGTACAGAAGGCTGTGCTACCTAGATTCACCTATCCCATGCTCATCAAAATGAATCCATTAACAAGGTTGATCAGGTCTTGTTAATAAACTCTTTTCGAGTAACATGAAACCGAAGAATTTTCGAATAGCACTAGGTTACCTCAGTGGGGATATGTATGTCCCCAACAATAAGGATGTCATATGTCTTCTTGATAGTAGGAATATGAAACTCAAAACCTCCAATAGTGATAGTTGAAATTTTTCCAATATAATTGATACTGTGGACCTGAGGTTGTTTCCTCGGAAAGTGTACCATATGCTCATTACCATTGACATGAAAAGTGACATTGCCTTTGTTGCAATCAATAACAGCCCCTACAGTATTCAAAAATGGTCTACCAAGGATAATAGACATACTACCGTCCTCGGGAATATCAAGGATAACAAAGTCTGTTAGAATAGTAACATTTGCAACTACAATAGGCACATCCTCACAAATACCGACAGGTATAGCAGTTGATTTATCAGCCATTTGCAAATATATTTCAGTAGGTGTCAACTTACTCAAGTCAAGTTTACGATATAAAGAGACAGGCATAACACTAACACCAGCTTCAAGATCACATAAAGCATTTTTAACATTGTTTTTTTTAATGGAGCAAGGTATAGTAGGTACTCCCGGATCTCCTAATTTCTTAGGCATTCCACCCTTAAAAGTGTTATTGGCAAGCATGGTGGAAATTTCTACTTCAGGTATCTTTCTTTTGTTGGTAATAATATCTTTCATATATTTAGCATAAGGATTTGTTTTAAGCACATCCGTCAAACGCATACGCAAAAAGATAGGTTTAATCGTTTCAACAAAGCGCTCAAAATCCTCATCATCCTTTATCTTGGATGGTTTAGGAGGAAAAGGCATGGGTTTCTGAACCCATGGTTCTCTTTCCCTACTGTGCTTCCTAGCAAGAAAGTCTCTCTTATCATAACGTTGATTCTTGGATTGTGGGTTATCAAGATCAATAGCAGGTTCAATCTCTACATCATTATCATTGCTAGGTTGAGCATCATCATGAACATCATGATTAATATTATCACTAGGTTCATGTTCATTACCAGATTGTGTCTCAGCATCAGAAATAGATATATCATTGGAATTCTCAGGTGTGTCAGCTACAGGTTCACTAGAAGCATGCAAAGTCCTATCATTTTTCTTTTTCTTCTTCTTAGAAGAACTAGGTGCATCTACATTAGCTCTCTGAGAATCTTGCTGAATTCTGTTAGGGTGGCCTTCAGGATACAGAGGTTCCTGAGTCATTCTGCCACCTCTAGTCACAACTCTAATGGCATTATCATTATTCTTACTATTTAATTCATTGAGCAAATCACTCTGAGCCTTAAGTACTTGTTCTACTTGAGTGGTGACCATAGAAGCATGTATACTAATGAGTTTCAATTCACCTTTACCTCTAGACAGATAATCACTCAAGCGTTCAATCATATAAGCATTGTGTTGTAATTGTCTACCAACATAAGCATTGAAGTTTTCTTGTTTCACAATAAAATTGTCAAACTCATCTAAGCATTGGCTAGTAGACTATAACGAGGAATATCACCTTCATCAAATCTATAAAGAGAATTTACCTTTACTACATGTGTCGGGTTATCAAGACCATGTATTTCTTCAATAGGTGGTAAATTCTTAACATCTTCGGCTTTAATACCTTTTTCTTTCGTAGATTTCTTTGCCTCTTGCATATCTTCAGTACTGAGAAATAGAACACCTCTTTTCTTCGGAGTTGGCTTAGGGGCTGGTTCAGGAAGTGTCCAATTATTTTCATTGGCCAGCATATTATTCAATAGTAGTTCAGCTTGTTCAACTGTTCTTTCCCTGAAAACACAACCTGCACAACTATCCAGGTGGTCTGTGGAAGCATCGATTAGTCCATTATAAAAGACATCAAGTATATATGCATCTCAAGAGGATGATCAGGCAAAGCATTAAGTAATTGGAGAAGCCTCCCCCAAGCTTGTGAGAGACTCTCTTCTTAAATCTGCACAAAGTTATATATTTCTCGTAAGGCAGCTTGTTTCTTATGAGCGGGGAAATATTTAGTAGAGAAGTAATACACCATATCCTGGGGACTACGCACACAACCAGGATCCAGAGAATTAAACCAAGTCTTAGCATCACCTTTAACGCGAAAGGAAATAACTTAAGGATATATTAATAACGAATCTTTTCATCGTTGGTAAACAGGGTGGCTATATCATTCAACTTAGTAAGATGTGCCACAACAGTTTTAGACTCATAGCCATGGAAAGGATCAGATTCAACCAAAGTAATTAACTCAGGATCAACAAAGAATTCATAATCCTTATCAGTAACACATATAGGTGAAGTAGCAAAAGCAGGGTCATGTTTCATTCTAGAATTCAAGGACTTTTCTTTCAGCTTAGCTAATAATTTCTTAAGATCATATCTATCATTGCAAGCAAGAAAGTCTCTAGCAGTTTCTTCATCCATAACATAACCCTCGGGAACAACATGCAATTCATATCTATTGGGAGAAGCTTCATCATCACTTTCATAAATATCATCAATTTCAATATTTGCTTTCTCCCTAACCTTAGCAATTTGTTCATCTAGCACCTAGTGGCATAGTATCAGGCATAGAAGTAGTTTCATCATACATAGCAGAAGTAGCATCATCAAGAACATACGACATATTAGATTCAATAGCAGGAGTAGGTGTCGCAAGTTTACTCATAACAGAAGGAGAATCAAGTGCAGAGCTAGATGGCAGTTCCTTACCTCCCCTCGTAGTTGAGGGTAAGATCTTGGTTTTTGAGTCCTTCAAATTCTTCATAGTGATCAACAGATATAAATCACAAGTGACTTAAAGAATAGAGCTATGCTCCCCGGCAACGGCGCCAGAAAATAGTCTTGATAACCCACAAGTGTAGGGGATCGCAACAGTTATCGAGGGTAAAGTATTCATCCCAAATTTATTGATTCGACACAAGGGGAGCCAAAGAATACTCTTAAGTATTAGCAACTGAGTTGTCAATTCAACCACACCTGGAAACTTAGTATCTGCAGCAAGATAGTTTAGTAGCAAAGTAATATGATAGTGGTGGTAGCGGCAATAAAAGTAATGGTAGTGTTTTTGTAGTTTTTGTGATAGTAGCAACGGAAAAGTAAATAAGCAACAAGCAATATAGGAAAAGCTCGTAGGCATTGGATCGGTGATGGGAAATTATGTCGGATGCAATTCATCATGTAGAAGTTATAACCTAGGGTGACACAAAACTAGCTCCAGTTCATCAATGCAATGTAGGCATGTATTCCGAATATAGTCATACATGCTTATGGAAAAGAACTTGCATGACATATATTCATGAAAACATAATAGGTTCAGATATGAAATCATGGCACTCGGGCCCAAGTGACAAGCATTAAGCATAGCAAAGTCATAGCAACATCAATCTCAGAACATAGTGGATACTAGGGATCAAACCCTAACATAACTAACTCGATTACATTATAGATCTCATCCAACCCATCACCGTCCAGCAAGCCTACGATGGAATTACTCACGCACGGCGGTGAGCATCATGGAATTGGTGATGGAGGAAGATTGATGATGACGATGGCGATGATCTACACTCTCCGGAGCACCGAACGGACTCCAGATCAGCCCTCCCGAGAGAGATTAGGGCTTGGCGGCGGCTCCGTCTCGTAAAACGTGATAATTCTTCCTACCTGATTTTTTTCTCCCCGAAAGTGAACTTATATGATCTGGGGATACGTCGGTGGAGCACAAGGGGGCCCGCGAGGCAGGGGGCGCGCCCTAGGGGGGGGGGAGCCCCCACCCTCGTGGACAAGGTGTGGGCCCCCTGGTCTGGATCTTCTTGCATGTATTTTTATATTTTCCAAAATAATTCTCCATGGAGTTTCAGGAGATTCCGAGAACTTTTTATTTCTACACAAAAACAACACCATGGCAATTCTGCTGAAAATAGCGCCAGTCCGGGTTAGTTCCATTCAAATCATGCAAGTTAGAGTCCAAAACAAGGGCAAAAGGGTTTGGAAAAGTAGATACATTGGAGATGTATCAACCACCCCATCGCCGGCCCGTGCCGGCACGGGCCTTTCGGCTGCAGATGAGCCGACCGCTGCGATCGTCTTCTTCTTAGGAGCCATGGCGATGAGGAATTGCTACCCTAACTACTAGACTAGATTTTCACAACTGAGACCCCCCCTACATGGCACGCCAGAGATGTCGGTGCGAAACGACACCTATGGGATCACTGGAATCCCTTCTATGGTTGGCGGGCGCGGAGTTGTGCACAGAGCAGGTCTAAGAGTCAGCACAGCGATCGTTTACCCAGGTTCAGGCCGCGAGAATGCGTAATACCCTAGTCCTGCTTTGGTGTATATTTGAGTGTTCTTGAGTTCTCCAGCTAGCCATGGTGCCTATCCAGCTTTTCAGGAGCCGAATCCCCCTCTAGTATGCCGCGGGCCTCCTTTTATAGTCTGACGGGGCTGCCATAGTGGCACACGGGAGGTGGAAAGGTGTACAGTGTATAGGCTTATCCCATGCCATTACGGGACAAGGCACATTCAATGCGCTGCTTAGATGTCTATTTACTTTATCGGGGACGGGAAAGAAGCCTGTCCCGTCTGTGGCCGCTCTGTTTGGTCGCGACACATGTCCAGGCCAGTGATGCAGGCAGCTGAGGTGGCATAGCGGTAGGGTCCTCAAGAAGATCTGCATGCCACCACGTAGGTGCTTGGCTAGCTGGCCCAGGAACCACGTATCGCCACGTGGGTGCCTGCCTGGGCCAGCGGGTCGGCCGCCGAGCTGGGGCGGCAAGAGCTTGCCGCGGACTTGCCTTTGTTCCCGGCAAAGGTCTTGTCGGGGCCTCCGCGAGTGCCTTGCGGCAAGAGGCTTGCCGAGGCTTCGGGGTATCTTCGGCAAGGAGCCTTGCCGGGGCCTTGCGGGCATCCTTGGCAAGGAACCTCGCGATCGCCATGTCTTCTGGATCTTACCTTGGGAGTCATAGATCTTTGTCTTCACAAAGATCTACATGCCATCACGTGGGCGCTTCCCGAGCCTTGGCTCCACTGTTGTTGGTATCATTGCAGCCCGTAGTCTTCAAAGGTGGCCGCGACGGAGGCGTCTGACTGGATTGCCCCGGCAAGAGCCCTTGCCGCGTGGCGCGCAGGCTGCACCGACAAGAGTCCTTGCCGGGGGAGCTTGTCCCTTTGCTTGGTCTTCTCGTGCTGTCTGTCTTTGCGTCATCTTGGTAACTCTGCATTCCTCGCTTCCTCCTCCTGACCTGCTTGGTGCGGCCGTGGGTGCGGCTCCGACTGTCCGCGCATAAGTAATAGGTACAAAGATGCGCCCCTTCTTTTGTACACCGACACTACTACCACCTTCTATTCCACCCATAGTGCTATGTCCATGGCTCACTGATACGTCCAAAACGTATCTATAATTTCTGCTTGCTCCATGCCACTTTTGGGTGATATTGCTATGATATTCATACACTTCCATACACTTTTGATCATATTTGGACTAACCTACTAATCCAGTGCACCTCGGTGCCAGTTTCTGTTTTCGGCTGTTTTTGTATTTCAGGTTTTCACGTTACGAGAACTGTCAGGAAAAATCTAGAAAAATCATATAAAAATCAGCGTTCCGAAACCTACCTTGCGCCCGAAGGACAGCCGGGGGGGGGGCACCAGGGCTACAGGCGCCCTGGCGGCGCCCCCCCCCCCTGGGCCGCGCCGGGGGGGCGCCTGGGCCCCCCGAGCCCCGTCTGGTGCCCCCCTTCGGCATATATTTAGAGCGTCCTTCGAAACCCTCGGAACGGGAACTCTTTTTCGCGATCTCATCTCTGTTCCGCCGCCGCCGCCGCTTCCAAGATCGGGAGCACCAGGAGAACTCTTCCCGACACCCTGCCGGAGGGGAGGATCACCATCGGGAGCCTCTCCACCACCATGGACGCCTCCCGGATGAGTTGTGAGTAGTCTCCCTTGGACCATGAGTCCATGACCAGTAGCTATGTGATGTTCTCCTCCCGTTCTTGTGCTTCACTAATTAGTCCTCGTGAGCTGCCCTACATGATCGAGGCACATATGTAATCCTTATGCTGTTGCTATGATGAGTTTGCTGGGATCCGATGGATTATGAGATTATGTTCAGATTGTTCTTGAGTAATATATTTGATCTACCTCTTTTATATTTATGTTCATAAGTAATTCTTGCATGTTCTCTGTTGTTATTTATAGCTTTGGCCAAGTAATACGTAGTGACTCCAAGAGGGAACGTTATGCTTGATTGTGGGTTCATGCCCCTCGATGACTAGCTTGAGTGACAGAAACATGAGTCTAGGGGATGTGCTGTTGCCACAAGGGGGAAAACAACGGTGCTTGTGCCCGCGGGTGCAAGGATTGTTTACTTTACGCAAAGTTCTTTTAATGCAGTTGTCTGTTGCATCGAGTTTACACTATGGGTGGGGCTCGCAACTTAATACCAGCGAGATGTTCTGGATAGATATCTCAAGGTGGATGATTAGTAGTAGATATTGATGGATTTCGGTCTACTTACTTTGGCGTACCGCCCATGCTTTGAACCTCAACCTTTCTTGCAATGTAGTCAACATTGGTTTGCGTTCGTGGTCCTGTCAATTGCCCAGCTGTAATTCGTTTACCTCACATAGCTGTTTTATCGTCTTTTGGGAGAGATACATCACTAGTGAACATCATGAGACTCCGGTCCATATTACCATCATTGATCACATCCGCTATTTACTTTTCGCTTTTACTTACTATTGCAAAACATTATCTATCACTAATATCATTTGCTTTTAATCCTTTGTGAACTACAAGGCCAGAGGGATTGACAACCTCTCTATACTCGTTGGGAGCAAAGTTATTTGTATCTGTGTGCAGGTCCACGTTGATTGCTAATCCGGCGCCGTTAACAGTTGACACCTACTTGTTGAACCTAGGAGTCTCTGGGGATTCGATCCTTGGCATCTTTGCTAAGGGAAAAACTTCCACAACACTGCATCTTACACCTTCCACTTGGGGTAACCAACGAGGGGTTAAAGGCCTATCAAGGAGTATTTTCTGGCGCCGTTGCCGGGGACTCCACTCTTCAGGATAGGGGAGTTGAACGCTATCTTTTACCTTTGCTTTTTAGTCTTGTTAGTTTACCTTTCAGTTTTTGCTTTAGTACCTTTTATCGAAAATCACAAAAATAGTTATCTTGCTTGCTTGCTACTATGGGTTCCACCGAGAACACCAAGTTGTGTGATTTCACTAGTCACAACAACGATGACTTTATCAGCACACCTATCACCACACCTGCCACTTCAGCACCTTCATATGAAATTGAACCTGCTTTACTGAACTTAGTCATGAAAGATCAATTCTCCGGTGCTGGAGATGATGCTGCTTTACACTTAAACAACTTTGTTGAACTTTGTGATATGCAAAAGTACCAAGAAATATATGGTAATATTGTTAAGCTTAAGCTTTTTCCTTTCTCCTTGAGAGGAGGAGCTAAAATTTGGTTTCAGTCTTTGCCTAGAAATAGCATAGATTCATGGGACAAGTGCAAAGATGCTTTTATTGGAAAATACTATCCACCTGCTAAAATTATCCAACTTAGAAGTAACATAATGAATTTTAAACAATTGGATAATGAACACGTTGCCCAAGCTTGGGAACGTATGAAGTCTCTTATCAAGAACTGCCCTACTCATGGTTTGACTACCTGGATGGTTATCCAAACTTTTTATGCAGGCTTGAACTTTACCTCGCGGAACTTGTTAGATTCAGCCGCGGGAGGAACTTTTATGTCAACTACACTTGGTGCTGCCACGAAGCTTATCGATGAGATGATGACCAACTATTCCCAATGGCACACCGAACGCGCTCCAACAGGTAGGAAGGTAAACTCTGTCGAGGAAATTTCCTCCTTAAATGAAATAGTTGACTTGATCTTGTCTCTACTTTCGAAGCAATCTACTGTTGATCCTCACGATGTTCCTTTAAATTCTTTGATTGCTCAAGAACAAGTAGATGTGACCTTTATCTCTAGAAACAATTTTAACAACAATGCTTATAGGAGTAACTTTGGTAACAATCCTAGACCGTTTCCCTCTAATTCTTATGGGAACAACAATGCTTATCCTAGTACCAAGAACTCCACTACTGAACTAGAGATTATGCTTAAAGATTTCATCACTACCCAAAAAGCCTTTAATAAGAGTGTAGAAGAAAAACTACATAAACTAGATGATCTTTCTTTTAAGGTAGACCATTTAGCCAATGAGGTAAAATTGCTAAAAATTGAAACTTCTCCTCTTGAGGAGAGGAAGGTCACTCCTATTAATGCTACTCAAGTGCAAATTAATGAAAATATTAGGATGATGGCTAAACTTAAAGAAATATGGGCTAGATAAAGGGAGGAAGAAGATAGAATTAAGAGCCTTCCTACCCACCACACTGTTGCTACTATCCAAGTTGTTGAGGATATCCAAACTCTTAGCACCCAATGTACTCCTGGTCCCAATGGACCTATTAATGGTGATGCTATGACTATAGAAATACCAAACAAGTGAACCTAAAGGACACTACTACCACTTTACTTGATGCTCGTGACCTTGATTTTGATAATTGCACTCTTACCGAAGTTATTGATTTCCTTCACAAGATGTCTAGAGACCCCCGCACTAGCACGCTTAATCTTGCCTTCATAGAGCATATCACTAATGCTCTCATCAAAGCTAGGGAGGAGAAACTTAGAGTAGAAGCCTCCATACCTAGAAAGCTAGAAGATGGTTGGGATCCTATGATAAAAATTAAATTGAATGACTACTCTTGTTATGCATTATGTGATGTTGGAGCTAGTACCTCTGTTATGCCCAAAAGAATATATGATATGCTTAAATTGAAACCTTATGATTCTTGTTCTTTTGGTGTTCGTCTCGTTGATTCTTCCATAAAGAAACCTTTGGGGAGGATCGACGATGTTCTTATCGTTGTCAATGATAATTATGTTCCCGTTGATTTCACTATAATGGATATTGAATGTGATCCTTCATGTCCAATTATTTTGGGACGTCCTTTTTTGCGCACCGTTGGTGCTATCATTGACATGAAAGAGGGTAATATAAAATTTCAGTTTCCTCTCAAGAAAGGGATGGAACACTTCCCTCGAAAGAAGATCAAGTTACCTTTTGAGTCCGTTGTACGGGCTAGCTATTCTTTTACTCTTGATAAAACTTAATCTCTATGCATTATGCCTAGCTTAAAGGCATAAAAGAAAGCGCTTTTGGGAGGCAGCCCACATGAATAAATTTTTATATTTTGCTTTTGTTGTGTCTTGATGTTGTTTAGTACTGTAGCATCATCATTGTATCTTTGCTTTTCATATTTGTGCCAAGTATAGCCTCTGATTGCTAGAAAGTTCAAAAGTTGTGAGGTGCTGTCTAGGAAACAGATTCTGTCCTTGGATAGAAAAATTCGTATAAAATCACGAGATCATCTTTTTGGTCTGAATTTTTTCGACAGCGTTCTCTATATAATTGTCTTTCGTGCGTCTGTTTTGAGTTTTTTTATTTGAGTTGCAGAAGTGCCCCGAACAAATCGATTACTACCTGCTGTTCTGTTTTTCACAGATTCTGTCCTGTTTTGCCTTTCCTTCATTTTGCAAATCAAGAGCTTGCTTTTTCTTTGCAAAAACCTTTTGGCAATCTTGAGAAACAGTAGAACTTCAAGAATATCTTTATTTCCAGCAAGGTATAATTATTTTATTAAGGGTACTAACCTCGCTAATCAGATTATGATGGGTTATGTATGAAGGGAGTTTTCAAGTGTGCGAGGGAAGATGAAAAAAAGATTCAGGAGTGTCAAGCGCTCAAGCTTGGGGATGCCCCCGTGCACCCCCAAGAAATATTCAAGGAGACTCAAGCGTCTAAGCTTGGGGATGCCCCCGTGCATCCCCTTCTCCATCAACATTATCAGTTCGTCTTTCGTTCCGCTATATTTTTATCACTTCATGTGTTATGTGCTATGCTTGGAGCGTCTTGCTTTTAGTTTTCTTTTTAGTTTTTCATAATGAGTCGGAACTCAGCGTTCTTTATGTGGAAGAGAAACACGCTCCACTTCTACCTAGAACATAACATAGAATTTTCATGTCTATCTTTGCTGTGTGTGTTCTTTGTCTTTTAATAGCTACTATCATGCTCTGCTCTTAGTATTCATGCTTATCTTTTCAAAGAGCTTTTGTTTAGTTGGTTGCTTGAACTCTCTTTAATTATCATGATCACCTTATTAAGAGAGTTTGCTTCCGTTGCATTGGTTAATATGTCTATGATAAAGATGCTACGTGCATGATGGCGCTTAGTAGTTCAGGTTTTCTTGTGGTTAGTCTCAAATAGCTGGGGGATTCTCAATGTGTTATTGGAGTACCAACTTGATTTGTTTGCCGATGATGTGGTATGGTTTAGTAATATCTTCCTTCGAGAATTTATTTTGATTGACTTGGCGTATGCTCACGCATATTTAAGACTGTAAAGAAAGTCTGTCAAGCCTTGATGATCTTTTCTTTCTGAGTAGCGATATAACTTCCATACCTGATTCAATATTGCTTTGTCGCTCTGCATGATTATGACCGTCATTGCTCTCTTAGTTGGTCGCTTCCAGTCTTTTGCTAACCTCCACCTGAACTAAGACTAACTTTGCAATACATAGCTCATGGAAAAGTAGCTTAAAAACTATTGTGGTAAAGAATATGTTGCTTATGTATCTTATTTCTTATAAGTTGCTTGCTGAGCGGTAAACATGTTTCTGGGGACGCCATCAACTGTCACACTTTTGTTGAATATCATGTGAGTTGCTATGCATGTTCGTCTTGTCTGAAGTAAGGGTGATTTGCCATGGGTTGAATGAGTATGCATATTGTTAGAGAAGAACATTGGGCCGCCAACCAAAGCCATGCATCATGGTGGAAGTTTTAGCTTGGACATTAATCCTCAATCTCTTATGAGAATATGCTTATGCATTTAAGAGGAGTCCATCATCTATTTTCTATGTTGTCCCGGTATGGATGTCCTCAAGTTGAGATCTATCAAAAACGAGAAATCAAATGCGATTTATCTCCTTGGACCTTTGTACAGGTGGCATAGAGGTACCCCTTTGTGACACTTGGTTGAAACATATGTAATGCAATGATAACCCATGGAAATCCAAGCTAATTAGGACAAGGTGCAAACACTATTGGTATTCGATGCATGAGGCTTGCAACTTATAGGATGTCTTATGCATGACACATATGAAGTACTAATACCGTTGACAAAATTGCTTCTATGTTTTCAAAAAAAAAAATCTCTAGCACATAACCATTCTTTTATTTTTATGTTGAGTCTCCACCTTCTTTCTTCAAGCACCAACTACTGAGAGCATGATTATCATTCTGAGTGTAATGTGCATTGTCCCAAAGTAGCATTGTCTTTTGCATGATTGTGATATCGTTTATTTTGAAATCATTGTATCTAGTCATCACTTAAACCTTGAAGGTGCCCCTGCATTTATGTTTTGCTTCACTAAAGGGGGCAAGCTAGATATCACTTTATCATATTTGCACATCATGTTCATTGCAAATCTTTTTTATGCTTCAATGTCATGTTGTAAAACTTTCAGTCATTTGTGATTTTCTCATGAGGCAACTTAATTACTATAGAATCATTGTCTCAGTAAGCTTTTGTCATATGACTATGAAAAAGTCCTATATGGTTAATAGCATGTCACCACAGAAATTATTCTTGTTATCATTTACCTACTCGAGGACGAGCAGGAATTAAGCTTGGGGATGTTGATACGTCCAAAACGTATCTATAATTTCTGCTTGCTCCATGCCACTTTTGGGTGATATTGCTATGATATTCATACACTTCCATACACTTTTGATCATATTTGGACTAACCTACTAATCCAGTGCACCCCGGTGCCACTTTCTGTTTTCGGCTGTTTTTGTATTTCAGGTTTTCACGTTATGAGAACTGTGAGGAAAAATCCAGAAAAATCATATAAAAAATCAGCGTTCCGAAACCTACCTTGCGCCCGAAGGACAGCCGGGGGGGCGCCTGGGCCCCCCAAGCCCCGTCTGGTGCCCCCCTTCGGCATATATTTAGAGCGTCCTTCGAAACCCTCGAAACGGGAACTCTTTTTCGCGATCTCATCTCTGTTCCGCCGCCGCCGCCGCTTCCAAGATCGGGAGCACCAGGAGAACTCTTCCCGGCACCCTGCCGGAGGGGAGGATCACCATCGGGAGCCTCTCCACCACCATGGACGCCTCCCGGATGAGTTGTGAGTAGTCTCCCTTGGACCATGAGTCCATGACCAGTAGCTATGTGATGTTCTCCTCCCGTTCTTGTGCTTCACTAATTAGTCCTCGTGAGCTGCCCTACATGATCGAGGCACATATGTAATCCTTATGCTGTTGCTATGATGAGTTTGCTGGGATCGGATGGATTATGAGATTATGTTCAGATTGTTCTTGAGTAATATATTTGATCTACCTCTTTTATATTTATGTTCATAAGTAATTCTTGCATGTTCTCCGTTGTTATTTATTGCTTTGGCCAAGTAATACATAGTGACTCCAAGAGGGAACGTTATGCTCGATTGTGGGTTCATGCCCCTCGATGACTAGCTTGAGTGACAGAAACATGAGTCTAGAGGATGTGCTGTTGCCACAAGGGGGAAAACAATGGTGCTTGTGCCCGCGGGTGCAAGGATTGTTAACTTTACGCAAAGTTCTTTTAATGCAGTTGTCTGTTGCATTGAGTTTACACTATGGGTGGGGCTCGCAACTTAATACCAGCGAGATGTTCTGGATAGATATCTCAAGGTGGATGATTAGTAGTAGATATTGATGGATTTCGGTCTACTTACTTTGGCGTACCGCCCATACTTTGAACCTCAACCTTTCTGGCAATGTAGTCAGCATTGGTTTGCGTTCGTGGTCCTGTCAATTGCCCAGCTGTAATTCGTTTACCTCACATAGCTGTTTTATCGTCTTTTGGGAGAGAGACATCACTAGTGAACATCATGAGACTCCGGTCCATATTACCATCATTGATCACATCCGCTATTTACTTTTCGCTTTTACACTTACTATTGCAAAACATTATCTATCACTACTATCATTTGCTTTTAATCCTTTGTGAACTACAAGGCCGGAGGGATTGACAACCTCTCTGTACTCGTTGGGAGCAAAGTTATTTGTATATGTGTGCAGGTCCACGTTGATTGCTAATCCGGCGCCGTTAGCAGTTGACACCTACTTGTTGAACCTAGGAGTCTCTGGGGATTCGATCCTTGGCATCTTTGCTAAGGGAAAAACTTCCACAACACTGCATCTTACACCTTCCACTTGGGGTAACCAACGAGGGGTTAGAGGCCTATCAAGGAGTATTCGCCGCCACCCTCTGTTCTTCCTCGGGAGGGCTAATCTGGAGGCTGAATTGGCCTCCGGAGAGGGGAGATCGTCGCCATCGTCATCATCATCACCACTCCATCATCCCTCCATGACTTCTCCCTCCATGTGTGAGTAATTCCCCCGCTGTAGGCGAAGGGGATGGTAGGGATTGGATGAGTTAGATCATGTAATAGTTTATCAGATTGTTGGGGTCATGTTGCCTATCATCTACTATGGTGTTTATCATCTTTGCTTCAACTTGTTATTCTTAATGCTTGACACTTAGGGCCCGAGTGCCATGATTTCAGATATGAACCATAAGTGTTTGCATGAATATATTTGTGTTTGTGATCCTATCTATGAGTTGTTTGCACCTGTTACGGTCCGGAACCGGCGATCCCAAAAGTGACAGCTTGGGACACCAAAGGGGATGGTCCGTAGTTTGAGGATTACATGTATCCATTGAGTTCATTGCTTTGTTCCGGTGCTCTTCGACAGGAGCACCTTAATATCCATAAGTTCCTTTTGGCCCCGTTCGTAGCGGGATGGTAGGACAAAAGATGTTGTGCAAGTTCTTATTGCAAGCACATACAACTACCTACGGGATATCTGCCTAATGTTTGATATTTGCCTAGATGATCATTACTTTTCCGTGTGACGTGCCCCAAGTTAAATCTATCTCATCCATGCAGCGCCCAACCATCCATCTCCCTAGCCTACAGTGTTTTAAATCCTGATTGTCACTAGTTGCTACTTTTGCCATTTACTACTGCTATTTACTTTTGCTGTTTACTTTTACTATTACTATCATCACTATCATATCACTTTTACCACTTATGTTTTGTTGCAAGTAAGTATATTTCAGGTGCGGTTGAATTGACAACTCAACTGTCAAAGCTTATAAATACTCTTTGGCTCCCCGTGTGTCGAATCAATAAATTGGGTTATTCTTACCGGCGAAGACTATCTCGATCCCTTACGGTTGAGGGCATCCAAACTTTTTATGCAGGTTGGAACTTTACCTCGCGGAACTTGTTAGATTCAGCCACGGGAGGAACTTTTATGTCAACTACACTTGGTGCTGCCACGAAGCTTCTCGATGAGATGATGACCAACTATTCCCAATGGCACACCGAACACGCTCCAACAGGTAGGAAGGTAAACTCTGTCGAGGAGATTTCTTCCTTAAATGAAAAAGTTGACTTGATCATGTCTCTACTTTCGAAGCAATCTACTGTTGATCCTCGCGATGTTCCTTTAAATTCTTTGATTGCTCAAGAACAAGTAGATGTGAACTTTATCTCTAGAAACAATTTTAACAACAATGCTTATAGGAGTAACTTTGGTAACAATCCTAGACTGTTCCCCACTAATTCTTATGGGAACAACAATGCTTATCCTAGTACCAAGAACTCCACTACTGAACTAGAGATTATGCTTAAAGATTTCATCACTACCCAAAAAGCCTTTAATAAGAGTGTAGAAGAAAAACTACATAAACTAGATGATCTTTCTTTTAAGGTAGACCATTTAGCCAATGAGGTAAAATTGCTAAAAAATGAAACTTCTCCTCTTGAGGAGAGGAAGGTCACTCCTATTAATGCTACTCAAGTGCAAATTAATCAAAATATTAGGATGATGGCTAAACTTAAAGAAAGATGGGCTAGAGAAAGGGAGGAAGAAGATAGAATTAAGAGCCTTCCTACCCACCACACTGTTGCTACTATCCAAGTTGTTGAGGATATCCAAACTCTTAGCACCCAATGTACTCCTGGTCCCAATGGACCTATTAATGGTGATGCTATGACTATAGAAACTACCAAACAAGTGAACCTAAAGGACACTACTACCACTTTACTTGATGCTCGTGACCTTGATTTTGATAATTGCACTCTTACCGAAGTTATTGATTTCCTTCACAAGATGTCTAGAGACCCCCGCACTAGCACGCTTAATCTTGCCTTCACAGAGCATATCACTAATGCTCTCATCAAAGCTAGGGAGGAGAAAGAGTAGAAGCCTCCATACCTAGAAAGCTAGAAGATGGTTGGGATCCTATGATAAAAATTAAATTGAATGACTTCTCTTGTTATGCATTATGTGATGTTGGAGCTAGTACTTCTGTTATGCCCAAAAGAATATATGATATGCTTAAATTGAAACCTTATGATTCTTGTTCTTTTGGTGTTCGTCTCGTTGATTCTTCCATAAAGAAACCTTTGGGGAGGATCGACGATGTTCTTATCGTTGTCAATGATAATTATGTTCCCGTTGATTTCACTATTATGGAATGTGATCCTTCATGTCCAATTATTTTGGGACGTCCCTTTTTACGCACTGTTGGTGCTATCATTGACATGAAAGAGGGTAATATAAAATTTCAGTTTCCTCTCAAGAAAGGGATGGAACACTTCCCTCGAAAGAAGATCAAGTTACCTTTTGAGTCCGTTGTACGGGCTAGCTATTCTTTTACTCTTGATAAAACTTGATGTCTATGCATTATGCCTAGCTTAAAGGCATAAAAGAAAGCGCTTTTGGGAGGCAGCCCAATGAATAAATTTATTTTGCTTTTGTTGTGTCTTGATGTTGTTTACTACTGTAGCATCATCGTTGTATCTTTGCTTTTCATATTTGTGCCAAGTATAGCCTCTGATTGCTAGAAAGTTCAAAAGTTGTGAGGTGCTGTCCAGGAAACAGATTCTGTCCTTGGAAAGAATAATTCGTATAAAATCACCAGATCATCTTTTTGGTCTGAATTTTTTCGACAGCGTTCTCTATATAATTGTCTTTCGTGCATCTGTTCTGAGTTTTTTGATTTGAGTTGCAGAAGTGCTCCGAACAAATCGATTACTACCTGCTGTTCTGTTTTTCACAGATTCTGTCCTGTTTTGCCTTTCCTTCATTTTGCAAATCAAGAGCTTGCTTTTTCTTTGCAAAAACCTTTTGGCAATCTTGAGAAACAGTAGAACTTCAAGAATATCTTTATTTCCAGCAAGGTATAATTATTTTATTAAGGATACTAACCTCGCTAATCAGATTATGATGAGTTATGTATGAAGGGAGTTTTCAAGTGTGCGAGGGAAGATGAAAAAAAGATTCAGGAGTGTCAAGCGCTCAAGCTTGGGGATGCCCCCGTGCACCCCCAAGAAATATTCAAGGAGACTCAAGCGTCTAAGCTTGGGGATGCCCCCGTGCATCCCCTTCTCCATCAACATTATCAGTTCGTCTTTCTTTCCGCTATATTTTTATCACTTCATGTGTTATGTGCTATGCTTGGAGCGTCTTGCTTTTAGTTTTCTTTTTAGTTTTTCATAACGAGTCGGAACTCAGCGTTCTTTATGTGGGAGAGAAACACGCTCCACTTTTACCTAGAACATAACATAGAATTTTCATGTCTATCTTTGCTGTGTGTGTTCTTTGTCTTTTAATAGCTACTATCATGCTCTGCTCTTAGTATTCATGCTTATCTTTTCAAAGGGCTTTTGTTTAGTTGGTTGCATGAACTCTCTTTAATTACCATGCTCACCTTATTAAGAGAGTTTGCTTCTGTTGCATTGGTTGATATGTCTATGATAAAGATGCTACGTGCATAATGGCGCTTAGTAGTTCAGGTTTTCCTATGGTTAGTCTCAAATAGTTGGGGGATTCCCAATGTGTTATTGGAGTACCAACTTGATTTGTTTGCCGATGATGTGGTATGGTTTAGTAATATCTTCCTTCGAGAATTTATTTTGATTGACTTGGCGTATGCTCACGCATATTTAAGACTGTAAAGAAAGTCTGTCAAGCCTTGATGATCTTTTATTTCTGAGTAGCGATATAACCACCATGCCTGATTCAATATTTCTTTATCGCTCTGCATGATTATGACCGTCATTGCTCTCTTAGTTGGTCGCTCCCAGTCTTTTGCTAACCTCCACCCGTACTAAGCAGACTAACCTTGCAATACATAGCTCATGGGAAAGTAGCTTAAAAACTATTGTGGTAAAGAATATGTTGCCTATGTATCTTATTTCTTATAAGTTGCTTGCTGAGCGGTAACCATGTTTCTGGGGACGCCATCAACTGTCACACTTTTGTTGAATATCATGTGAGTTGCTATGCATGTTCGTCTTGTCTGAAGTAAGGGTGATTTGCCATGGGTTGAATGAGTATGCATATTGTTAGAGAAGAACATTGGGCCGCCAACCAAAGCCATGCATCATGGTGGAAGTTTTAGCTTGGACATTAATCCTCAATCTCTTATGAGAATATGCTTATGCATTTAAGAGGAGTCCATCATCTATTTTTTATGTTGTCCCGGTATGGATGTCCTCAAGTAGAGATCTATCAAAAACGAAAAATCAAATGTGATTTATCTCCTTGGACCTTTGTACAGGTGGCATAGAGGTACCCCTTTGTGACACTTGGTTGAAACATATGTAATGCAATGATAACCCATGGAAATCCGAGCTAATTAGGACAAGGTGCAAGCACTATTGGTATTCGATGCATGAGGCTTGCAACTTATAGGATGTCTTATGTATGAAACATATGAAGTACTACTACCGTTGACAAAATTGCTTCTATGTTTTCAAAATAAAAAGCTCTAGCACATAACCATTCTTTTACTTTTATGTTGAGTCTCCACCTTCTTTCTTCAAGCACCAACTACTGAGAGCATGATTGTCATTCTGAGTGTAATGTGCATTGTCCCAAAGTAGCATTGTCTTTTGCATGATTGTGATATCGTTTATTTTGAAATCATTGTATCTAGTCATCACTTAAACCTTGAAGGTGCCCCTGCATTTATGTTTTGCTTCACTAAAGGGGGCAAGCTAGATATCACTTTATCATATTTGCACATCATGTTCATTGCAAATCTTTTTGATGCTTCAATGTCATGTTGTAAAACTTTCAGTCATTTGTGATTTTCTCATGAGGCAACTTAATTACTATAGAGTCATTGTCTTAGTAAGCTTTTGTCATATGACTATGAAAAAGTCCTATATGGTTAATAGCATGTCACCACAGAAATTATTCTTGTTATCATTTACCTACTCGAGGACAAGCAGGAATTAAACTTGGGGTGTTGATACGTCCAAAACGTATCTATAATTTCTGCTTGCTCCATGCCACTTTTGGGTGATATTGCTATGATATTCATACACTTCCATACACTTTTGATCATATTTGGACTAACCTACTAATCCAGTGCACCCCGGTGCCAGTTTCTGTTTTTGACTATTTTTGTATTTCAGGTTTTCACGTTACGAGAACTGTCAGGAAAAATCCAGAAAAATCATATAAAAAATCAGCGTTCCGAAACCTACCTTGCGCCCGAAGGACAGCCGAGGGGGGGGGCACCAGGGCTCCAGGCGCCCTGGCGGCGCCCCCCCCCTGGGCCGCGCCGGGGGGGCGCCTGGGCCCCCCGAGCCCCGTCTGGTGCCCCCCTTCGACATATATTTAGAGCGTCCTTCGAAACCCTCGGGACGTGAACTCTTTTTCGCGATCTCATCTCTGTTTCGCCGCCGCCGCCGCTTCCAAGATCGGGAGGACCAGGAGAACTCTTCCCGGCACCCTGCCAGAGGGGAGGATCACCATCGGGAGCCTCTCCACCACCATGGACGCCTCCCGGATGAATTGTGAGTAGTCTCCCTTGGACCATGAGTCCATGACCAGTAGCTATGTGATGTTCTCCTCCCGTTCTTGTGCTTCACTAATTAGTCCTCGTGAGCTGCCCTACATGATCGAGGCACATATGTAATCCTTATGCTGTTGCTATGATGAGTTTGCTGGGATCCAATGGATTATGAGATTATGTTCAGATTGTTCTTGAGTAATATATTTGATCTACCTCTTTTATATTTATGTTCATAAGTAATTCTTGCATGTTCTCCGTTGTTATTTATTGCTTTGGCCAAGTACTACGTAGTGACTCCAAGAGGGAACGTTATGCTCGATTGTGGGTTCATGCCCCTCAATGACTAGCTTGAGTGACAGAAACATGAGTCTAGGGGATGTGTTGTTGCCACAAGGGGGAAAACAACGGTGCTTGTGCCCGCGGGTGCAAGGATTGTTTACTTTACGCAAAGTTCTTTTAATGCAGTTGTCTGTTGCATTGAGTTTACAATATGGGTGGGACTCACAACTTAATACCAGCGAGATGTTCTGGATAGATATCTCAAGGTGGATGATTAGTAGTAGATATTGATGGATTTCGGTCTACTTACTTTGGCATACCGCCCATGCTTTGAACCTCAACCTTTCTTGCAATGTAGTCAGCATTGGTTTGCGTTCGTGGTCCTGTCAATTGCCCAGCTGTAATTCGTTTACCTCACATAGCTGTTTTATCGTCTTTTGGGAGAGAGACATCACTAGTGAACATCATGAGACTCCGGTCCATATTACCATCATTGATCACATCCGCTATTTACTTTTCGCTTTTACTTACTATTGCAAAACATTATCTATCACTACTATCATTTGCGTTTAATCCTTTGTGAACTACAAGGCCGGAGGGATTGACAACCTCTCTGTACTCGTTGGGAGCAAAGTTATTTGTATCTGTGTGCAGGTCCACGTTGATTGCTAATCCGGCGCCGTTAGCAGTTGACACCTACTTGTTGAACCTAGGAGTCTCTGGGAATTCGATCCTTGGCATCTTTGCTAAGGGAAAAACTTCCACAACACTGCATCTTACACCTTCCACTTGGGGTAACCAACGAGGGGTTAGAGGCCTATCACTCACGCTCATGTATTGCGTGAAGAGTTGAAAAGGTTGGAAAAAGTCAAGTATGAAAACAATTGCTTGGCTGACACAGGGATGGGCATGAGGGGTACCTTGTGTTAAGAAAAGGGAGCATAAAAGACTATATGATTTTGTAAGGATAACGTTCGTTAGCATTGATATTCTGAAAGACTTGATTGTTTGTTGGGATGCCCGAGTATTATATTATTTTATGTCAAATGATAGATTATTGCTTTGAATCACTCGTGTCTTAATATTCATGCCATGATTAGATTACATAATCAAGATTATGCTAGGTAGCATTCCACATCAAAAATTATCTTTTTATCATTTACCTACTCGAGGACGAGCATGAATTAAGCTTGGGGATGTCGATATGTCTCCGTCGTATCTATAATTTTTGATTGTTCCATGACAATATTCTACAACTTTTACATACTTTTGGCAACTTTTTATACTATTTTTGGGACTAACATATTGATCCAGTGCCTAGTGCTAGTTCCTGTTTGTTCCATATTTTTTGTTTCATAGAATATCCATATCAAACAGAGTCCAAATGGGATAAAAACCCACGGGGATTTTTTTTGTAATATATGTGATTTTTTGGGAAGAAGAATCAACGCGGGACGATGCCCGAGGGGGCCACGAAGCAGGGGCGCGCCCCAGGGGGGTGGGTGTGTCCCTGACCCTCGTGTCCACTCCGTAAGGTAGTTGGTTCCCTTCTTTCGCCACAATATAGCCAATATCCGGATACAAATCGTGTCAAAATTTCAGCCCAATCGGAGTTACGGATCTCCGGGAATATAAGAAATGGTGAAAGGCCAGAATCTGAGAACGCATAAACAAAGAGAGACAGAGAAACATATCCAATCTCGGAGGGGCTCTCACCCCTCCCATGCCATGGAGGCCATGGACGAGAGGGGAAACCCTTCTCCCATCTAGGGAGAAGGTCAAGGAAGAAGAAGAAGGAGGGGCCCCTCTCCCCCTCTCTCCCGGTGGCGCCGGAATGCCGTCGGGGCCATCATCGTGTGACAACGATCTACACCAACACCTCCGTCATCTTCACCAACATCTTCGTCACCTTCCTCCATGTATCTACAACGGTCCACTCTCGCGCAACCTATTGTACCCTCTACTTGAACATGGTGCTTTATGCTTCATATTATTATCCAATGATGTGTTGCCATCCTATGATGTCTGAGTAGATTTTCGTTGTCCTATCGGTAATTGGTGAATTGCTATGATTGGTTTAATTTGCTTGTGGTTATGTTGCTGTCCTTTGGTGCCCATCATATGAGCGCGCGCGTGGAGCACACCATTGTCTTAGTTGTATGTTGATAGGACTATGTATTGGAGGGCAAGAGTGACACAAGCTTCAACATAACATAGAAATTGATGCATACGGGATTGAAGGGGGGCCAATATATCTTAATGCTATGTTTGGGTTTTACCTTAATGAACGTTAGTAGTTGCGGATGCTTGATAATAGTTCCAATCATAAGTTCATATAATTCCATGTCAGGGATGACAAGCTACCAGTGGCCTCTCCCACATAAAACTTGTTATCGGTCTAGTAACGTAGTCAATTTCTTATGGACAATTTCGCAACTCCTACCACCACTTTTCTACAATTGCTATACTAAACTTTATTGCTTCTTTACCTAAACATCCCCTAGTTTTTATTTACGTGCTCTTTATATTCTTGCAAACCTATTCTGTTACACCCACAAAGTAGTTCTAGTTTTATAAGTGTTCTAGGTAAAGCGAATGTCAAGCGTGCGTAGAGTTGTATCGGTGGTTGATAGAACTTGAGGGAATATTTGTTCTACCTTTAGCTCCTCGTTGGGTTCGACACTCTTACTTATCGAAAGAGGCTACAGTTGATCCCCTATACTTGTGGATTATCATGCCACTTCTACTATGAATGATGCTTATGATGCTACTACTATGTTTGATAAAACTGCACTACTGGGCGAATTACTTGATGGACATCTTGCTAGAGCTAGAACTATGATTATGCTGAAGATGATGATACTTCCGAAACTGATGAAGTTATTGGAACTGAAAACTTTGAAACACCTGTTAAAACTAGCTCTCCTAGATACGAATTGCTTGTTATGCCTGAGGGATATGTTGTGGAAGGAGAGGTAGGTAGAGAGTTTCTTGTTTGTAAGCATAGGAATGATCTTAAGAAATTACTATGCAAGTGGAAAGAAAAATCTTTGAATGCTAGAATGCAATATGATCCTGAATTTGCTACTTCACCTATCCGTGTTACTGATAAGGATTATGAATTCTTTGTCAATCCTGAGTTAATTACTTTAGTTGAATCTAATCATTTTCATGGTTATGAATGTGAAACTGTTGTGGGACATCTTACTAAACTAAATGATAGAGCCACCCTATTTTCTCATGAGGAATTTTTTGCTATTTCTATATTCTTAAGTTGTTTCCTTTCTCGTTAAAGGGTGATGCTAAGTTATGGTTTAATTCTCTTGCTCCTAGTTGTGTGCGTAGTCCCCAGGATATGATATACTACTTCTCTGCAAAATATTTTCCTGCTCCTAAGAAACAAGCTGCCTTACAGGAAATATTTAATTTTGTGCAAATTGAAGAAGAGAGTCTCCCACAAGCTTGGGGGAGGATTCTCCAATTACTTAAGGCTTTGCCTGATCATCATCTCAAGAAAAATGAAATACTTGGTATCTTTTATAATGGACTAACCCATGCTTCTAGGGACCACCTAGATAGTTGTGCTGGTTGTGTTTTCAGGGAACAAACTGTTGAGCAAACTAATAAAATATTGAATAATATATTTAGCAACGATTATGATTGGACTCTTCCCAAACCACCTCTGAAGCCAACTCCAAAGAAAAGGGGTATTCTATTTCTCAGTTCTGAAGATCTGCAAGAGGCAAACAAATCAATGAAAGAAAAAGGTATTAAAGATGAAGATGTTAAGAATTTACCGCCTATTGAAGAAATTCATGGTTTTGATAAAACCAACACAGGTAGTAGAGGTAAATTCTCTCTATAGATTTGATGAAGGTGATATTCCTCATAATAAGACTGCTAGTGAATGCTTGGATGAGTTTGATAATTTTATTGTTAAACAAGAAAACATCAATGCTTATGTTAGTAGACAACTAAAATGTAATGCTTATACGCTTAAATGCTTGGGTGATTATATGACTAGAACGGTTAATGATCTTAATCTTATTAGTAAACATGCTTCCATGGCTACAACTCAAGTAGAAAAAATACTTGAAGCACAAGATGATTTGCTTAATGAGTTGAATAGTAAAAACAAAGATAATGTTATTAGAGTCGTGACTAGAGGTGGTGAAATGACTCAGGAACCTTTGTATCCCGACGACCATCCTAAGAGAATTGAGCAAGTTTCTAAGAGAACTAATACTGATAAAACTGGTCCTAATAATAAAAATAAAAAGAAAACTTATAGGACTTTGCATGCTTATAGTGAACCTGTTATAGACACACCTGAGAATCCTAATGATATTTCTATTTCTAATGTTGAGAAACAATCTGGAGATGAACATGAACCTAGTGGCATTGTTAATAATGATATTCATACTGATGCTCAACCTAGTAATGATAATGATGTAGACATTGAACCTGCCATTGATCTTGATAGCCCATAATCAAAGAATCAACATTTTGACAAGGGAGAATTCATTGCTAGGAAACATGGTAAAGAAAGGGAGGCATGGGTTCAGAAACCCATGCCCTTTCCTCCTAAACCATCCAAGAAAAAGGATGATGAGGAGTTTGAATGCTTTTGTGAGATGATTATACCTATCTTTTTGCGTATGCCTTTGACTAATATGCTAAAAATGTATCCCTATGCTAAGTACATGAAAGAAATTGTTACTAATAAAAGAAAGAACCTGGAGGCTGAAATTTCCACCATGCTTGCTAATTATACTTTTAAGGGTGGAATATCAAAGAAACTTGGAGATCCAGGAGTACCAACTGTACCATGCTCCATTAAAAGAAACTATGTTAAAACTGCTTTACGTGATCTTGGAGCCGGTGTTAGTGTTATGCCCTTCTCTTTGTATCGTAGACTTGATTTGAGTAAGTTAACACCTACTGAAATCTCTTTGCAAATGGCCGATAAATCAACTGCTATACCCATCGGTATTTGTGAGGATGTGCCTGTTGTGGTTGCTAACGTTACTATCTTAAAGTATTTGCATTTGGACATTTAAATGCTATAAATATTTTTAAATGTCCAAATAATCTTGAAAGTATTTTTGGGCTGTTGGAATTATATCTGAGGTGCCCATAAATATTTTCAGCTTTTTATTGAGTGGTTTGGCATTTTTGCCAAATCAAAAGAACAAATAATAGAATAGAAAAAAAGAAAATAGAAAACAAAAGAAGAGAGAGAGAAGGACTCACCTGGGCTTCTTACCTGCAGCAGAGCCGGCCCAGCTCCTGTTCTGGCCCATCCCAGCTCCCCACCATCCCTATCCTCCTGTCAGTAGGAGCTGTTGCATGCCTGCATCACAGCCGACCGTGGCCACGTCTCCCCGCCACCTCCTGCTTCCTCCCCTCGTCCTGATCCGCGCCTCAAGACGCCACACAACCCCTGGACCCTCTCGCTGACTCGCTCGAGCTCTTTCCCCTCCTCTGCTCTCTCTCCCTCTCGTCACCGAACGCACCTGAGAGCGCCGCTCGCTGTAGCCATGACCACCGACCACCCCTCGTCCCATGACCGTGTCCAGCAGCTCCGCAATCGAGCACCACATCCCCAAGACGAAGGAAACGAGCAGGAGGGCTCCTCTTCGTTGTCTACGTCATCGTCTTCAACCTCGGGCAACCGAGATGCCGTCGGTCGATTCGTCTGCCCTAGGCCGTCCACAAGCAAGCCGAGGCCCTCCTCGTGATCACTGTGAGCTCCGCCGTCGATTAACCCTCTTCCCCTGCATCTCCACGTTCCCTAGCCGCGGCTCCACCTCCGGCCGAAGCTCTGCTCCACCATGGCTGCAGGCCGCGCAGTCCCCCTGATCCGTTTGTTGCTGCCGTGCAATGGGTGTGCTCTAGAGCGCCTCCTCTCGTCGTTGCGCTGCTCAGCTCCCTCGCCCGTGAGCTCTAGCCGTAGAGCCGCACATCATCGAGCCCCGCCGCCACCGGAGCTCGTTGCCGTCGCCGCTACCGACCGCCCCTGGCCGCCCTGAGGCCACCACTCTACGCGCCGCGTTGCGGCCGTTCCAGAGAGACCACCTGTGCGTGCTCGCGTCGCCGGAAACGGCCGGATGAGCAACGCCGCCGTGCTCCGGTTATCGTCGGCACTAACCCGCCGATGTGGCCGGATTAGTTTAGGCACTAACCACCACCCTAGGTCACTTACATATAGGCCCCACACATTTAATTAACCGCAGTTTAGTTTCTGTTTAGTTTTAACTAAGCACAGTGGCCCCACGCGTCAGCATTGACCATACTGACGTGGCCCTTGACCGGCCCCACATGTGAGCGACCGTAACCAGCCCTGGGTCACTGACCAACGGGTCCCACGCATCAGGTTTGTCCCTGGCCAACCATGTTGACTAGGTGATGTCAGAGTAACATAGTGCTGATGTCATAAATGCTTTTCTGGATTTTAAATAAGTCAGAAATGATTCATTTATTTTCAGAAATTTGAATAAACTTTGAAAAATCATAGTAATTCAAACGTAACTCCAAATGAAATAATTTTATATGAAAAATGATCAGAAAAATCCAATCTATCCATCTGTACAATTTTCATGCATGTTAGAACAACTTATGACTACTGTTTAAGGCAACTCAAATGAATGGCATTTCAATATTTACATATGGAGTTGAATTTGAATCTTTGATTCAAACCAACTTCGTTTAATCTGGTTGCGAGTTGCATTAGCTCAAACCACAGCATATTGCCATGTCACGATCATGCATCATATTGTTGCATCGCATTGATTGTGTTCCTTCTCTGTTGCAGGTATTTGTCCCATCTCAGTAGACGTGGTTCCGATAATAAGATCGATGACACCGATGAAGAACAACACTATCTTCAGAAGTGCTAGGCAAGCACCCCCCCCCCATTGAACATTCCGATACAATACCACTCTCTCGCTCTTGCTCTCTTTTACTGCATTAGGACAACAACGATTGAACTGCTTTTTGCTGCGGTAATTGAACCCCTTTCCTCTGCATGACCTGTCATTGCCACAGTAAATAGTTGAAACCCACTAGCATGAGTAGGAGTTGTTTGAGCCATGTTGTGCCTACTCATTCATGCTTTCTGTTTACGCCTGCTACTGCTTAGAGTTGTGTCAGATCTGATTCATCGGGGATGAATTGGAATGTGGTGAACATGTCCAATTCAGGGAAATGTCACGCGTTGTTCCTTTAAGTCTGTGTAGCTTGCTACAACTTGGGTTCATACGTTGATGACCGACACGTTCGTTGCTGGGTCATGTATGCCTGTTGATATGTCTCCAACGTATCTACTTTTCCAAACACTTTTGCCCTTGTTTTGGACTCTAACTCGCATGATTTGAATGGAACTAACCCGGACTGACGCTGTTTTCAGCAGAATTGCCATGGTGTTGTTTTTTGTGCAGAAATAAAAAGTTCTCGGAATGACCTGAAAATCCATGGTATTTTGGAAAATATAAAAAATACCTACAAGATGATCCAGACCAGGGGGCTCACACCCTGTCCATGAGGGTGGGGGCGCCTTCCCCCCTAGGGCACCCCCTGCCTCATGGCCCCCCTGGTGCTCCACCGACGTATCCCCAGATCCTATATATTCACTTTCGGGGAGGAAAAAATCAGAGAGGAAGAATTATCGTGTTTTACAATATGGAGCACAGCCAAGCCCTAATCTCCCTCGGGAGGGTTGATCCGGAGTCTGTTCGGGGCTCCGGAGAGTGGAGATCGTCGCCATCGTCATCATCAACCTTCCTCCATCACCAATTCCATGATGCTCACCATCGTGCGTGAGTAATTCCATCGTAGGCTTGCTGGACGGTGGTGGGTTGGATGGGATCTATCATGTAATCGAATTAGTTTTGTTAGGGTTTGATCCATCGTATCCACTATGTTCTGAGATTGATGTTGCTAAGACTTTTCTATGCTTAATGCTTGTCAGTAAGGCCCGAGTGCCATGATTTCAGATCTGAACCTATTATGTTTTCATGAATATATGTGTGTTCTTGATCCTATCTTGAAAGTCTATAGTCACCTACTATGTGTTATGATCCGGCAACCCCGAAGTGACAATAATCGGGACCACTCCCGGTGATGACCATAGTCTGAGGAGTTCAGGTATTCACTATGTGTTAATGCTTTGGTCTGGTACTCTATTAAAAGGAGGCCTTAATATCCCTTAGATTCCAATAGGACCCCGCTGCCACGGGAGGGTAGGACAAAAGATGTAATGCAAGTTCTTTTCCATAAGCACGTATGACTATATTCGGAATACATGCCTACATTACATTGATGAACTGGAGCTAGTTCTGTGTCACCCTAGGTTATAACTTCTACATGATGAATTCCATCCGACATAATTTCCCATCACCGATCCAATGCCTACGAGCTTTTCACATATTACTTGTTGCTTATTTACTTTTCCGTTGCTACTATTACAAAAACTACAAAAACATTATCGTCACCTTTGTTGCCGCTACTGCCACTATCATATTACTTTGCTACTAAACTATCTTGCTGCAGATACTAAGTTTCCAGGTGTGGTTGAATTGACAATTCAACTCCTAATACTTAAGAGTATTCTTTGGCTCCCCTTGTGTCGAATCAATAAATTTGGGTTGAATACTTTACCCTCGAAAACTGTTGCGATCCCCTACACTTGTGGGTTATCAAGAATATTTTCTTTCGCCGTTGCCGGGGAGCATAGCTCTATTCTTTAAGTCACTTGGGATTTATATCTGTTGATCACTATGAAAAATTTGAAGGACTCAAAAACCAAGATCTTACCCTCAACTACGAGGGGAGGTAAGGAACTGCCATCTAGCTCTGCACTTGATTCTCCTTCTGTTATGGGTAAATTTGCGACACCTATTCATGCTATTGAATCTGATATGTCGTATGTTCTTGATGATGCCACTTCTGCTATGTATGATGAAACAACTTCTATGCTTGATAGTACTGTGCCACTAGGTGAATTTCTAGATGAACAAATTGCTAAGGTTAGGGAGAATGCAAATATTGAAACTGATGATATTGATGAAAGTGATGATGAAGCTTCTCCCAATAGATATGAATTGTGTGTTGTTCCTGAGGGTTATGTTATGGATGAAGAAACTGCTAGAGACTTTCTTGCTTGCAATGATAGATATGATCTTAAGAAATTATTAGCTAAGCTGAAAGAAAAGTCCTTGAATGCTAGAATGAAACATGACCCTACTTTTGCTACTTCACCTATCTGTGTTACTGATAAGGATTATGAATTCTCTGTCGATCCTGAGTTAATTACTTTGGTTGAATCTGATCCTTTCCATGGCTATATATCTGAAACTGTTGTGGCACATCTTACTAAGTTGAATGATATAGCCACCCTGTTTACCAACGATGAAAAGATTCGTTATTACTATATCCTTAAGTTGTTTCCGTTCTCGTTAAAGGGTGATGCTAAGACTTGGTTCAAATTCTCTTGATCCCGGTTGTGTGCGTAGTCCCCAGGATATGATGTATTACTTCTCTGCTAAATATTTTCCCGCTCATAAGAAACAAGCTGCCTTACGGGAAATATATAACTTTGTGCAAATTAAAGAAGAGAGTCTCCCACAAGCTTGGGGGAGGCTTCTCCAATTACTTAATGATTTGCCTAATACTCCCACAAGAAGAATAATAAGAAAAATGATGAGGATTAAGTAATTGG
>LR738713.1:303358911-303407478 GCA_902687465.1 Secale cereale
GGGAGACTCTCTTCTTCAATTTGCACAAAAGTATATATTTCCCATAAGGCAGCTTGTTTCTTATGAGCGGGAAAATATTTAGCAGAGAAGTAATAGATCATATCCTGGGGACTACGCACACAACTAGGATCAAGAGAATTAAACCATGTCTTAGCATCACCCTTCAACGAGAACGGATAACTTAAGGATATAGTAATAATGAATCTTTTCCTCATTGGTAAACAGGGTGGCTATATCATTCAACTTTGTAAGATGTGCCACAACAGTTTCAGATTCATAGCCATGGAAATGATCAGATTCAAACAAAGTAATTAAATCAGGATCAATAGAGAAATCATAACCCTTATCAGTAACAAAGATAGGTGAAGTAGCAAAAGCAGGGTCATATTTCATTCTAGCATTCAAAGACTTTTCTTTCAGCTTAGCTAATAATTTCTGAAGATCATATCTATCGTTGCAAGCAAGAAAGTCTCTAGCAGTTTCTTCGTCCATAACATAACCCTTAGGAATAACATGCAATTCATATCTAGGAGGAGAATCTTCATCATCACTTTCATCAATATTATCGGTTTCAATATTTGCATGCTCCGTAACCGTAGCAATTTGCTCATCTAGAAATTCACCTAGTGGCACAATATTATCAAGCATAGAAGTAGTTTCATGATACATAGCACAAGTAACATCATCAAGAACATGCGACATATCAGATTCAATAGCAGGAGTAGGTGTCGCAAGTTTACTCATAACTAAGGGTGAATCAAGTGCAGAGCTAGATGTCAGTTCCTTACCTCCCCTTGTAGTTGAGGGATCAACAGATATAAATCTCAAGTGACTTAAAGGATATAGCTATGCTCCCTGGCAACGGCGCCAGAAAATAATCTTGATAACCCACAAGTGTAGGGGATTGCAACAGTTTTCTAGGGTAAAGTATTCAACCCAAATGTATTGATTCGACACAAGGGGAGCCAAAGAATACTCTCAAGTATTAGCAGCTGAGTTGTCAATTCAACCACACCTGGAAACTTAGTATCTGCAGCAAGGTAATATGGAAGTAACGGTAACGGTAGCAAAAGTAGCGATATTGTTGTTGTAGTGATTGTAACAGTAGCAACAGAAAAGTAAATAAGCAACAAGCAATATGTGAAAAGCTCGTAGGCATTGGATCAGTGATGGATAATTATGTCAGATACGATTTCTCATGTAATAGTTATAACATAGGGTGACACAGAACTAGCTCCAGTTCATCAATGTAATGTAGGCATGTATTCCGAATATAGTCATACGTGCTTATGGAAAAGAACTTGCATGACATCTTTTGTCCTACCCTCCCGTGGCAGCGGGGTCCGACTGGAAACTAAGGGATATTAAGGCCTCCTTTTAATAGAGTACTGGACCAAAGCATTAACACATAGTGAATACATGAACTCCTCAAATTATGGTCATCACTGAGAGTGGTCTCGATTATTGTCACTTCGGGGTTGCCGGATCATAACACATAGTAGGTGACTATTAACTTGCAAGATAGGATCAAGAACACACATATATTCATGAAAACATAATAGGTTCAAATCTGAAATCATGGCACTCGGGCCCTAGTGACAAGCATTAAGTATGGCAAAGTCATAGAAACATCAATCTTTGAACATAGTGGATACTAGGGATCAAACCGTAACAAAACTAACTCAATTACATGGTAAATATCATCCAACCCATCACCGTCCAACAAGCCTACGATGGGATTACTCATGCACGATGGTGAGCATCATGGAATTGGTGATGGAGGAAGGTTGATGATGACAATGGCAACGATCTCCACTCTCCGAAGCCTCGAACGGACTCTAGATCAGCCCTCCCGAGAGAGATTGGGGCTTGGCGGCGGCTCCGTATCGTAAATGTCGGTGTACAAAAAGAGGGGTACACTTTTTGTACCCCTATGATTGTGCACGGGCAGTCTGAGCCACGGCGCCATCGCACCAAGCATGGCAAGGGAGGCAAGCCGGGGCAAGACCGAAGCTTGATGGAGACTGGAGCGACGACAAGAACGAGACCACGAAGAGCAAAGGGACGAAGCGGCTTCCCCCAGCAAGATCCTTGCCGGGGCCGGCTCTGGCAGCCCCGGCAAGACCCTTGCCGGGGCAGCTCGCCCCGCGCCTACGAAGCGAATCACCCTTGAGTCCACCACCCCCATGGGGCGAGGATTCGGGAGATATCCCCGTGGTGGCATGCAGATCTTTGTGAAGACCTTCAAGATCAGATGCAAGATAAGAAGACGACGACCCTTGGCGGGATCCCAGCCAAGGAGGTCCACAAGGCCCCCGGCAAGCACCTTGCTGGGTATGACAGCAGGCGCTGCGGTAAGACCCTTGCCGGGGCCATGGAAAGGCCCTTGCCGAGGACACCCACGGGGCCACCATCAGGCCCGCACCAACTGGGTTTCCACCGACCCGACCAGCTGGACAGGCTCCTGCGTGGCTACCCACAGATCTTCATGGAGACCCGCAGTTGCGCCACCTCAGCTGCCTGTCTGCCTACATGGCACCTCAGGCACCGCTGGCCAGGGCGCGTGTCGACACGAGGAGGAGCGGCGACGGACAAGACGGGCGTCCCCCCTCGTCCCCGATAAAGCAAGGACACCTAAGCTGGGCGCATTAAATGCACCTTGTCCTGTAATGCGAGGGATAACCTCGCATCACTGTACCCTTTCCACCTCCTGTGTGCCACTATGGCAACCCCTTTTCCCTGTAAAAGGAGGCCCGAGGCGACCAGGAGGAGGATTCGGCTTTTCGGAACCCCTCACGACTCTTTTGGAGCTCCTCGTTAGCTGAAGAACACCAACATATAATCCGCCAAAGCAGGAGTAGGGTTTTACGCATCTTTGCGGCCCGAACCTGGGTAAAGGAACCGTGTCCTGATCGTTAGATCCGCTCTTCTCTCAACCCCGCGCCCCGCAACCGTAGTAGGGATTCTTGTGATCCCATAGGTGTCGATCCAAATACACCGACATCTTTGGCGCGCCAGGTAGGGGGCTTCCGCAGTTGTGAGAATCGGCTCTGGTGGTCGGCCCAACGCACTCTCGTCTTTGTGGCCCTTTGAGGAAGCCAGAAGACTTGCTTTCGAGCGGCTGCAAATAAAAGCTAAGTTACATCGAACTTTGGATATTTCTATCCTATCATTTAAAGTTATTATCCTCGGAGCTGTCATTCCTTGTGCAAAAAGAAACCTGCACGCGGATGGGGCCCTTCCCGATCGGCAACGCCTTGTTCTGTTTCGAGTCAGCTCAACAGCTCAAACGGCTGCGTTGAAACGGTAGGGTAGCATTCCGCAATTAACAAAGCTCTCGACTCTGACTCGAGTCAAACTCGACAGTTCGAGCGGCTGCGTTGAGAGTGGCAAGGTGGCAGACCCTTCCGCAATTGACAAAGTTCTCGACTCTGACTCGAGTCAAACTCGACAGTTCGAGTGGCTCCGTTAAGAGCGGCAAGGTGAGAAACCCGGCAGCACGCTCACCCGGCAGGCCAATGGGGACCCGTCCCCAAGACGCCGCTTTGGGTATTTCGCGCCGGCAAGCCTACCCAGTTAACGTAGGGTGGAAACACAAGGAGGCAGCAAATAGGAAAATAACAGGCATGATTCTGAAGATATTTCAAAGTTATATTACATCATGCCATCGCTGCGGTTCTAACTAAAGATAAAATTTGTCTTGGGCATGAACTCGCGGAGGCAAAGAAGAACGGGATATCTAATCCCGGCGCTGGCCCTCCACCCTCTTGATTTCGTCGATGCGGCTGATGACAGGCTTGATGCGCTCCTTGAGCGCCGTGAGGTTGGCATCCTCCGGCAAGCTGTCCATCGCGGCTTCGAAGTCGAGGTCGGGGTTCCTGAACGCCACCTTGGTGAGGACCTTGGTCATGACTCCCTGGCAGAGCCGCCGGGCCTCCCCGGCAAGCATGGTCGTTCTGTTGGAGTGAAGATCCGTCAAGGCGCTGAGGACGCCCTCGAAGAACAGGGTCAGCTTGGCGTTGATGGACCCGCTCCATTCAGGAGCATACCTCACATTCGGCACCCCCATGAGGGCCAACTATGAGGTAACCCTGCCGGCGATGTCCTCCAGCCGGCTGATCCACCTGTTCTCCTCCACCACATATTCTTGGTGGGAGGCGCCCTTGTCTGCCCGCAGCTGCTTCTCCTCCTCCAGGCTCTTGGCCAAGGCCCCCTCCCGAGAAGAGCTCTCCGCGAACGTCTTCTCGAGATTCTCTAGCCTCAGCCTGAGATCTCTGATGGAGCTTTGCGCCTCAGAGAGCTCCCCAGTCTTGCTGATGACCACTCCCTGCGCCTCTGTCAAGGCGCAGTTGAGTCTGGTCTTCTCGTCAGATAGCCTGAGGGCCTGCTCCTTTAGCCCGTCCCGTTCCACTTCCAGCTCTTGTATCTTGCCGGCGTGAGCCAGAGCCTGGGCATCGAGCGCCTCCTTGTGCCTATGCCCCAGCTCGTGAGTTCGCCGCTCGACAAGAGCCTCAAGCTCCTCATCCTTGCCGCGGAGTGTCGTGGCAAGCTTCGCCTCACGCGCGGAGAGGTCTTCCTCCTGGGAATCGCGGGCGGCTTGATGCTGGTTCCGGGCGGCCTCCGCCGCGGTAGCCGAATTCGCCGCCTCTTCCTGGGCCTTCTCGATGGCGGCCATTTTCATGGTGAGCTCCACGTTGCGCTGGGCCAGATCTTCCTGGGAGGCCCTCTGCTCCTCGCGGGACTGGTGGAACTAGGTTTGCGCCAGCGACGCGCGCCTGGAAGTCCGCCTCCGCCTCGTCCACCGCCGCCATTCTGGACTTAACCTTGTCCAAACGGGCGCGGTAGAGCGCCTGGAGCTTCCGAAAGTTGCCCCCCATGGCCCGGAAGAGCTGCTCCTCTGGGGAGCCGTCGCCGCCAGCGCTCGGTTCATTGACAACCTCGAGCCCGGCGGCGGCAAACACCTCGCCGTCAAACACTTCCTCCCCGGCGGGCGCCCGGGAGCTTGACGCCCCGGCAAGATGGACGAAGAGGTTGTCGCTCACCTTCAGATACTTGCCGGGGCCCGGGGTCGCGGAGGAAGAGGGCTGGTCATCAGTCGCCTCCTCCTCGGCTATGGCCTTGCCGGCCTCCCCGGCAAGCCAACCGCCAGCGCCCTCGGCGGCACCCTTGGCGTCGTCCTCGGCAGTCTCGTCCACGGCGGCCCGGCGGCGTCCTTGGCGGCCTCCTCGGCGGCGATCTCGTCGGCCTCCGCCGCGGCCTCCTCAGCGACCTCCTTGATGACGGCGTCCACGTCCTCCACATCCGTTGTTGGAGGGCCTGGGCCGTGACGGGGGAAATGAAGTCAAGAAAAAGCACAAGGGAAAGGCAAAGGCGAAAAGCGGGCAACTCACCAGCACCGGGCTGTGCAGCGGAAGTTCCCTCCCCGCCGGCGTCGGATGCCGGGGGCGGGCCGCCAGCGCCCAAGTCCTCCTCCTCCTTCATGCATGTGGGCTCCATGCTTGGTGCCCTTGCCGGGGATGCCCCTCGTGGCGGCGTGGTCGATGGGGGTGGTGTGTTGGGAGTGGCCCCCTGCGGCTCCTCCTGCTGCTGCTCCCGTCCTACAGAACCGGCAAGGTCGACGCCTTCAGCATCTGACGCCTACTGCATGTCGAGCGAGAAAAGGTTGGCGGACTTACGCTGGGGTCTGTGCCGGGGGCTGCCGTCGGAGCTGCTCAACACCACCAGTGGTGTCTCTGTAGCCCCAGCCAGGGGCTGGCTGCTCGCTGAAGCCTTGGCCCTCTTCACCCTCTGGGCCAACGTCTCTGCGTCCCTGAAGAAGCAAGAACAAGTCAAGATGAGTGGCATGATCTAGAGAGATGGGGATGACGATAAAGAATGGAATACTTACTCGTTGTCCATCTCCTCCTCCTCTGCCGTCTTCCTCTTCCTCTTCGGGCTGAGGGGCCCGAGGTCGAAGGGGAGCTCCGTGTCGCCCTCCGAATCGACGTCTGCCGGGGGAGGCGAAGGAGGGAGCGGAGTTCGTGCGCGCCTCGACAGAGAGGGAGCTGCCGCTTTCTTCTTCTCGGCAACCTTCGTCGACTTCTTCGCCGCCGTGGCCCTCGTGAGGCGCCCGGACTCCTCCAGGGCCAATTGAGGATGCGCAGTCTTGCCGGGCCGGACCGGCTCGCTGAAGCAGGCCTGCCGCAAGACTCGCCCTCTTCCCCTGGTTGGTGCCGGGCCAGCCGCCACATCCTCCTCCGACGACGACTCCTCGGCCGCGTCCTCAACCAATGGGGCCCCGGTGCTGGCGCTGCTAGCTTCTCCGGCAGCCGCTGCCCACTGGGCGAACTCCTCCTCCTCCGCAGCTGCGGCGTCCTAGTCTTCCATACCTCCAGCGCTGCCGGCCTCCTTGATGAGCTGTGCCTCCTTCGCTCTGTCGGCGATGTAGTCCAGCTCCTCCGGGGTGGTGTCCCTGACGAGCCACCGCTCGGCGTCGGGATTGGCGCACACCTCGACTAGGGAATCGAAGAACGGCTACACGACCTCGTCCTCCGGCTCCTGCCAGCTCGGGACAGGGCCGTGCGCGCTACATTCCGGCATCATGGCGACGATTTCAAACTGGCGTGAATTGTTGCACAGCGGGACCACTCCCGCTGGCAGCTTGAAGAGCTTCCCCTTGACGGCCTTGCCGGCCTTGGCGACAGCCTTCACAGCCTTGCCGGTCCACTCGACCTCGCCGCCGTGACTCACATCCAGCTGGAAGAGCCGCTGACAGAAATGGGCATGTCCCATCACTGTAAAATTGTGCTTGAGGCCAGTGCGGAGCCGCATGACGTCGCCTGGGTTCCTGAAGAGCCAGGCCAGCCTCCCCTTTTGGTGCAGCGGAGCGATCCAACGGCGGATGAAATCCGCCCCGATCATCTCGAGGGTGAGTCCGGCTTGGACAAGCCGGGTGATCCTAGTGACAGCAACAGCGAGCTTCACGTCGGCGGCGTCGACGTTGCTCCAGTCACTGCCGCGGACCGGCGGCACCCGGCGGACCCTGCAGAACGTGGGCGGCTCGTCCTCCTCGATCCAGCACCACCGGCCGCGCCATTTGTCCCACCTCTCCTTCACGGCGCCCTCCGGGTACACCACCTTGAGTCTCGGAATCCAGGCAATGCCTCCAGAGACCGAGCCTCCCGGCTGGATCCAAGGGATGAAGTAGTGGCAGAAGAGCGCCGTGTTGGGCTGCACTCCGACAAAGCCCTCGCAAAGGTGCGCGAAGAAGGCCATGCACGCCATCGCATTTGGGGTGAAATCCAAAAGACGGAAGCCAAAAGTGTGCATGATGTCGCAGACGAAATCGGAGAAGGAAGGACACAACCCTTGCCGGGGCCCCGGCAAGGCCCTTGCCGAGGACACCCACGGGGCCACCATCAGGCCCGCACCAACTGGGTTTCCACCGACCCACGCAGCTGCCGACCCGACCAGCTGGACAGGCTCCTGCTTGGCGACCCACAGATCTTCATGGAGACCCGCTGTTGCGCCACCTCAGCTGCTTGTCTGCCTACATGGCACCTCAGGCACCGCTGGCCACGGCACGTGTCGACACGAGGAGGAGCGGCGACGGACAAGATGGGCGTCCCCCCTCGTCCCTGATAAAGCAAGGACACCTAAGCTGGACGCATTAAATGCACCTTGTCCTGTAATGCGAGGGATAACCTCGCATCACTGTACCCTTTCC
Organism: Secale cereale; assembly: GCA_902687465.1. Lineage (NCBI taxonomy): Eukaryota > Viridiplantae > Streptophyta > Magnoliopsida > Poales > Poaceae > Secale > Secale cereale. Next base: position 303,366,617 of record LR738713.1, read on the forward strand.
ACCTCCTGTGTGCCACTGTGGGACCCCTTTTCCCTATAAAAGGAGGCCCGAGGCGACCAGAAGGAGGATTCGGCTTTTTGGAACCCCTCACGACTCTTTTGGAGCTCCTCGTTAGCTGAAGAACACCAACATATAATCCACCAAAGCAGGAGTAGGGTTTTACGCATCTTTGCGGCCCGAACCTGGGTAAAGGAACCGTGTCCTGATCGTTAGATCCACTCTTCTCTCAACCCCGCGCCCCGCAACCGTAGTAGGGATTCTTGTGATCCCATAGGTGTCGATCCAAATACACCGACAGTAAAGCGCGATAATTCCTTCTCCTTGATTTTTTCTCCCCGAAAGTGAATATATGGAGTCGGGGAAGACGTCGGTGGAGCAACAGGGGGCCCATGAGGTAGTGGGGGTGCCCCCACCCTCGTGGACAGGGTGTGGTCCCCCTGTTCTGGTTCTTTCTGTAGATATTTTTTATATATTTCAAAATAATTCTCCGTTGAATTTCAGGTCATTCCGAGAACTTTTATTTCTGCACAAAAATGACACCATGGCAGTTCTGCTGAAAACAACGTTAGTCTGGGTTAGTTCCATTCAAATCATGCAAGTTAGAGTCCAAAATAAGGGCAAAAGTGTTTGGAAAAGTAGATACGTTGGAGACGTATCACTCAACATCAAGAAGACACCAATGGTGTTCCAACCGGGAGAACTCATATGGCTTCATCTTCGCAAGAACCGCTTCCCCAACGAGCACAAGTCAAAACTTCTACATCGAGCCGATGGACCTTTCAAGGTGCTAGCACGCTATAATGACAACGCTTACAAGATTGACATCCCACGCGACAAGTACAACGTAAGCGACATATTCAATGTCAAAGACTTGGACATCTACCATGGTGATGAAGATCACGATCCGTGGACTGATCTCTCCCAAGGGGGGAGATGATGCGGAGCATCTTTCAATCATCCCCATGGACTCTACATCAACACATCAAGCCCCCACGTGGACCTATGACAAGAGCTAGAGCATGTGCAATGGAAACCGAGGTGAACTCCTTCCTACTCGTCATGCATATGGATACAAATGGAACTTGGATGCTACCTCACCAAAATACTCTATGCCTCATTAGGTATGAAGAGGACCCCCCCCCCAAGCAGCTGAGGAACATAACCAAGTCCAAGGAGAAGTGCCCCAAGTCACCAAGGACGAAGAAAAAGCCGAACACAAGCTGGACAAGAAATCCTAGGCGACCGCGTGCGCACGGGCCCCAAAACCCCGTGCCCATGGACCATCCAGGAAGTTGGCGCTGGAGCACCCCGTGCACACGGGCATGTACCTTGCACATGGGACCCCCGTGCGCACGTGCCCTATAGGATGGGTGGATGAGATGCTGTTTTGGACCCCCTCTTTTCCACTTCGACCCCAAGCCTATATATTCCATACCTAGGGTTAGCAAAGTATATGTGAGACATTTGTGAGCTTTGCTCCTTCCCTCTTGTGGATCAAGACCCCTATAGGGAAGAATCCTTGTGGATTTCAAGACCTCCATAAGGAGAAGACTATCATCAAGACCTCACCTCCTCTAGGAGTGGGAAGAACCTTTACCTAGTGCTTGTTTCCTTGGATTGTTCATGTTTTCTTGTGGATCTATGTGTTTGCTATTCTAGTGGATGTGTAATTTGGTTTTATTGGAGTGGATTCCTCTTTGTGTTCTTGGTGTTCATCCCTTTTCCCCCTCCAAGTGTGAAAAGATCCCTCTTAGGGTTCCACCCTACATCACCCCCCAAAGATAAAGGGAAAACTTTCTTCTTAACTTCATCTCCGGGTAAACCTACAAGCTTAAATAATCCACAAACTTCATCGACACAGATTAGATGCAGATCATGATGTATTGTTCCATCTCCTGCATAAGGATTAGCTAGCAGTTTCTCAATCATACCCAAAGGAATTTCATAACCAATATTTTCCGTAGGTGCAATAGGTTGAGGGGAAACTCTTTGTGCCTCCGGTCGAGGTGAAGATACCCTGAAACCCCTCAAAGGATTGTTTTCTATAGTGACAAGTAACAGTAAATTTCAGCACGCAATACAAATTTTTCCTTACCAAATTATGCTTACCAATGGCGCTTCACTCCCCGGAAACGGTGCTAGAAAAGAGTCTTGATGACCCACAAGTATAGGGGATCAACCGTAGTCCTTTCGATGAGTAAGGGTGTCGAACCCAACGAGGAGCAGAAGGAAATGACAAGCGGTTTTCAGCAAGGTAATTTCGGCATGCACTGAAATTATGGTAACAAGTTGTTTGATAGCGAGATAATTTGTAACAAGCGACAAATAGCAATAGTAACAATAGGTGCCGCAAGATAGCCCAATCCTTTTGTGGAAAAGGACAGGTCGGAACAATTTCTTATAATAGGCAACGCGTTCTTGAGGACATACGGGAATTTCATCTAGTCACTTCCATCATGTGGGTTTGATTTGCGTTCGCTACTTTGATAATTTGATATGTGGGTGGACCGGTGCTTGGGTGATGTTCTTACTTGAACAAGCCTCCCACTTATGATTAACCCCATTTGAAAGCATCGGCAACTACGAAAGAATTAAGATAAAATCTAACCATAGCATTAAGTGTATGGATCCAAATCAGACCCTTACGGAATAGCGCATAAACTAGGGTTTAAGCTTCTATCACTCTAGCAACCCATCATCTAATAACTACTCCACAATGCATTACCTTAGGCCCAAAGATGGTGAAGTGTCATGTAGTCGATGTTCACACGACACCACTAAGGGAATCACAACATACATATCATCAAAATATCAAACGAATATCAAATTCACATGATTACTTATGACAAGACTCCTCCCATGTCCTCAAGAACAAAAGCAACTACTCACAAACCATATGCATGTTCAAGATCAGAGGGGTAATAAATAGCATAACTGAACTGAACATATTATCTTCCACCAAATAAAACAACTAGCATCAACTACAAGATGTAATCAGCACTACTAGCAACCCACATGTACCAGTCTGAGGTTTTGATACAAAGATTGAATACAAGAGATGAACTAGAGTTTGCGATGAGATGGTTCTAGTGAAGATGTTGATGGAGATTGATCCTCCCACAATGAGGGGTGTTGGTGATGTCGATGGCTTCGATTTCCCCCTCCCGGAGGGAAGTATCCCCGCGCGGAATCGCTCTCACGGAGAGCAAAAGTGCTCCTGCCCAAGTTCCGCCTCGAGACGGCAGCGCTCCATCCCAAAAGTCCTCTCCTTATTTTTCTAGGTAAAATGTGAATATGTACCAGAAGATGGTCGCTAGAAGTGGGCCAGGTGGCCCACTACCCACTAGGGTGCGCTAGGAGGGGGTGGCACGCTCTGGTGGCTAGCAGGCACCTCGGTGTCCTCCTCCTGAATCCCTTTTCTCCAGTATCTTTTATATATTCCAGAATAATTCTTCGTTAGTTTTCATCCCATTTGGAGATGTGCAGAATAGGTATCTCTGATGTAGCTTTTTCAGGTCCAGAATTCCAGCTACCGGTATTCTCCCTCTTTGTGTAAACCTTGCAAATTATGAGAGAAAGGGCATTAGAATTACTCCCCAAAGTGTTATAATGAATAAAAACACTAAAAATAACAGTAATAAAACATGATGCAAAATGGGCGTATCAATATGCACTTCATTTTTTATGATAACAAATATTTCTCTAAAGGATCTGGAGGAGGCACGACCAAGGCCGGCTAAGGGAGGGGCAAGGGGGCTGCTGCCCCGTGCTCCCTCCCAGGGTTCACATGTATCCTATGGCCTATGTCCTTGGCAATGCAGCGACACATTAGATACATTACCTTCAAGTCAGCACTCTTTCCCTTGTGATCATAGGGGTGTCTAGGATATTGGGCCTAGCCAAGTGCTCACGACCATCGTTGAGTAGAGGGTAGCACACTATGCCCATGCCAAACTCCAGCGGTCTAGCCCCCAACCAGAAGACCAACCATTGCCTCCAATGCAGGCATGGCAGTGGCGGAGACGATGGATAAGCAGCAAGCCTTTAGACTCATCGTCGGGTCATGGTAAGAATTGTTATGCAGTCGCTAATTGAATGAATTTCTAGATTTGTACCCATCCTCCCAATAACAAATGTATTCACCCACGACAGAATCCTTCACTTGGCCTTACAAAATTAGGGTAGTGATGTTATTGTTGAATATGAACTAATTGCCGGCATTGTTGACTCTAGTCTCAAGTCAAGTATGTACCTTAGTCAATAGAATCTGTTTATGCAACGCACACTTTGTTTTTACACTACACAAAAACACTTCTGTGATAATACGTGTTTGTCACAGTAGGTCACGTTTTCTGTCATGCATGTACATCCATGACGATATTATGACAGAATCAAGATATTCATACCTGTGCTGTCGTAGAAGTGTTCCATGTCAATACAAAACTTATCATCACGGAAGTGTCCACTTCCATGATGATAAATGGCGTGTCATGGAAGTGCTTTCATCAAGGGTAACCGACACATGGCATCCACCGTAACGGGTCACCGTTAAGCTATCGGTCCGGTTTTGGATCCGATAACCCGCTAACAGCTAGGACCAATGGGGATTTTCCACGTGTAAAATTATTATTGCCCGAAGGGACAACGTGTCACCCCCCCCCCTCCCGTGCGGACATATGTCAACCAACTAATGGAGAGGAGGCGCCTATGATACGTCAACACATGGCACGACCCAAAATTGGCCCATTCAGTTTTGAAAATGCTGGCCCAGCCAAAATTAGTGGGCCAGCCCATTAATGAACTACTTGCAGAAGGCCCATTCGCAGTTAAGGCCCATAGGAATAGTGTCAAATTGGCCCGTCCACGGCTTGTTTTAGATTTTGTATCATGGCGGCCCATGGTGTGTTCTAGCCCGTTAACAGTCCGCTAAGTACTTGGGCTGAATTACGGCCTAGTGTGTTTCCGGCCTGTTTAAGGTCCTACTACATTCGGGCCCATTTATTGCCTAATGAACCTTTTGCCCATAAAAGACTGGGATGAAATTGGGCCATATTCGGCCAGGTCTGACTTTCGGCCTATCAGCGGCCATTGCAGTTTTGTCCCACTTCCAGCTTGTTATGATTTTTGGCATGTTAACGTTGAATGAAGCCCATGGGCCATATGTAGCCGAACATCACATCAGGCCTACTAAAGGCCCATATACTCACTCATACAAATCAAGCCCGACCGCTCTTCCGGCCTGTTAAAGGCCCGTCTAGTAGGTCAGCGCATTTGCGGCCTGTCTGACTTTCGGCCCGTGAATGATCCATGGGCCAGGAGGAGCTGAGATACATGGGCCTAATTTGGCCCAATCATTTCGGCCTCTTAAAAGTCATGGGCATAATCTGGCCCAATTATGGCCCAATCTGACTTTCGGCCTACTAAAGGACCTTCTTATTTATGGGCCGTATTAGGCCTGCGAGATATTTACACATATTAAGGGCCTATTGTTACTAAGGGCCCAAATTATGTTAGGCCTGTTAACGGCCCACTGTCGGCACATGCCTATCAAAAATAAGAAAGCTTATACTGATTTAGGCCCAGATATTTTAAATTGGCTACATGTCGATTACGGCCCATAATTGTTTTTTGCGGAATTTGAATTTCGGCCGAAAGGATATCGATGATGCTGAATACATTACTAAGACGAACTTACACTATACAAAAATAGCGTCATAATTTCTACGGTCTTTGGCAGCACGATAAATGTTGTGTCACCACAAAATAAAATAAGGACATACAACAAAAGTCATGTTGGCATAAAGTTTACAGTTCTTGCACCATCAGATGTATAGAAGCACAGATCATTTGACGTGAGAGCTAATGTTTTAGGCTATAGAATCTGGTGGAGCAGCATGACCTTCCCCATTTTTCCGCCATTGCTCTTGAAAAACAAAACAAATGTCTGATAGTCTGGTTTCAAAACCATTCATATATTGACGACATTTGTCAACCACTATTCTTGTTTCAGAAACGACATCCATTAGGGATTGGACATGTGTCTGGAGCACAGATATATCACTTTGTCTAGCCAGAAGATTTTGTTCATTAGGCGATTTGGACGAGGTTACCTTGACAACCAACCCAGAATTACGCATGAAGGTGCTTTTTGCACTGTTAGTGGAGAGGTACTGACGCACTTCAGAAAGAGGTGACATTTCGCGTGTGGTAGCGTCATCACCTTCAGGTGGTTGTGGCTGCTCAAACATTTGTTCCATAGCTTGCTGAAAGTTTGAATTTGTAGATTAGTGTACCAGATAAGTTACTAATGGGACATAACAAACAAACTAGGTTTCACGTTTATACATAACTTATTTTGGTGAGTTGTTGTAATACATTAGCATGTATTGTAGCGATACAATCACTTTTGGAACCTATGTCCATGTAGCATGCCGATTGTATTGTCTATTTCCTCACATTCATTGACATCTAAGGATAAAGGACACATGTTTAAAGTAGGTTGAACATAGTATGACATCTTTCAAATCACGGGCAAACCGATATCAAACAAACAAGCTATTGTATCATTGTGTGGGCACATGAACATCACAACTAGATTACTGACCAAGACCAATGGAATATCCCTCCTCTCTTTTAAACCATGTAAGGTGAAATGATACGTTAAGACAACTGTGTATAAAAGTGAACAGAATAACTGACATTGGCTGGAAACCAAGCAGTTAAATGAACACGTCACAGTAACAAGCAGTTCAAAGGCATGATGAGTAAGGACTTACAACAGCGGCTTGAACTCGTGGGCTCATGCCCTTCGTCTTGCTGGTGTGACAATCCTTGAATATTTGCACTGCATTCGGTTCAGGTTCTTTTTGGTCCTCACAGGCTTTCCTATGTATTTGGAACAAGTCAGTATAGATACAATAATATGACACAACAAAAATAAGGAAAAAGCAGCTATTTACAAGAGCCTCGCAGTGTGCAATATAGCTACGAGATCCTGTTGTCTGTTGGAATTTCAATTTAGAATGGTTGGTCTTGTTCTTCAAACAATTAGCCTAGAAGAAGATAGACTTGTAAGGCACATATGTAAATACAAGTTCAATATGTGATCTCATCACATACATATACCCTACGTGATACTTTGGATCAGACCAGTGTTTAACAAGGGTTGTCCAGTCTTCATCCGTAATATATTCCACTAGAGGTGTTTCGGCAATTTCATTGTTAGCCTTGCCTTCAAAGTGAGTTTTCCTAAGGTGACACTGATACTATCGCAGAGCAGACTTAAAACATGAGTGCATGCTTGTTTAGTTGCATCATCTTTCAGATCCAACTTGAACCTCATCTGTTGAAAAAAGAATGGGAGACTCATTAGGAGGAAGCTAGAAACTATAAGATAGAGCAGGACAATATAACAAATTGCGATGAATAACATTACGTACAGATAAATGGTCAAGGAAGGTGTTAAACTGGGTATCGTCTTTCGCATTCCTGTACTGGATCCACATTGGGAGGATACGTGCATGACACCTAACGGCAACGGTTGCCTCTGATACTAACTTGGCTGACTCTGTAGCATCACGAGCTCTTTTTAAACCTTCCTCAAAATGGATCTCCATTCTTCCTCCTTTAGATTTTGTTAATCTGTCAAGCATTATCCCCGATGTCTATTTCCTCTTGCACCATGGTGCTAGTTCAACAACGAATATGGAAAGTGTTAGTGCACATCAAACTGTGAGAGTACATATAAAGGAGCATGCAACTGCAACTTGACTCGGCCAAGTACCATCTTGGTGTTGATGCTCATGAGGTTCATATGATCTTACCAAATCATGTACTATCAGCAATGCTTCGGAAGCAGTGTTAGGTGTGAAGGCAGCTTGGGAACATGCCACTTGCAGAGCAAACAAACTAGTAACTCTTAACATGTCGGTACAGTTGAAGGAGGTGATGCAGCTGGTGCAGTAGGGGATACTATGTTTGTAGATTTAGCTCGTCGACTTGGACATTCTACTTCACTATAAGTACCCGCAGAATCTTGAGGGAAGATCCTTTTCCATAGCACCCGGCAAGTAACACCATTCCCTACTATATTCTTTTCCTTGCTCTTTTTCGACTTTGCCATGTCAAGACGTACCCACAACACAAAAGAATAAAATTTGTGCTTCAGAACTCATTAATGCACGATATAGAAAGGCAATACTTTGATGTAAGATAACCGTATGAGGAGGATGAAATATGTAAGAAAATAGGACAACCTGACATATTCACACCTACGATGTGTAAACGAAGCAGAAGGATTTTCAATAAATTAGAAGCAATGCAAGGTAGACATCATATGAAAGATGCGACCAATATCACTCTGCCAAGTTAAAAGTGTCTTGTCATAAGTGGCATTTCGAAAAATAGAAGTCGTACAACCTAGAAACCAATGCAACATGCAACCAATATGACACGGCCAAGTTAAAAGCATCCAATCATAAGTGATTGATGCGACATACACAACAGCAGTACTTTGATGTAAGAACATGGTACGATAGATAGATGCAGTATATTTTAGAAACAGAAAGGCATGTCATATGCACATGTATAACGTATAAACTCAGTAGGTGCAATTTAATCAAATTAGAAGAGATACAAGCTAGACACGATATGCAACATGAAACCAATTATCATAATTTCACTTAGAGCAAGCACCTGAGATGGTGGAGTAGGGGAAATGAACTCATCATAAGGACTTGGGACTTCAACTACAGTAGCAGTAGCAGGGGCAAATCTAGAGAGCCTCCATTTGCGTAGCTCTGGAGGACCAACAACATCCCCTAACTTACTCTTTTCCTTCCTCTTTTTTGATATTGCCTTCTAAAGTCAAAACCACAAGAAAGGAAATAAAATTAGCTCTGCATAACTCGTTGATGCATGATACAGACGAACACTTCTTTGATACAAGGCAAGCACATGATAGGAGGATGGAATATATACGAAAAGGACATCATTGCATGTTCACACCTATGATAGGAGGATGGAATATGTATGAAAAACAGTAACAAAAGGCATTTGAACAAAAATAGAAGAAATGAAGGCTAGGCACCATATGAACATGCAACCAATATCACTCTACTAGGTAAACATTGTCTCGTCATAAGTGCCATTTCAACAAATTAGAGGCAGTAGAAGCTAGAAGACAATGCAAGATGAACCTATATGCAGATTTATTATGTTCCAGAAACAGGAACACGTGTCATATTGGCAGGTATAAGTGGTAAGCTATGCAGATGCAATTCAATAAAATTATGAGCAATACAAACTAGACATCATACAGAACACAACCACATATAACAGTGCCAAGTTAGAGCATGCACCTGTGACAGTGGAGTAGGGGAGAAGTGCGTATCATCTACACAGCTACGTTGATTGTCCAACCTTGTGTTGTCTGGTGAATCTTGCTGGGAGGATGGCGGAGTAGAATCTGTAGAGATCCTCTGTTTGAGTTGCTCCAAAGGACCACCATCATCCACTGCCTTGCTAATTTCCTTCCGTTGTGTTGATTTTGCATTGCGAAGTCAACCCGATAAAAAAAGGAGAAATAATCTCTCTTCAGAACTCATTCAAGCATGATACTGACAAACACTACGTGGGTGAAAGGCAAACACACGATACGCGGTTGGAATATGTACGAAAAACAAGACGACGTGACATATTCAGACCTATGATGTGGTAACTAAGCAGAAGGCATTTCAAGAAATTAGAAGCACGACAAGCTAGACCATTTTTTTGAAAAGGAGGTTGACCTCCGGCCTCTGCATCGATCGATGCATGTAGCCATATGAAAGATGCAACCAATATCAGTTTGCCAAGTTAAAATTGTCTTGCATTTCAACAATTTGCAAGAAGTACATGCTAGAAATCATATGCAAGACGCAACCAATATCACAATGGCCACTTAAAGGTGTCTCATCATAAGTGACTGACGCGGGATACGCAAGAAGAGTAGTCTGATGTAAGAACATGGTCCGATCAGATATATTATGTTCTACAAACATGAACATGTGTCATATTCACAGGTATAATGTGTAAAGTAAGTAGATGCAATACAACAAAGTTAGAAGCAATACAAGCTATTCATTATACGCAACATGCAACCAAAGAGTGCAATGTTAGAGCAAACACCTGTGATGGTGGAGTAGGGGAGACGTGTACATCATCTACAGAACTACGTTGACTGTCTAGCCTTGAATTGTCCTGTGAATCTTGTTGGGAGGATGGCGGAGTAGAATCAGTAGAGACCCTCTGTTTCAGTTTCTTGGAAGGACCATCCAATGCCTTACAAATTTCCTTCCGCTTTATTGATTTTGCATTGTGAAGTCAAACTGACAAGAAAAAGGAATAAAATTCGCTCTTCAGAACTCATTCATGCACGATACTGACAAACAGTAGTCTGATGAAAGGTAAACTCATGACACGAGGATAGCATATGTACGAAAAACTGGACGGCATGACATATTCCAACCTATGATGTGGAAACTAAGCAGAAGGCACTTCAACAAATTAGAAGCACTGCAAGCTAGACACCATATGGAAGGTGCAACCAATACCACTCTGCCAAGTTAGAACTGTCTCGTCATAGGTGGCGTTCAACAAATTAGAAACAGTAAATGCTAGAAATCATATTCAAGATGGAACCAATATCACACTACCAACTTAAAGGTGTCTCATCATAAGCAACTGATGCAGGATACACAAGAACAGTAGTTTCATGTAAGAACATGGTGTGATAAACAGATATAGTATGTACCAAAAATAGGAAGGCGTGTCATATTCACACATATAATGTGTAAGCTAAGCAAATGCAGTTTACACTAATTAGAAGCAATACAAGCTGGATTACATATGCAGCATGCAACCAGATATCACACTGCCAAGTTGGAGCAAGCACCTGGGATGGTAGAGTAGGGGACCGAAGAGTTGGAACTTGTGATGCACTAGCAGAACGAGGAGAATCTGTACAGATGCTCCGTTTACGTTGCTGCAGAGGACCACCATCATCGTGATACGTCTCCAACGTATCTATAATTTTTTATTGTTCCATGCTATTATATATATTCTGTTTTGGATGTTTAATGGGCTTTATTATACACTTTTATATTATTTTTGGGACTAACCTACTAACCCAAGACCTAGTGCAAATTGCTGTTTTTTTTCCTATTTCAGTGTTTCGCAGAAAAGGAATATCAAACGGAGTCCAAGCGGAACGAAACCTTCGGGAGGGTCATTTTTGGAACTATATCAACACAGAAGACTTGGAGTACACGCCAGGAAGCGAGAGAGGCAGCCATGAGGGCAGTGGGCGCGCCCAGGGGGGTAGGCGCGCCCCCACCCCCGTGGGCCCCTGTTGCTTCCCTGACGTCCCTCTTCGGCCTATATATACCTACGTACCCTGGAACTATCGAGGGGAGCACAAAACCCTATTTCCACCGCCGCAACCTTCTGTACCCGTGAGATCCCATCTTGGGGCCTGTTCTGGAGCTCCACCGGAGGGGGCATCAATCACGGAGGGCTTCTACATCAAAACCATAGCCTCTCCGATGAGTTGTGAGTAGTTTAACAAAGACCTTTGGGTCCATAGTTATTAGCTAGATGGCTTCTTCTCTCTCTTTGGATCTCAATACAAACTTCTCCTCGATCTTCGCGGAGATCTATTCTATGTAATCTTTTTGCGATGTGTTTGTCGAGTTCCGATGAATTGTGGGTTTATGATCAAGATTATCTATGAAAAATATTGGACTCTTTTCGGAAATCTTTTATGTATCATTTTAATATCCTTGCAAGTCTCTTCGAATTGTCAGTTTGGTTTGGCCTACTAGATCTATAGTTCTTGCAATGGGAGAAGTGCTTGACTTTGGGTTCAATCTTGCGGTGTCATTTCCCAGTGACAACAGGGGTAGCAAGGCACGTATTGTATTGTTGCCATCGAGGATAAAAAGATGGGGTTTATATCGTATTGCTTGAGTTTATCCCTCTACATCATGTCATCTTGCTTAAGGCGTTACTCTGTTCTTATAAACTTAATTCTCTAGATGCATGCTAGCGGTCGATGTGTGGAGTAATAGTAGTAGATGCAGAATCATTTCGGTCTACTTGTCACGGACATGATGCCTATACACAATGGTCATGCCTAGATATTCTCATAACTATGCGCTTTTCTATCAATTGCTCGACAGTAATTTGTTCACCCACCATAGATATCTACTACCATGAGAGAAGCCACTAGTGAAACCTATGGCCCCGGGTCTATATTCATCATATTAATCTTCCATCAACTATTTTCTTTATTTTGCATTATTTACTTTCAATCTCTATAACAAAAATACCAAAAATATTATCTTATCATATCTATCAGATCTCACTTTTGTAAGTGACTAAGAATGGATTGACAAACACTTTTATCGCGTTGGCTGCAAGGTTCTTATTTGTTTGTGCAGGTACGAGGGACTCGCGCGTGGTCTCCTACTGGATTGATACCTTGGTTCTCAAAAACTGGGGGAAATACTTACACTACTGTGCTGCATCACCCTTTCCTCTTCGAGGTAATACAACACAAGCTCGAGAAGTAGCAAGAGGAATTCTGGTGCCGTTGCCGGGGAGACTCACGCCAAGTCAAGTCAAGATTTGATCTCCCATCAACTTGCCAATTCTTGGCGCCGTTGCCGGGGAGATCTACGCAAAAGTCATATACCAAGTACCTATCACAAACCCTTATCCCTCGCATTACATTTTTTGCCTTTCGTTTTCCTCTCCCCCACTTCACCCTTGTCGTTTTATTCGCCCTCTTATTTGCTCCATGTGTTTTATCATTCACCTTGCTATCATGGCTACCCCGCCTATCATTATCAATACTCCCGAGAGTGAAGTTCTTAATTTTAAACAAAGGGAGGAAGAAAATCTAAAAGATGCTTGGTATAGAATTTGCAATGCTCAAAATAGATCTACTAGGAAGCTTTCCACTTCCGTGCTTCTTCGCAATTTTTATGTTGGCATCACTCCTTGGAATAGATATATTCTTGATACCATTACCGGAGGGAATTTATTGGGTAGCCATACTTTTGATTCTTATAATGCTATGACAGAATTGTTTGGCCCACCACCTCTTCTGGTTAATGGAACTGTTTTAACTTTAGAGCATGTTATGCAAAGGCTTGAAATTATTGAAACTAAAGTTGCCTTGGTAGAGTTGGTCGAGAGTTTGGATAAAAAGATCCATAACCAAATTACCCAATATGGATCTAGGGTAGGAGTTATTCTGAATTTTTTTAAAGAAAAAGAACCCATAGTTAAAGAGAGAATAGATCAAGATTCCACTATAATTGATAAACTTGAGGATATTATTACTAGTGTAGGGGCTGCTTTTTCTGCTGTGAGAAAAATTCTAACCCATCTACTACTAAAATGGCCAAATTTATGTATGTTCCTAAAAATAAGGGTGAATCTTCTAGTAAGGAGACTGCGGATCATAAATCGATAAGTGTTCACCCCAACTTTCTCTCTATCATAAGGGAACCTTTTGCTACAAACAAATTTCTTGATTTCTTGCCTAGAAGTTTGATTATTAATAGGAAGGAAGAAACTCCTAAGAATTATAAGTGTTCAATTGAAGAATTGCCTCCCAAAGATGGCAATACCTAGATCTATTCTTGTATCATGCCTAGCTAGGGGCGTTAAACGATAGCGCTTGTTGGGAGGCAACCCAATTTATTTTCTTTGTTTTTGCTTCTGTTTAGGAATAAATATTGCATCTAGCTTCTGTTTAGATGTGGTTTTGTGTTTTAATTAGTGTTTGTGCCAAGTAGAACCTTTGGGAAGACTTGGGTGAAGTTTATGCGATCATGCTGTAAAAAACAGAAACTTTAGCGCTCACGAGATTAGCTACAACTTTTCACTGGAGAGTGCTTTTTAGTTGATTGTTTTTTCAGATGATTAATAGACAAATTCCTCATGTCCACCAATTTGTTTCAGTTTTTTTAGAGTTACAGAAGTATTCGAAAGATACAGATTTCTACAGACTGTTCTGTTTTTGACACATTCTGTTTTCCGTGTGTTGTTTGCTTATTTTGATGAATCTATGAGTAGTATCGGGGGGGGGGGTATGAATCATAGAGAAGTTGGAATACAGTAGGTTTAACACCAATATAAACAAATAATGAGTGCATTACAGTACTTTGATTGGTGGTTTGTTTTCTTATACTAACGGAGCTCACGAGCTTTTTGGCTAAGTTTTGTGTTGTGAAGTTTTCAAGTTTTGGGTAAGGATTTGATGGACTATGGAACAAAGAGTGGCAAGATCCTAAGATTGGGGATTCCCAAGGCACCCCAAGGTAAAATTCCAGGACAACCAAAATCCTAAGCTTCCCCGGGAAGGCATCCCCTCTTTCGTCTTCATCTATCGGTAACTTTACTTGAGACTATATTTTTATTCACCACATGATATGTGTTTTGCTTGGAGCGTCATGTATGATTTGAGTCTTTGATTTTTAGTTTACCACGATCATATAAAGTGCATTGAATATGATGAGAAGTTTGATACTTGATGATTGTTTTGAGATATGAGGATGGTGATATTAGAGACATGCTAGTGGAGTAATTGTGAATTTGAGAAACACTTGTGTTAAAGTTTGTAATTCCCGTAGCATGCACATATGGTGAACCGTTATGTGATGAAGTTGGAGCATGATTTATTTATTGATTGACATCCTTTGTGTGGAGGTCGGGGTCGCGCGATGGTTAACTCCTACCAACCCTTCCCCTAGGATCATGCGTGTAGTACTTTGTTTTGATAACTCGTAGATTTTTGCAATAAGTATATGAGTTCTTTATGACTAATGTTGAGTCCATGGATTATATGCACTCTCACCCTTCCACCATTTCTAGCCTCTCTAATACCGCGCAACTTTCGCCGGTACCACACACCCACCATATACCTTCCTCAAAACAGCCACCATACCTACCTATCATGGCATTTCCATAGCCATTCCGAGATATATTTCCATGCAACTTTCCACCGTTCCGTTTATTATGACACGCTTCATCATTGTCATATTGCCATGCATGATCATGTAGTTGACATCGTATTTGTGGCTAAGCCACCATGCATAATTCTTTCATACATGTCACTCTTGATTCATTGCACATCCCGGTACACCGCCGGAGGCATTCACATAGAGTCATATTTTTTCTAGCTTTGAGTTGTAATCTTTGAGTAGTAGCTAAATAAAATTGTGATGATCTTCATTACTAGAGCATTGTCCTAGTGAGGAAAGGATGATGGAGACTATGAATCCCCCACAAGTCGGGATGAGACTCCGGACGAAAAAAGAAAAGAAAAAAAGGAGGCCATAAAAAAGTAAAAGGCCCAAAAGGAAAAAAGAGAGAAGAAAAATGAGAGAAAAAGAGAGAAGGGGCAACGCTACTATCCTTTTTCCACACTTGTGCTTCAAAGTAGCACCATGATCTCCATGATAGAGAGTCTCTTATGTTGTCACTTTCATATACTAGTGGGAATTTTCATTATAGAACTTGGCTTGTATATTCCTATGATGGGCTTCCTCAAAATGCCCTAGGTCTTCGTGAGCAAGCGAGTTGGATGCACACCCACTTAGTTTCTTTAGTTGAGCTTTCATACACTTATAGCTCGAGTGCATCCGTTGCATGGCAATCCCTACTCACTCACATTGATATCTATTGATGGGCATCTCCATAGCCCATTGATACGCCTAGTTGATGTGAGACTATCTTTCTTTTTGTCTTCTCCACAACCACCACTCCATTCCACCTATAGTGCTATATCCATGGCTCACGCTCATGTATTGCGTGAAAGTTGAAAAGTTTGAAAGATTGGAGTAAGAAACAACTGCTTGGCTAAAACCGAGGTTGTGCATGATTTAAATATTTTGTGTGATGGCGATAGAGCATAGCCAGACTATAAGATTTTGTAGGGATAACTTTCTTTGGCCATGTTGTTTTGAGAAGACATAATTGCTTTGTTAGTATGCTTGAAGTATTATTATTCTTATGTCAATATAGACTTTTGTCTTGAATCTTTTGGATCTGAACATTCATGCCACAATGAAGAAAATTACATTGAGAAATATGTTGGTTAGCATTCCACATCAAAAATTCTGTTTTTATCATTTACCTACTCGAGGACGAGCAGGAATTAAGCTTGGGGATGCTTGATACGTTGTATAATTTTTGATTGCTCCATGCTATTATATATTCTGTTTTGGATGTTTTATGGGCTTTATTATACACTTTTATATTATTTTTGGGATTAACCTACTAACCCAAGACCCAGTGCAAATTGCTGTTTTTTGCCTATTTCGGTGTTTCGCAGAAAAGGAATATCAAACGGAGTCCAAACGGAATGAAACCTTCGGGGGAGTTATTTTTGGAACGATATCAACACAGAAGACTTGGAGTACACGCCAGGTAGCGAGAGAGGCGGCCACGAGGGAAGGGGCGCGCCCAGGGGGTAGGCGCGCCCCCACCCTCATGGGCCCCCTGTTGCTTCCCTGACGTCCCTCTTCAGCCTATATATACCTACGTACCCTGAAACTATCGAGGGGAGCACGAAACGCTAATTCCACCGCCGCAACCTTCTGTACCCATGAGATCCCATCTTGGGGCCTGTTCCTAAGCACCACTGGAGGAGGCATCGATCACGGAGGGCTTCTACATCAACAACATAGCCTCTCCGATGATTTGTGAGTAGTTTACGAAGACCTTCGGGTCCGTAGTTATTAGCTAGATGGCTTCTTCTCTCTCTTTGGATCTCAATACAAAGTTCTCCTCCATCTTCGAGGAGATCTATTCGATGTAATATTTTTGCGGTGTGTTTGTGGAGATCCAATGAATTGTGGGTTTATGATCAAGATTATCTATGAACAATTTTGGATTATTTTCTAAAATCTTTTATGTCTGATTTTAATATCCTTGCAAGTCTCTTTGAATTATCGGTTTGGTTTGGCCTACTAGATCTATAGTTCTTGCAATGGGAGAAGTGCTTGGCTTTGGGTTCAATCTTGTGGTGTCCTTTCCAAGTGACAGCAGGGGCAGCAAGGCACGTATTGTATTGTTGCCATGGAGGATAAAAAGATGGGGTTTATATCATATTTCTTGAGTTTATCCCTCTACATCATGTCATCTTGCTTAAGACGTTACTTTGTTCTTATGAACTTAATACTCTAGATGCATGCTGGATAGCGGTCAATGTGTGGATTAATAATAGTAGATGCATAATCGTTTTGGTCTACTTGTCATGGATGTGATGCCTATATACAATGATCATGCCTAGATATTCTCATAACTATGCGCTTTTCTATCAATTGCTCGACAGTAATTTGTTCACCCGCCGTAGAAATCTACTATCATGAGAGAAGCCACTAGTGAAACCTATGGCCCCCCGGTCTATCTTCATCATATTAAGCTTCCATCAACTATTTGCTTTACTTTGCATTATTTACTTTCAATCTCTATACCAAAATTACCAAAAATATTATCTTATCATATCTATCAGATCTCAATTTTGTAAGTGACCGAGAAGGGATTGACAACCCCTTTTATCGCGTTGGATGCAAGGTTCTTATTTGTTTGTGTAGGTACGAGGGACTCACGCATGGTCTCCTACTGGATTGATACCTTGGTTCTCAAAAACGGAGGGCAATACTTACGCTAATGTGATGCATCACCCTTTCCTCTTTGAGGGAATACAACGCAAGCTTGAGAAGTAGCACATCGCCTTCCTTACTCTTTTCCTTCCTCTTTTTTGATTTTGCCTTGTCAAGTCAAACCCACAAGAACTCATTGATGAATAATAATGACGAACACTACTTTGATGTAAGGCACGCATGATAGGGGTATGGAATATGTACGAAAAACAGGACAACATGACATATTGACATGTATGATGTGGAAAGTGTAAACTAAGCAGAAGGTGCTTGAACTAATTAGAAGCAATGCAAGCTAGACACCGTATGAAAGATGAAACCAATATCACTCTACCAAATTAAAAGGGTGCCCTCATAAGGGTATTCCAAGAAATTAGAAGCAATACATGTCAACACCGCAACAAGCTAGAAATCATATGCAATATGCTACAAATAAAGGTGTCTCGTCGTAAGTGATTGATGGACGATAACTAAAAGCGGTAGTTTGAACATGGTTAATGAATAGATGTAAGTATGTACCAAAAATAGTAAGGCATGCCATATTCAAAGGTACAATGTGTAAACTAAGCAGATGCAATTCACCCTAATTAGAAGCAATACAAGCTAGACACCATATGCAACACGCAACCACACATCACACTGCGAAGTTAGAGCAAGCACGTGTGATGGTGGTGTAGGGGAAATGGGGTCTTCAACTATGGAGCTACATTGAATATCTTCATTTAGACTTGTTTCTTGAGAATGATGTGGGGAGGATGAAAGTGCACTCTTTATAAGGGTAGCGTGTCTCATACTAACCCACGGGCGTGACTGTCTCATCATAAGTGATAGATGCAGGACACACAAGAACAATAGTTTGATGTAAGAACATGGTGTGATAGGCAGATGTAGTATGTACCAAAAACAGGAAGGTGTGTCATCTTCGCATGTATAATGTGTAAGCTAAGGAGATGAAATTTAACAAATTAGAAGCAATACAAGCTAGACACCAAATGCAACATGCAACCAGATATCACATTGCCATGTTAGAGCAAGCACATGGGTTTGTGGAGTAGGGGATATGAGATTTAGAACTTGCGCTGCAGTAGGAGTAGCAGGAGAATCTGCAGATCATCTGTTTCGGTTGCTCCAGAGGACCACCATCATCCCGTGCGTTGTTCCTTTTAGATTTTTCCTTGTCAAGTCAAACCCACAAGAAAAAGAAATGAAGTTCGCTCTTCCAAATTCATCGATGCATGATACTAATGAACACAACTTTTATGTAAGGCAGTCGCATTGTAGGATGATGGAATATGTACGAAAAATGCTAAGCAGAAGGCATTTCAACAAATAAGAAGCAATGCAAGCTAGACGACATATTAAAGATCCAACCAAAATCACTGTACCAAGTTAAAAGTGTCTCATCATAAGTGGCATTTGAACTAATTAGAGGCAGTACATGCTTGAAATGATATGCAAGATGCAACAAATATCACACTGTCAATGTGAAGGTGATTAATGCGGGGTACACAAGAAAAGTAGTTTGATGTAAGAACATGGTTAATAGAAAGACGTAGTATGTACCAAAAACATGAAGGCATGTCATATTCGCAGGTATAATGTGTTAAGTAAGCAGATGCAGCTTACACTAATTAAAAGCAATACAAGGTAGACACCATATCCAACATGCAACCGCATATCACACTGCCAAGTAAGAGCAAGCACCTGTGATGGTGGTGTAGGGGAAATGCGGTCAGCAACTACAGAGCTACGTTGACTATCTTCATCTAGCCTTGTTGTTTCTTAAGAATCGTGTGGGGAGGATGACACTGTACTCTTTAAAAGAGTAGCACGTCTCACAGTAACCCACTGGCTTGACTGTCCCATCATAAGTGATTGATGAGGGATACACAAGAGCATTAGTTTGATGTAAGAACATGGTTAATAAACAGATGCAGTATGTATCAAAAACAGGAAGGCATGTCATTATCAAAGGTATACTCTGTAAAGTAAGCAGATGCAATTTAACCAAATTGGAAGCAATACAAGCTACACACCATATGCAACATTGAACCACATATGGCAGCGCGAAGTTAAAGCAAGCACTTGGGATGCTGGTTCATGGCGAACGAGATCATCATCCGCAGAGCAACGTTTACTGTCTCCATCTGCTGACACTACGCCCTTTAGAATGCTGAAACGCTTATTGCTTATCGTCAAATTACACTGGAGCGACTTCTGTGTTTTCTTTTGTGTATTTATCAATAGAGCATCGGAGTCTGAAATACCCATGCATAAAAAAATAGTGTGAGTAAGGGTGAAGTGTGTGCACAAGTAGTACACTATAAAAGTAGCAGATAGCATGTGTGTGAGAAATAAATGATGGGAGACATATTATAGCTCTACAACATGTATGGCACACGAAATTAGATTATAGGATTTTGAAATATGAGCATAGGGCAGGTATTCCTCCAGGACACCACAAGATGTGGTCCTATGTAAATAACAGTGAACTAAAAACAAATAGGTCAGCCCATTTTTTCTGCATCGTCCGATGTATAAAGAATGGGCAGATGGCCTTCACCTACCTCCAGCCAGTCAGTGTTGACGATCTTCACTACCAAAAAAACACTTCCATGACAATACGTGTTTGTCACAGTAGGTCACATTTTCTGTCATGCATGTGCATCCATGACGATTTTAAGAAAGAATCGAGATAGTCATACATGTGATGTCGTAGAAGTGTTCCATGACAATACCAAAATTATCATCATAGAAGTGTTCACTTCCATGACGATAAATGACGCGTCATGGAAGTGCTTTCGTCAAGGGTAACCGACATGTGGCATCCACCATAACGGCACGTCCTTAACCCTATCGGGACCAGTTTTGGATCCGATAACCCGTTATCAGCCACGACCAATGGCGATTTTCCACGTGTAAAAATATCATTGGCGGGAAGAAACATGTGTCACCTCCTCGTGCGGACAGATGTGAACCGACCAATGGACAGGAAGCGCCTATGATATGTCGACATGTGGCATGGCCCGACAATGGCCCGTTGAGGTCAAAAGGCCGGCCCGTTTGACTTGGTCAAAGGATAACGGGTCGGCCCATCGAAAGCCTGCTAACCGCCTGTTCGCATATAGCCCATTTAGGCTGGATAACACACGGCCAATCATGGCCTTTCCTAATTCGGCCCACTAGCTTCATCTAGGCCATCCAATATGATCCCAGCCCATTATATCTTCCGCCCATGTACAGCCCATGACGTCTTTCGGCCCATATGAGGCCCTTTGTAACTCTTGGCCCATTAACGAACCGTAGTGAAACTGGCCCATAATGAACAATATATCGCTTCATACCCATTAACGGCCCATTGCTCCATTGGGCCGCTCCCAGCCCGTGTTATATTTTGGCCTTTTAAGGGCCCGTTTGTTCTTGGGATGATTTGCAGCATTCGGTAGCTTACGGTCCGTTACTGGCCTTTTCTGCTTGTGGGCCAAATTCAGCCCGTGGTTAAAGTCGGCCCGTTTGTGGCCCGTTGAACTATTGGGCCATTTTCATAGCGTCAACAAATACGGCCCATTAACGACCCATTATGCCTGTCGATGGAATTAAGACAGTTATACTCGTCGGTCTCTTAAAGGCCCGTTATGGTCGGCCCATGAATGGACGGCTCCCAGTCTAGCCCGTTTACGGCCCGTACTACGGTCCGTTATTGGCCCATGTTTGGCCAATCGACCATATGGCCCATAGAAGGCCCATTGATTCTACGGCCCGTCGAAGGCCCGTAAAAGGCCATGGTGACAACGGTCTGCATGTTGCCCATGGTTATTGTGGCCTAGATTTACAAAATAGGTTATTGCGGCCACTAGCAAACCGCGGAAAAAGAATTGCACTGTCTACAAGCAAACAAATAAACAAGACAACAAGGAAATAAATAAGCAAGCAACATACGCTAGGCTATGACGGCTATTACACATA
This sequence comes from Secale cereale, assembly GCA_902687465.1. Classification (NCBI taxonomy): domain Eukaryota; kingdom Viridiplantae; phylum Streptophyta; class Magnoliopsida; order Poales; family Poaceae; genus Secale; species Secale cereale. The sequence continues at coordinate 303,388,300 of LR738713.1, forward strand.
TTACAACAACTGGGCATCAAAGTCTGCCACGAGTGTAAATAAGGGGAACAAAGAAGCATATTACACACACTGGTTGTCAACGTTGGTGACTAGTGCAAATAAACACCGCATCAAAACAAGTACAGAACTGAAACCACTTCACAAGAGATCAAGAAGCAATATCCTGGGTATCCACCATGCTAGCAAGACGCTTAGCAAGCTTATTAGCTTTCTCTTGATTGGCGCTTAAATCCTCCAGCACTTGCTGTTGCACCAGAAAGTATGCATCTGAATTTTGCAGGGACTTCCTCGGTCCTTCGGCTTCCTGTTGCAGCACATCTCATCGATGTCTTTCAACTTGAATTTGAGACTCAAGAAGCCGAACTGATTCAGGCAGTGAGTTCGATGTCCTAGAAATTGTTAGAACACTCTATGTGCTTCGCTTATATCTATTGAGTTGAATAGCTTTTGCTCTATTACTTCACTTATATCTTTTAGAGCACGGTGGTGATAATATTTTGTAGAAATTGTTGAACTCTCATGCTTCACTTATATATATTTGAGAGTCTATTAAAACAGCATGGTAATGTGTTTAGGCTAAAGAAACTAGTCTTCACATGATAGACATTCAATGTCAATGTAGTAAAAAAATTCACACCAAGTGCATTGAATAGAATGAGATGTTGGATGCTTGATAATTGTTTTGAGATATGAGGATAGTGATATTAGATTCATGCTAGTGGAGTTATTATGAAATTGAGAAATACTTGTCTTAAGGTTAGTGATTCCCATATCATGCATGTATGGTGAACCGCTATGTGACGAAGTTAGAGCATGAGGTATTCGTAGAGTGCCAACCTTTGTGTGGAGATCGGGGGCGCGCGATGGTTAACTCCTACCAACCTCCCCCCTAGGAGCATGCGTTGATTGCTTTGTTTTGATGACTCGTAGATTTTTGCAATAAGTATATGAGTTCTTATGACTAATGTTGAGTCCATGGATTATACGCACTCTCACCCTTCCACCATTGCTTGCCTCTCTTGTACTGCGCAACTTTCGCCGGTGCCATAAACCCACTATATATCCTTCCTAAAAACAGCCACCATATTGTTCCTCAAAACAGCCACCATACCTACCTATCATGGCATTTCCATAGCCATTCCAAGAAATATTGCCATGCAACTTTCCACCGTTCCGTTCATATGACACGCATCATATTGTCATATTTCCATGCATGATCATGTAGTTGACATCGTAGTTGTGGCAAAGCCACCATGCATAATTTTTTGTATATGTCACTCTTGATTCATTGCACATATCCCGGTACACCTCCGGAGGCATTCATGTAGAGTCATACTTGTTGTAGTATCGAGTTGTAATATCAAGTTGTAATAAAAAGTGTGATGATCATCATTATTAGAGCATTGTCCCATGTGAGGAAAGGCCAATAAAAAAAGAGATGGCCCAAAAAAATAGTGAGGGGCTAATAAAAAAAGAGAAAGCCCCTCCAAAAAATGAGAGAAAAGAGAGAAGGGACAATTGCTACTATCTTTTTCCACACTTGTGCTTCAAAGTAGCACCATGTTCTTCATTGTAGAGAGTCTCATGCTTAGTCACTTTCATATACTAGTGGGAATTTTCATTATAGAACTTGGCTTGTATATTCCAACGATTGACTTCCTCAAATGCCCTAGGTCTTCGTGAGCAAGCAAGTTGGATGCACACCCACTAGTTTCTTTTGTTGAGCTTTCATTCATTTTTAGCTCTAGTGCATCTGTTGCATGGCAATCCCTACTCACTCACATTGATATCTATTGATGGGCATCTCCATAGCCCGTTGATACGCCTAGTCGATGCGAGACTATCTCCCTCCTTTTTGTCTTCTCCACAACCACCTTTATTCCACCCATAGTGCTATATCCATGGCCCACGCTCGTGTATTGCGTGAAAGTTGAAAGGTTTGAAAAGATGGAGTATGAAAACAATTGCTTGGCTGAAATCGGGGTTGTGCATGATATGAATTTTTGTATGATGAAGAGGGAGCATAGCCAGACCATATGATTTTGTAGGGATAACTTTCTTTAGCCATAGCATTTTGAGAAGACATGATTGCTTTGTTAGTATTACTTGAACTATTGTTATTTCTTATGTCAATATAGACTTTTATCTTGAATCTTTCAGATCCGAACCTTCATGCCACAATTAAGAGAATTACATTGAAAAACTATATTGGTTAGCATTCCACATAAAAAATTCTTTCTTTATCATTTACCTACTCGAGGACGAGCATGAATTAAGCTTGGGGATGCTTGATACGTCTCCAATGTATCTATAACTTTTGATTGTTCCATGCTATTATTTATGAAGTCATGGATGTTTAATGGGCTTTATCATTCACTTTTATATCATTTTTGGGACTAACCTACTAACCCAAAGGCCCAGCCCAGATTGTTGTTTTTTGCCTATTTCAGGGTTTTGCAGAAAAGGAATATCAAACGGAGTCCAAACGGAATGAAACCTTCGCGAGAGATATTTTTGGAGAAAATCACGCGAGAGGAACTTGAGAACTACGTCAGGGGAGCCTCGAGTGGCCCTCGAGGGTGGGGGGCGCCCCCCTTCCCAGGGTGCGCCCATGCCTCGAGGCCCACTCGAGCGTCCCCTGGTGCCCCCTTCTTCCTATATAAGTCCACGTACCTTAGAAACTCTGAAGACAGAGAGAAAACCCTAATTCCATCGCCGTAGCTTCTGTTCCCGTGGAGATCCCATCTTGGGGCCTGTTCCGGAGCTCCACCGGAGGGGGATCCATCACGGAGGCCTTCATCATCATCATCATCATCATCGCCCTCACCATGAGTTGTGAGTAGTTTACCACAGACCTTCGGGTCCATAGCTAGTGTCTAGATGGCTTCTTCTCTCTCTCTGGATCTCAATACAAAGTTCTCCTCGATCTTCGAGGAGATCTATTCGATGTAATCTCTTTTTGCGGTGTGTTTGTTGAGATCCGATGAATTGTGAGTTTATGATCAAGGTTATCTATGAAAGATATTTGGTTCTTCTCTGAACTTTTTATGTGTGCTCATAATATCCTTGCAAGTCTCTTCGAATTATTGGTTTGGTTTGGCCTACTAGATTTATAGTTCTTGGAATGGGAGAAGTGTTTGGCTTTGGGTTTAATCTTGTGGTGTCCTTTCCCAGTGACAGTAGGGGCAGCAAGGCACGTATTGTATTGTTGCCATCGAGGATAAAAAGATGGGGTTTAAATCATATTGCTTGAGTTTATCCCTCTACATCATGTCATCTTGCTTAAGGCGTTACTCTATTCGTATGAACTCAATACACTAGATGCATGCTGGATAGCGGTCGATGTGTGGAGTAATAGTAGTAGATGCAGGCAGGAGTCGGTCTACTTGTCTCGGACGTGATGCCTATATACAATGATCATGCCTAGATAGTCTCATAATTATTCGCTTTTCTATCAATTGCTCGACAGTAATTTGTTTATCCGCCGTAGAATATAGCTATCATGGGAGAAGCCACTAGAGAAAACTATGGCCCCCGGGTCTATTCTCAACATATCAATCTACATCCACTTTACTTTACCGCTTTTATTTGCTATTTTATTAAACTAAAAATACCAAAAATATAAACTATCATCTCTATCAGATCTCACTCTCGTAAGTGACCGTAAAGGGATTGACAACCCCTTATCGCGTTGGCTGCGAAGTTCTTATTTGTTTGTGCAGGTGCGAGGGACTCGCGCGTGGTCTCCTACTGGATTGATACCTTGGTTCTCAAAAACTGAGGGAAATACTTACGCTACTATGCTGCATCTCCCTTTCCTCTTCGAGGGAATACAACGCAAGCTCAAGAGGTAGCAGTCATCAAGAATATTCTCTAACCTAGATAAGTTGTCTGCAACGGGGTTCTCAGCTCCCTTTCTATCAATGATATGGAAATCAAATTCTTGTAGTAGGAGAATCCATCTAATAAGTCTAGGTTTAGCATCTTTCTTTTCCATAAGATATTTAATAGTAGTATGATTAGTTTGAACTGTTACTTTAGAATCAACAATATAAGGTGTGAACTAGTAACAAGCAAATACAACTGCTAAAAATTCTTTTTCAGTTGTAGCATAATTTCTCTGGGCACTGTCTAGAGTTTTACTAGCATATTGGATAACATTTAATTTCTTATCAACTCTTTTTCCTAGAAGAGCACCTACAGCATAATCACTAGCATCACACATAATTTCAACGGGTAAATTCCAATCAGGTGGCTAGACAATAGGTGCAGAAATCGAGGCTTTCTTAAGTATTTCAAATGCTTCTACACAATCACGATCAAAGACAAAAGGAACATCTTTTTGTAAGAGATTAGTCAGAGGCCTAGAGATTTTTGAGAAGTCTTTAATAAACCTCCTATAAAACCAGCATGACCAAGGAAACTTCTTACACCTTTAATGTCCTTAGGACACGTCATCTTTTCAATAGCATCAACTTTAGCTATATCAACTTCAATACCTCTTTCAGAAATGTTATGCCCCAAGACAATACCTTCATTAACCATAAAGTGTCACTTCTCCCAATTCAAGACAAGATTAGTTTCTTCACATCTCTGCAAAACTCGATCAAGGTTGCTCAAGCGGTCATCAAAAAAAGTTCCATAAACGGAAAAATCATTCATTGAAACCTCAACAATCTTTTCACAAAAATCACAGAATATAGCCATCATGCATCTTTGAAAGGTAGAAGGTGCATTACATAAGCCAAAAGGCATACCTCTATAAGCAAAGGTACCGAAAGGGCAAGTAAAAGTGGTCTTTTCTTGATCCTCTTTTGACACAGGTATTTGAGAGAAACCAGAATAGCCATCTAGAAAGCAAAAAATGTGTGTGTTTGGATAATCTTTCTAGCATTTGATCAATAAAAGTTAAGGGGTAGTGATCCTTTTTAGTAGCTCTATTTAATTTGTGGAAATCAATTACCATTATATAACTTGTACAATTCTTTGTGGGATCAATTCGTCTTTATCATTAGGAACAACAATAATACCTCCCTTCTTAGGGACACACTGGATAGGACTTACCCACTGACTATCAGCAACATGATAAATTATACCTGCCTCTAAAAGCTTTAGTATTTCTTTCCTTACCACTTCTTTCATCCTAGGATTTAACCGTCGTTGGTGATCAACAACCGGTTTAGCGTATTTCTCCAATTTTATATTATGTTGGCATGGAGTGGGACTAATGCCCATAAGATCATCAAGAGTATATCCAATGGCAGCATGGTGCTTCTTCAAAGTTTTCAATAATTTATCTTCTTCTTGCTCTGAAATGTTAGCACTAATAATAAAGGGATATATCTTCTTTTCATCAAGATAAGCATGCTTAAGAGTATCAAGTAATGGTTTGAGCTCAAACACGGGATCACCCTTGGGTGGAGGAGGATCTCCTAGGATTTCAACAGGCAAGTTGTGTTTCAAGAAAGGTCCTTGTTTAAAGAATACTTCATTTATTTCCCTTCTCTCATTCATAAAGAAATCATTTTCATGGTCTAGCAAATATTTTTCTAAACAATCGTTACGAGGCACGACAATAGAAGCAAGACCAATAATTTTATCCTTACTAGGCAATTATGTATCATGGGGTTGCCTACAAAAATTAGCAAAGTTAAAATCATGAGACATGTCCCCTAAACCAACAGTAACAATATCCTTTTCGCAGTCTATCCTAGCATTAACAGTATTCAAGAAGGGTCTACCAAATATAATGGGACAAAAATCATCCTGTGGGGAACCAAGAACAAGAAAACCAGTAGGATATTTGACTTTCCCACACAAGACTTCAACATATCTTACAATCCCAAGTGGTGAAATAGTATCTCTATTGGCAGGCTTAATTGTAACATCAATACCTTCTAGCTCAGCAGGTGCAATAACATGCGTAATTTCTTCCTATAAGTAATGAGGTATTGCACTCGCACTAGCACCCATATCACATAAACTATGATAGAAATGATCTCCTATTTTAACAAAAAAAGCATGCCTACAATAGGTCTATTTTTATTTTTAGTATCGGGTCTAGCAATTCCAGCAGCTTCATCACAAAGGTAAATAACATGCCCATCAATATTATCGACCAAGAGATCCTTAACCATAGCAATACTAGGTTCAACTTTAATTTGCTCAGAGGGTGTAGGTGTTCTAGTATTACTCTTGCGAACCACAGTCGAAGCTTTAGCATGATCCTTTATTCTAGCAGGGAAGGGTGGTTTCTCAATATAAGAGGTAGGAACAATAGGATCAACATTATAAGAGATAGTCTTTTCTTCAACTTTAACAGGTTCAACTACTTTTATTTCAATGGGAGGATGATATTTAAACCACTTATCCTTAGGGAGATCAACATGAGTAGCAAATGATTCACAGAAAGAAGCTACTATCTCAGAGTCAAGTCCATATTTAGTGCTAAATTCGTGGAAAACATCGGTATCCATAAAAGATTTAACACAATCAGACTTAGGTGTTATACCTGACTCCTTAACTTCGCCGAGATCCCAATATTCAGAGTTGTGTTTAATTCTTTCCAATAGATCCCATTTGAATTCAATAGTCTTCATCATAAAAGAAGCAGTACAAGAAGTATCGAGCATGGAGCGATTATTGAGAGAAAGCCGAGAATAATTTTTTTCAATAATAATTTCTCTTGAGAGCTCATGATTGGGGCATGAATATAACATTGACTTAAGCCACCCCCAAGCTTGAGCGATGCTTTCTCCTTCGCGAGGCCAAAAATTATATATATAATTACGATCACGATGAACCTGATGCATAGGATAAAACTTCTGATGAAATTCCAATTTCAATCGGTTGTAGTTCCATGATCCCATATCATCATGTAGCCTAAACCATGTCAATGTATTTCCCTTCAAAGATAAAGGGAAGACCTTCTTCTTGATAACATCCTCGGGCATACCTGCAAGCTTAAATAATCCACAAACTTCATCCACATAGATTAGGTGCAAATCGGGATGCAATGTTCCATCTCCTATAAAAGGATTAGCTAGCAGTTTCTCTATCATACCCGAAGGAATTTCAAAGTAAACATTTTCGGTAAGTTCAGTAGGTTCAGGAGCAACTCTTTGCTCTAATGGTCAGGGTGAAGATACCCCGAACAAGCCCCTCAAAGGATTATGTTCCATAGTAACAAGCGACAGTAAATTTCAGCACACTATATAAATTTTTCCTTACCAAATTCCACTTACCAAAGGCGCTTCACTCCCCAGCAACGGTGCCAGAAAAGATTCTTGATGACCCACAAGTATAGGGGATCTATCGTAGTCCTTTTGATAAATAAGAATGTTGAACCTAACGAGGAGCAGAAGGAAATGATAGGCTGTTTTCAGTAAGGTATTCTCTGCAAGCACTGAAATTATCGGTAACAGATAGTTTTGTGATAAGGTGATTTGTAACGAGTAACAAGTAATAAAAGTAAATAAGGTGCAGCAAGATGGCCCAATCCTTTTTTTAGCAAAGGACAAGCCTGGACAAACTCATATATAAAGGAAAGCGCTCCCGAGGACACATTGGAATTATCGTTCAGCTAGTTTTCATCACGCTCACATGATTCGCGTTCGTTACTTTGATAGTTTGGTATGTGGGTGGACCGGTGCTTGGGTACTGCCCTTTCTTGGACAAGCATCCCACTTATGATTAACCCCTATTGCAAGCGTCCACAACTACAAAAGAAGTATTAAGGTAAACCTAACCATAGCATGAAACATATGGATCCAAATCATCCCCTTACGAAGCAACGCATAAACTAGGGTTTAAGCTTCTGTCACTCTAGCAACCCATCATCTACTTATTACTTCCCAATGCCTTCCTCTAGGCTCAAACAATGGTGAAGTGTCATGTAGTCGACGTTCACATAAAAGCACTAGAGGAAAGACAACATACATCTCATCAAAATATCGAACGAATACCAAATTCACATGACTACTTATAGCAAGACTTCTACCATGTCCTCATGAACAAACGCAACTACTCACAAAGCATGTTCATGTTCATAATCAGAGGGGTATTAATATGCATAAGGGATATGAACATATGATCTTCCACCGAATAAACCAACTAGCATCAACTACAAGGAGTAATCAACACTACTAGCAACCCATAGGTACCAATCTGAACTTTTGGGACAAAGATTGGATACAAGAGATGAACTAGGGTTTGAGAGGAGATGGTGCTGGTGAAGATGTTGATGGAGATTGACCCCCTCCTGATGAGAGGGTCGATGGTGATGATGACGGTGATGATTTACCCCTCCCGGAGGGATGTTTCCCCGATAGAACAGCTCCGACAGAGCCCTAGATTGGTTCCGCCAAGGTTCCACCTCGAGGCGGCAGCGCTTCGTCCCAAAATATTCCTCCTTATTTTTTCCAGGGCAGAACACACATTATACCAGAACATGGGCATCGGGGAGCTGCCAGGTGGCCCACGAGGTAGGGGACGCGGCCAGGGGGGGTAGGGCGCGCCCCTACCCTCGTGGGTGGTGGTGGCCCCCTCTGGTGCTTTCTTCGCCCAATATTTTTAATATATTCCAAAACTGACTTTCATGGAGTTTCAGGACTTTTTGAGTTGTGTAGAATAGGTCTCCAATATTTGCTCCTTTTTCAGCCCAGAATTCCAGCTGCCGGCATTCGCCCTCTTCATGTAAACCTTATAAAATAAGAGAGAAAAGGCATAAGTATTGTGACATAATGTGTAATAATAGCCCATAATGCTGTAAATATCAATATAAAAGCATGATGCAAAATGGATGTATCAATACTTGTTGAACTCGAAGGACTGCGGCGTGACTGTCGCCAAGGAGTACATCGCCGCCCTCATTGCGGCCATCTCGCTCTTTCGCATATATTGCCACATGGCCCTCACCGTCCTCAAAATCTCCCACTCGTTTTCAAACCAAGTAAGGATCTCCTTCAACATGGCAAACATCGCCTGGTCGCCACCAACGATCTACCCTGATTCGCTGCTGCATCCTCTCCATAGATGTCCTTCTGAGAGCTTCAGTGCTAGCTTTTGACCATGGGAGGAGAGACAATGGTCTTGCAATGGAGAAGAGGGAGAGGCGAGACGATGATTTTGCAAAGGAGAAGATGGAGAGGAGTGGGGGTGGTTTTCCAATAGAGAAGAGGGAGAGGCAAGACGGTGGTTTTGGAATGGAGATGACGGAGAGGAGAGGGGTGGTTCTGCAGGGTTAGGATCCTCTGCAGTAGTGCACCATGCAGTACGGTCACTGTTGTGTGGACCGGGCCCCCATGTCATCCGCAGTACATCAACATATAGTACTGCAGATGATCTCAACCTGGTTTTGCAATGGAGAAGAGTGAGAGGAGCATTCGGCGGTGATTTAGGATTGGACGAGAGGGCCGGCGCGCTGTGACTGGATCAAAATCAAAATCAATTTATCCTTAAATTAAGAAAGTGACCCCACATTAACAAGTCTCCCTTGTACTCTTGGTCATAGTTCACCATGATTTTCAAAAATAAAATATATGTTATACGTTGCAAAGATAATATAATTTGGAAGTACATTCAGATACGTACCAAATGATACAATTTTTGATGACATGCATTCACATTTTTCTTGTCAAATACAGTACGTGGTCAAACTTTGACCTTAAAATACGCAAAACAATAAAATACTTCCAAGACCAGCGCCACTCCTCTCCTCTTAAACCGCCGCCGCTCCTATCCTGTTCCAATCCATAACCAGCACCGCTCCTCTCCTCTTCCATTTCAAAACCACCGCCGCTCCTCTCCTGTTCTAATCCAAAACCAGCGCCGCTCCTCTCCTCTTCCATTCAAAAACCACCGTCGGTGAGTGAAGGTGTTGTGGAGAAGTAGATCGATGGAGGAGTAGAACCGATACATGAGGATCACAGACAGTGACCATGTGAAGCTAGCCAGGATGTTGGAGATACAGTCTTGGTTTGACAACCCGGAGCAATTAGCGGCGATGGCGAAAGCGATGGCCAAATATCTGGAAAAGAGCGAAAAGGAGGCGACACATCGGGAGGGAGTCGCGCGGGAGTACATAGAGTTGCTCCTCCGGGCCATGGAGCAAACAGATTCACCGAATCCGAATGTGAGGCAGCCGTGGTGGGAGTATCAATCCAAGATGGAGGATCCACCAGAGATTGAAGGATCGAGCATCTACACGGTGCCGTTTGTGAGGGTGACGTGGCAAAGCGAGCCGGTAGAGTCTTCCTTGACCGTACCCTACTGCCAGAGTAGAAAAGCAGTTGGCGCGATGACGCTTCCCCGCCATCCTCTCCCTCGCCGTTCACCTCATCTCACAGGGCGGCTGTTTGCCGCCGAGGAATAGAAGGGGACTGCCCCCCCCCCATAGTCTTAGGAGGAGCTTAGGTTTGTCAGTGTTTGTAGGTTGTGAATTGTGTTTTGTGTTGTGTATTTTGAGAGTAATTTTAGATATGAATGTCAGATTTGTAGTATTGAGCATATGAAGTATTTTCTGAAATCTAGAGATCTATTTTTACCACTTCAAAAATGTAGTTTCATATAAAAGTGCAGACAATGTGATTCGCAGAGAAGAAACTGCAAGTTTCAGTTTCAGAGGGCAGAGCATTTATATTAACAAGCCCTTTTTGAACATGCCCACACAATGTTGAGTTCAAAAAATAGAGAAAATGAGGGACGAAGTTTTGCCAAGTGTTGGAGGTGGTGTGCGTAGATGACAATGGGGACCCACATGTCAGTAATGGCAAAGGCAAAAATTTGGCTTCATTTTCCCTGCATTAGGTGGAATCAAACCTGGGCGAAAATAATAAACTCTACTATATATATATTTATACTATTTTACATATTATTGTTATTATCATCATATATTTAACACATGCTTACATACATAACAAAAAAATATCCCACGTCTTATTAACTTATAAAATTATTTTTTTAACATTAAAATCCTTTTTTTACCTTTAAGGTAACGAAAATGCTGGTCATTGTGTACCAAAGCTTGGTAAGATTTGAGGATCAATGTAATAATAAAGAGCTTATTATTAAATATATTTGTAAGAACATGATCAGGCACTGTTTATTTTTTGATAACATTGCTGCGCCCAACCCAACAATATAATGAGAACCAGCCCAGCAAAATTGTGTATTTCGAGAAAGGGCAAATGGGCTGTAAATTTTTAGGAAAAATTAAATCGGCGACATGGACCTTACATTATTTATTCACTCAGCCCAGCAAATTCGTGTATTTCGAGAAAGTGCAAATGGGCTGTAGTTTTTTAGGAATAATATAAATGGGCCGCATGGACGGTACATTATTTGTTCACCCAACCCAGCAAATGGACTGTAAATTATAAAAAATGGATTGAATATGTGCCACATTTTTTTAGGCTCAAATGTGGGCCACTAGGTCGAAGCCAACGCAAGGCATTGTCAAGTTAGTCAACAAATGATTCTGACATCCTTAGCCGTTGGATTTATATCCAACGACCGACATCCATCTTCATTCTCTCGTCTTCTTCCTCCAGCACTGCCGGGACCACCTTCCCCCACCTCTGGCTGCTAGGAGCTCTGCTTAGCAAGCTTCGATGTGAAGCGATACCCCACCGCTGGCCAGGCCAACCCCTCCACACCTCCTCTTATTCTCTACCGACTACAGAACCATGCCGCACCAAAACCAGTTAACCCTCGTACACCTCTCCGTCTACGACTCCACTAGCGCGTCTTCCCATCTCCGTCTCGTTGCCATCCGGGGCCTCGCCATCGTCCATGGCCTTGGTGCACTCGGTGCGGCGTGGTCAACAAACGAGAATTATCGGAAGAAGACTGTACGTGGAGAGGCTGACAATGGGGATGCACCAGTTCCATGGACGCACGCATGCAACCGCCTCCTTATTACTAAAAAATAAAATTATTCCTCCCCCTGAAAGCTAGGACCCAGCACCTATATCTTCGCACGGAAGGAAGTGTCTCCTTATTCCTGCCCCTGACACCTGGGACCCACCAGCAACATCTTCGCAAGCGGAGGTGCCTCCTTATTACGAGCCAAAAAAATGATTGCGCCCCTGACAGCTGGGACGTGCCAGCTATATCTTCGCATGCAAGGAAGTGCCTCCTTGTCCTCCCTGACAGCTAGGACCCACCCGGTGGAAGCGTACTTAGCGTTATCTATCTGGTCGCGAACGTGTACATACATAGAGGTCGATCGGTCTCTCTGCAGCGATGAACCGTCGCCAAATAAGGAGGGACAAGTGTCGTACGTTCAGTCCCTTCAAAATCGTGTACACGTACGTGCAACCACATTGCAAAAAACATGGCTACGTATGTACATACGGGCGGAGTCTCGAATGCGTACTCACGCATACGTACGGCCAGGGCTGGTGTACATGGAGAGGCAGGGGACGGCAGCAACGGCGTGGGGTTCATCGGCAACCAAGCGGCAGGGTCGGAACGGAGAAACAACGTCGTGTTCATCGGTAGCCAACCGGCTTGAACGGAACATCCGAAACCTGGTGTGGCGTACCGCAAAACGGAGGGAAACGGCCTACTGCTAGAGCGCGTACGGTCGAAACGGGGTCATGTTCATCGGGAAGGGTCTGGCGTACCGCAAAACGGAGAAAACGGCCTTCTACTCGACCGGTTGCGATCGAAACGGGATCATATTCATCGGGAAGGGTCTGGCGTACCGCAAAATGGAGGAAACGGACTTGTGTTGGAGCGCTACGGTCGAAACGGGGGGTTCTGTTCATCTGAAGGGGTGTGGCGTACTGAAAAACGGGACTCCACAGGCTACTCTTCACCCACCATCGACTTCTTCCAGCCTCCACCTGCACTGTTCATCCACCGTGTCTTCCTCTGCCTCCACCGGCTACTGTTCATACAGCCCTCCATGGTGTACTGTTCATCCAGCCCTCCACGGGGTCCTATTCATCCTACCAGCCCTCCACAAGCTACTATTCAACCAGCCCTCCACGGGGTCCTGTTCATCCACCCCCAATGCCTCGGCTGTGGCGGCCTCGTCTCGGGGTCCTGTTCATCCAGCGTCAACTGCAACGTCCAACCCCCACGGGGTCCTGTTCATCCAACCCTACCGGGAACTTTTCATCCAACTCCCAGCACGTGCGTCTCGAATCGTTCAACCAACCCCACGTTCATTGTTCATCAGGAGGCAGCAGGTTCGATCGGCTTCAGTAAGCAGCAGCAGCGATCAATCGGGTTTAGTTAGTAGCGGTAGCGAAGGAATCGCTCGGGTTCAGTTAGCAGCCAAGGGATCGATCACTGGGGTTCCGTAACATAGCTAGTGCAATCACTCGGGTTCAGTAAGCGAACGCCTCGCTTGGGTTCCGTTAGAGCCCAATGCCTCGCACATACACACGACGTCTACGAGAGAAACGCGCAAACCTCCGTGCATCGCTTCGACCTGACCACCCACCGTAACCGGGACCTCCCCGAAATTTTCCTCCCCCTCGCTTCTACCATGATTTTTCCCGTCATGGACGGCCCAAAGAATGTCATGCAGCTGCGTCTCCAGCCCGCCCGAGACAAAAAGCCCATTTTGTGTCAAGATCTTTTGTCACAGAAGTAGGAGCCCACCACATCTATGATTATACGAGTTTTTGCCACAATTATCGTCATAGAGTGTCATAAGTATGACAGAAAAAAAGTTCGGTAGGCCCAAAATTTCATGGGTGTGTCTTTTTTTTAGTGCTTCCTGCCAGCGACCACCGGCCATGTCCCCTGCCTCCGCCCTCCCCTCGACCTCACCGCACCGCCATGCTTGGCACATGATACGTCTCCTACATATCTACTTTTCGTCACGCTTTTCCTCTTGTTTTGGACTCTAATTTGCATGATTTTAATGAAACTAACCCCGAACTGACGCTGTTTTCAGCAGAACTGCCATGGTGTTGTTTTTGTGTAGAAATAAAAGTTCTCAGAATGAAACGAAACTTTACGAGGATTTTTTATGGAATAAAAGAATAATACTGGAGCCAAGACCCACCAGAGAGGGGCCCTTGGGTGGGCACAACCCACGAGGGCACGCCCCCCTCTCCTGGCGCGTCGAGGTGGGTTGTACCCACCTGGTGGCCCCGCTGACGATAAGCCTGACCCTATAAATTCCTATTTTTGGAGAAAAAATCAAGGAGAAAGAATTATCACGATCCACGAGATGGAGCCACCGTCACCTCCTGTTCTTCCTTGGGACGCCAGATCTGGAGTCCATTTGGGGCTCCAGAAAGGGGATCTTCGTTCTTCGTCATCACCAACCCTTCTCCATCGCCAATTCCATGATGCTCCCCACCGGGAGTGAGTAATTCCTTCGTAGGCTCGCTGGTCGTTGAGGAGTTGCATGAGATTCATCATGTAATCGAGTTAGTTTTGTTAGGACCCGGTCCCTAGTAAACACTATGTTCTTAGATTGATGTTGCTATGACTTTCCTATGCTTAATACTTGTCACTTTGGGCCCGGGTGCCATGAACTCGGATCTGAACCGTTTATGAATTCATCATTATATCCATGTTTTAGATCCGATCTTGCAAGTTATAGTCACCTACTACGAGTTATGATCAGACAACTCCGGAGTGACAACAACCGGGCCCACTCTCGGTGATGACCGTAGTTTGAGGAGTTCATGTATTCACTATGTGTTAATGCTTTGTTCCGGTTCTCTATTAAAAGGAGGCCTTAATATCCCTTAGTTTCCAATATGGACGTGTAACATCCCAATTTTTTCAAATTTAGAATGTTAATAGAATTGATTTAATCTCGCTTGTGATGTTTGCTCCCAGTTAAATTTGACTACGATTTGAAACTTTTGGAGTTATGGAATATTCTAATGAGAGGGAATAAAAGGACTTTCCCATATAGTTATTTGACTCTTACTTTGATGTTTACAATTATTCAAATCATTTTTAACTCAAGGAAAAATATGAGAGAAGGAAATATGACTTCTTCAAAACAATATGTTGAATATGCACTGAATAATATTTGGATGTTGATTTGCAAGTGAAAAAATATTTTATGGAACATTTATAAAGCCCCAAATAAATTTTGTAAAAATATTTTGTGTATTTTGTTTCATTGTTTTGTGTTGTGAAAATGTTCACTGTATTCTATAATATCAATAGTATTTTATTGTGTGTATATGTAGTTTTATTTAGATTTTATACCGATGTTTAATTTTAGTTAGTTTTGTTGTAGCAGTTCGTCTATAAAAAAATAGAGCCAGCTAGCAAGCCACCACCGCAGCCCATCTCCTTTTCCTCGCCGTCCCGCGCCTCGCAGACCAATAGGCCATCCCATTTGGCGCAGCAATGAGCCGCCCAGCACCGCAGCTTCTCATTTGTTTTTTTCTTTCTCGCATCTCACCCGCTGACACATGGGGCTCGCCCGATCGTCTTCTTTCCCCAACCGGACTCCTGCTCGTTCACGAGTTCGTCCTGGCCGATCGAAATCCGATCAATTCGATCAATACGTTGTCCCTCCCACACGACAAACACTTTATAACTACTCGCACCCTTGTTCTCTGGTGATTTTTGGTAAAATATCTTTCTCCCGTGCCCTACAGAGCCGCCCCGGATCTCACCGGAGTTCACCGCCACGGAAGCTTTCTGTCGGCCGTTTCCATCGCATCGGAAGGTTCCCAGCCCCTACTTCCTCCTTAGTCTTCTTCACCTTGATCTCCTCTCCCTTCCTCACCTTCTAGCACACGGAGGGGAGTTGTCGGGGATATACCCCACGGTATGAACCGGCCGGAATTATAACCCGGCCGGACTTGGCGTTTTACTTAAGACGGTTTACACTTGGCAATTTACTGGTAACCCGGCAGGCGGATCATGGATGACAAGGCCCAAGGCCCAGAAGGCCAGTTCATGTATGGTGGGCTGGTTTATGAAGAAAGCATAAGGAATATTCTCCTACAAAGGAAGCAAGACTAGGACTCCTTGTAATAGAGCAATCCTAATCCTACTAGGACTAGTCATGTAACCCGCCCCTTCAACATATATAAGGAGGGGCAGGGCTCCCCAAAGAGGAGAAGTTTAGAGAAGTTTAGAGAAGTTTAGAGTAGTTTAGAGAAGTTTAGACAAGTTCTCACAAGTTTCTAGGGCTAGACACAAAGAGCCGGTTTACCGGCGACACCATGAGGATCATAATGAGATCTAGCCTCAAACAGCACGTAGGGCTATTACCGGATGATGTTTCCCAGGGCCCGAAGCTGTCTAAATCCTTGTCTTGCGTTGTGTCTCTCGATTCCGCTCAACCCCTCTCAAGCTACTACATAGATGCGCGGCCTCACGACTAAGTCCGCTAAACCGGACATCTGCCGTGTTAATTCCACGACAGTTGGTCCCCACCGTGGGGCCTACGCACGGTGGTGATGAGCTCTTGGAGGGATCTCTTACAAAGGATCGAGAAGCTCGCGTTTTTCCGGATGAAGAACAGCCGGTACGAAGAAGATCTGCGTCATCAGCGTGAAGTTGAAACGGAACATATGTGATTAAGATCGAGAGAAACACGCGTGGCCGCACGCGATCAGGTGATCCGTTCGGATTATTTTTTCCGTCCGGATTAATTTCCGCTGCACCATTCCAAAAAGTCGCCGTGGTCGAAGTTTTTCTCATTTTTCCCGTCGTCGTCAACACCGATCTAGCGGACGGCTCCAGATTCCCGCCTCATCCGCCCCGAGCAAGAGAAAATCAGCCCTGATGGAGGTTACAGTTCGTATGTGTTTCGGAGATTAAGATCGACTGAAGCAAATACAATAAACAACGACCCAGAGGAGGATTCCATCTTCAACGCTGCAACTCGCCGGGTCCGAGTATTTCCCGGACCACCGAGTCGCCGAGTTGCCTTGGCTTCAAGACACCGCCTCATCCTCAAGCCAGCCTAGTATTACCTCAGTGGAACCCGCGGTTTTTAAGCCGCCTTGCCAAGCCCTCGTGTCGGGCCGCCGAGCTTCGCCGTGGCTCTGCCTTTGCCTGCTCGTCGACCTGCAGTGGTGACTGTTCTACCCTACTCACTATCGCTCACCCCGAGTCATCTGATTTCGCCGCTTCTGCCGGTCTTCGTCAAAGTTGCTACTGCTACAATAGTAGTTCACCCACTGTTGATTCAACCACAGCCGCCGCTAGCGAGGCGCCGCTTCTACTCCGACTTCAACTCGCCAGAGCCCTCGAGCCACCTTCCACAACTGCTGGGGCTATGACTGCGCACAAGCCGGCCAAATCGCCGCTGCCAACATCACAACCGCGGCCGCAGCTCCGGGCCGGCTTTGCGCCCTCATTTCTGAGCAGCCCGCGCGACAACGCCTCGACTAGCCTGCTGTAGCTGACTCTCCGCTACCGCTGCGGCTCCGCTTCCAAATTGCCCCGTCTCTGCTATGGCCTACCACCGCGCTGCACCGTTCGTCTTGACCCGCGACTTCCTTGAGTCGCCAACGGCGCAGGCCGCTGCTAAGCCGCCACCTTCATCTCACCTTCGGGCCGCTGGCGCCTCTCAGCGGTCGTGACCGCGCTGCCTTGAGCCGCCCTCCTCGAAGAACCAAGCAACTGCCGCCTTGACCTTTGCATCTCCTCACCCACGGCCATGACGAGCCGCCGGGGCTGAGCCGCTTGGACTTACCTGTTCCGAACCATCGCTCGTCGGCTGTCTCTTATTTTGCTGCTCAAGCCACCGCGCCCGTGAGCCGCCTCCGCTTTGATATGCCCCGTGCCCGTGCGGCCGCACCCGCCATTTCTTCCGCCGTGAGCCCGTGACTCGTCTCCGCTTTGGCAAGGCATCCCCTGCTGATGTGGTCTTGTCTCGTCAGTACAAAACAAAAATTAGGGGTTCAGCCGGAGGATAATGGAGCACTGCATGCGCGCATGGTCATCCACGGAATAATTTGTCGACAATAATGGGGCAGGAATCTCAGTGGACAAGTAGTATTATTAAATTTACAGCAGGTCGATGGCAGCCAAAGATGTTCGGATTAAATTGCAGAGACACAAAGCAAAGTTCACTACTAGTACTAGATCAACTACGTCAAGGTTGATTTGATTATTTATTGGTGGACTACTACCCACGTGGAGACCTGAATTATCCTACGCATCTGAAGACAAGAGGACCTGTATTACTACTCCTCTCAACATGGCACGATTTTTCAGATCGGATCTTTTGTCAAAAGCCAAGGCAACATTATGCAGTATCCGGCACCAGCAATCTGCGTTCATCCGACAAAAACAAAATCAGGTGTTATCCCTCCTATATATTTTTTATCAAGACATTTTATTTCCTATGAGCACCATTATACTGCCCTATTGGTATTTTTATATACAGGAGAAATTATTATTCTACTGCGGGAATAAAGCACGTGCTAGCAATATTCTACAAACGGCATTTCCTCTGTGTCACACTACCCGTTGAACGGACGGTCGGTTCACGCGTCCGCACCGGTTTACAACACGGAGGACAACTTGTTCATTTCCGCCGGATTACAATACCGCGGCCGATTCATGTGTCTGTGCTGCCTCTGATGCTGCGGTCGTCTTACTGTCCGCCCTGCGATCTGGTCTATTCGACATACCGGTTTGGCTAAACAGACACCGATGAGGATCATAAGGTCCAAATTCACTCAGGTGATATCCATCCAAAGTTTATTTCTCTTGATATATATCATTTTCATCAAGAAAACAAAATGCTTTGATCTATCTATTTTGATATGCAGGATAATTCTATAAGGGACCAAACAGGACCTGCCATACAAGCACAACTCTCTTATAGGTACCCTACCTCCGCGGTCACTAGAGGGCGACCGATCCCAAAAGAAAAAAATGTTCTTGTCCCTAGGGGTACTTCCTTTGATGGAAAATGCAAAAATTATTGCCCCTTGGTTGATTACTTCCTTTGATGGCAAAAGAAAAAACTGTTCTTGTCCCTAGGGGTACTTCCTTTGATGGCAATGCAAAAATTCTTGCCCCTTGGTTGATTACTTCCTTTGATGGCAAAAGAAAAAACTGTTCTTGTCCCTAGGGGTACTTCCTTGGATGGCAAATGCAAAAATTCTTGCCCCTTGGTTGATTACTTCCTTTGATGGCAAAAGAAAAAATTATTCTTGTCCCTAGGGGTACTTCCTTTGATGGCAAATGCAAAAATTCTTGCCCCTTGGTTGATTACTT
>LR738713.1:303407488-303448946 GCA_902687465.1 Secale cereale
CCTTTGATGGCAAAAGAAAAAATTGTTCTTGTCCCTAGGGGTACTTCCTTTGATGGCAAATGCAAAAATTCTTGCCCCTTGGTTGATTACTTCCTTTGATGGCAAAAGAAAAAACCGTTCTTGTCCCTAGGGGTACTTCCTTTGATGGCAAATGCAAAAATTCTTGCCCCTTGGTTGATACTTCCTTTGATGGCAAAAGAAAATATGTTCTTGTCCCTTGGAGTACATCCTTTGATGGCAAAAGAAACAGTTCTTGCCCCTTGGAGTACATCCTTTGATGGCAAAAGAAAAAAAATCATAGCCCTTTGGGTCGCACCCATTGATTGGCACATATGGAGCCTGGCAGCTCGCAAAAAGCCTCGACTACATGGTCTTATTTGCAAATTGTGTTTTGTGTTTTGTGATTTTTCAAAGTTTTCTGTGGTTTTTGATCCGGAACTGGGCAACTTCAAAGTTGACCACATATCTACAAAGAAAAAGTCTGGGTCATGAACACCAGCATAAGTTAAAGTCTGGGTCATGAACACTAGCGAGAGTTAAACCGGTGTTCATCATAACCCGGATCGGCCTTCATGATGAGCCGACAAAGAGCCAAAAAACAGGTTGGCAGTACATGATCAGTTATAATGACCTGTGTTTCTTAAACCGGCCTAGCTTTTGACTATAAGTCGTTAGTATGAGATAAGATAATGATCGGTGTTCATTAAACCGGCCTGGCTTTCGACTATAAGTCGCCAGTGTGAGATAAAATAATGACCGGTGTTTATTAACCCGGCCTGGTTGTGATCAAATATCATTGGAACCGGTTTTCAAACTGGATTATATTATTCAAAATCTTTAATAGCCAACATGGCTGGATTATTATTATGGTTATCAATATTACGATTGAGGTTTTCAAAGTCGCTTCAGCGCAATGGATATTATTTCATCAATGGGTATGATTTATTCTACAAAGGAATAGTCTCGAGTCGCTGCAGGCATACAACCCGGCACTTGGGGGCTACATTATTCAGATTGAGATTATATTAAATACACAAGTCTCATGTCGCTGCAAGCATGCACCATGACACTTGGGGGCTAATGCAAAAGTCATTTTTTGCTCACCTTATTGAAGACCCGACTCATCACATCATATTGAGCCGGCCCTTGGGGGCTACCAATCGCTCCTGTCAACAATTCAAGGTACACAAGTATTAATCCATTATATCGAAGGGTCCACTGCTGAGTTGGTAAAGCACAAAGCTCTTAACCTTGTGGACGTGGGTTCAAACCCCACGATGGAAGTTACATTATATAATGTTATTTTCAATGAATATATCTATAAAGTCCCTGCTCATTATTGCATAATGACCCGGCACTTGCGGGCTACATGATGCTGTTCAGGTTTACATGATTATATCTACAAAGTCCCTGCTCATTATTGCATAATGACCCGGCACTTGGGGGCTACATGATGCTGTTCAAGTTTACATGATTATATCTACAAAGTCCCTGCTCATTATTGCATAATAACCCGGCACTTGGGGGCTACATAATATGGAATATTCAGTTTCATAGTGATTGGGATGAACAATCCGGATTTCTTCAAGATTGCAATTTTTACATTGAAACAAGTCTTAAGCTATCACTATGTTCTCCTCTTAAGACTTGGGGGCTACAGGTAATATGCATATAAAGGAGGAACATCTTCAAATTCTCAGTTTTGGGTAAGTCCGGAAGATTAATTTTATGACCCGGTGTTGGCGACAATCATAACCTGGCGTCCATAAACAGTCATGACCTAGGATCATCAGTTTTTATAACCCGGCAATTTTGGCAATCATAAACCGGCAAGTTCTACATCTTCAAGCTGGCTGGATATCAATTGAATATTTAAAGACCAATATTTTTATCAAGTCAGAGCATTGAAGGCCAAGTCAAATGGATTCTTTATTTGCAATATTTTTCTACAAGCAAATTTATTATGAAGCTATTCTATTGACCCGGAGTTTTCAGAAGAAGTGCCTGGAATTTTTTGCATTGGTAGTGTTTGAACATATCTGCTAAGGAGATTTGCTATGAGATCATGGATACATATCAAGGAGTAAATGACAAGGACTTAAGGATGCTCAGATGCCGGTTTACAGGAATTCTTAACCCGGAGCACAACCTATCAAATTTGTTCTTGTGGTTATTTGGCAGCATAAGTTTACCATGGATAAATCCAAGCTAAACTGGGGGCTAATGTCAGGGATATACCCCGCGGTATGAACCGGCCGAAATTATAACCCGGCCGGACTTGGCGTTTTACTTAAGACGGTTTACACTTGGCAATTTACTGGTAAACCGGCAGGCGGATCATGGATGACAAGGCCCAAGGCCTAGAAGGCCGGTTCATGTATGGTGGGCCGGTTTATGAAGAAAGCATAAGGAATATTCTCCTACAAAGGAAGCAAGACTAGGACTCCTTGTAATAGAGCAATCCTAATCCTACTAGGACTAGTCATGTAACCCGCCCCTTCAACATATATAAGGAGGGGCAGGGCTCCCCAAAGAGGAGAAGTTTAGAGAAGTTTAGAAAAGTTTAGAGAAGTTTAGACAAGTTTAGACAAGTTCTCACAAGTTTCTAGGGCTAGACACAAAGAGCCGGTTTACCGGCGACACCTTGAGGATCATAATGAGATCTAGCCTCAAACAGCACGTAGGGATATTACAGGATGATGTTTCCCGGGGCCCGAAGCTGTCTAAATCCTTGTCTTGCGTTGTGTCTCTCGATTCCGCTCAACCCCTCTCAAGCTACTACATAGATGCGCGGCCTCACGACTAAGTCCGCTAAACCGGACATCTGCCGTGTTAATTCCACGACAAGAGTGCTAGGACGACGCCCTCGACAACGACCTGACGATCGCCGGAGCACAACCGTCGTCCCAGTCTTCGCTGCCGCCGGTCACAGAGGCATCCCCGTCACCGTTGGACTTCACCACCGCCTCCGCCGCTCGACACCGCACCCGCCCGTCACCTCGTCTTTGCCGGAGACCCACCGGAAGGCCGCCGCCGACAACGCCCGAGCCGCGCCGCCGCCGTCTCGTTCCACTCCGACGACGCCCAGCTCTGTTTTTGGTGAGCCTCTCCCTGTCCGTCCGATCTTCATCCAACCGTTGGTATTAGATCGCTTGTTTTTTCTCCGAACTGGTATGTACTAACTCACGGACGTTCGCTCTTTTTAGCCATTATAGCGAACACTCTTCACCGAATCATGTGCTGCCACGTGGCACGTCAATAGCCGCATCAGTTCTTCCACGAACACAGTTTTGGCACAAATTGTTTTTGACAGATTCTATATCAAATATTCAATTAGGTATATCTTTTAGTCTGTAACTCCAAATTCATCGACTCTTTTTCCTGTGTACTCGTAGAGACCAGGAGAATAATATAGAACCAAAATTTCATATGTTTTCACTGTTTAAATTTGAATTTGCTCAAATTTTAATTCAAGCTTCTGGAGGCCATATTTGTCAAACCAATGATCCAAATTAGTTGATTCTTTTTGCATTGTGATCCTATTAGCATTTAGAAGAGTTATAACTACTGATATGTTATGTTGATTAAGTTTTTATTTGAATTCTTTGTTGTTGACCTTATTGTTGTGTTATGATGAATATGATTTATTTATCGGTGCCTTCGTTATCGTATGATTGTCCGGAGTGTGAAGCGGATCAGATTTAGACGTTAGAGTACTTCAACACTGTTCCAGGCAAGTTTGCACTTTTGATTTTGCTCATCCTATATTCTGCTATGCATGTGTGATTTCTATGCTATGACATGTGCTTGGGTTGATCTGTATGTTCTCTGTTGTCATATCCTGATATTAATTGTATTATGTGTTGGTGTGATAAACTTGCTATGGTAGCCGTTGGCATGTGTCGCGTGATTCGTGGGAGTGGTGAGCGTTTTTAGCTGTAGGCTCGGGACTTTTCCTTAGGTGAATGTGTCAATGACTGAGCGCTCTATCATCACTAGAGAATGCGCCATGACTGAGCGCACTTGGGTTGTCGAGGCTTTTTCTCAGGTGAATGCGTCACTCGCTGAGCACTCTATCGTCCCTAGAGATTGCGCCATGACTAAGGGCACTTGGCTTGTTGGGCTTTTTCTCACGTGAATGCATCACTGGCTGAGCGCTCTACTGTCCCTAGAGAATGCGCCAGGACTGAGCGCACTTGAGACATCTTGGAGATCTTTATCATCTATGTTGTGTGCACCTTACCTATGTCGTGGAGGTAGGTGAAGGTAGTTTTACGCGAAATCAAACTTGTGTGTTCTGGTATCATACTTTGCCTGTGGATGTAGGTTTGTTATATCATATTGTGTAATTTGCCAATACATTCAATGTATTGACCCTTTGTGGCTGCAACTTATCGTGTTGCAGGTTTTCAGATGATCATTGAGATACAGTAGGGTCGTGAGTCTTCACTCAGCATGTTCTCCCGTGGGCATTGATGGACTCATCGTTTGCTTATGCTACTTTTCCGTTGTTATTATTGAATAACTTAGCTATGTGCTACTCAGTTTGGAATACTTCTATAAATTCTAGATCATACGTTGTAGTAAATGATGCACTTGTTATTTGATATTCCTATGTACTGTGTGTGCTAGCGAGTCGATCCGGGGACTAGCACGGTAAGCACATAGACATCAAATCTTATTAGATTCGGGTCGTTACATATGGTATCAGAGCAGTGTGTTGATTGTAGGCCGCGACCCTAGAAAATGGATTAGAAAATCCATAGGAGTGAAAAACTTACTTTACAACTTATTGTTTACTTATTAGTTCATACTCTTGGTATTTAAGGAGTTTATTTGGTAGACTACCATTCATAAGTTGTGTTCGATGAACGATTTGCGGTAGTATGATGAGATCATATCTCTTGTGGATATGACCTTACATGTAGGTTTTGCTTGTGTGGTGTGATATTTTATATATTTGGTTAGTCGTTGTTTTCAGTGTTGTCATATTTCGTGGATTGTTGTACTATGCAATTGGGTGCTTTGATTGATCAAATGTGCTCTTTTGATGTGATTACTTTAGGATAGTTTGGGTGACTTGTGTGAATTTATTGTTTGGTTTTTGTTGCTGCAGTTTTAGTTGCTAGCATGAGCATAAGGGTAGTGTTTTCCGCTTAGATCTTTATTCTGTCTATATCCTAATCTCTACTGCAACCTAGTGATGAGTTTAGGTTTAACCACATAAGCCAGGATCCGATAAGAAGCAAGCACACTCTTGCTGAAGGAAGAACCCTGGAGGAAGCTACAATTCAAAGGCATATGTTTTATAGTATTTGACACAAACCTGAGGGTTGATATGAACGATAGATGTTTTGTTTGGCATGCAAAACAAATGGATTATCCGAACTCAGTTAGTGAACAAGAGAAATTTTTGCAATGCTTGTGAGGATGCCCGAGTGTTAGAATGCAAGATTTTCTAAACCATATACAAGGTAATGATTTGGGTGCAGAATGGATTGACCAACAAGCCGACTTACTCTTATTATTCGCTTTTGTTATATGGGACGGTAATCTAGAGTGACTTACCTATAGTAGAGTACGATGTTGTCAAGCCTGAACCTTAGGATGGTATGATGTTTGATCCCTTGTAAAGGCAACCATGATACGTCTCCAACGTATCTATAATTTTTTATCGTTCCATGCTATTATATATTATGTTTTGGATGTTTAATGGGCTTTATTATACACTTTTATATTATTTTTGGGACTGGCCTATTAACCCAAAGGCCCAGTGCAGATTGTTGTTTTTTGCCTATTTCAGGGTTTTGCAGAAAAGGAATATCAAACAGAGTCCAAACGGAATGAAACCTTCGCGAGAGTTATTTTTGGAACAATATCAACACAGAAGACTTGGAGTACACACGAGGGAACGAAGGAGGCGGCCACGAGGGTCCAGGGCGCGCCCCCACCCTCGTGGCCCCCCTTTGGCTCCCCCGATGCCCTCCTTCCTCCTATATATACCCATGTACCCTGAAAATATCGAGGAAACAGAGAAAACCCTAATTCCACCGCCGCAACCTTCTGTTCCCGTGAGATCCCATCTTGGGGCCTGTTATGGAGCTCCGCCGGAGGGGGGATCTTCCACGGAGTGCTTCTACATCAACACCATTGCCTCACCATGAGTTGTGAGTAGTTTACCACAGACCTTCGGGTCCATTGTTATTAGCTAGATGACTTCTTCTCTCTTGTTGGATCTCAATACCAAGTTCTCCTCGGTCTTCGAGAAGATCTATTCGATGTAATCTTTTTGCGATGTGTTTGTCGAGATTCAATGAATTGTGGGTTTCTGATCAAGATTATCTATGAGAAATATTTAGTTCTTTTCTGAATTCTTTTATGTATGATTATAATATCCTTGCAAGTCTCTTCGAATTATCGGTTTGGTTTGGCCTACTAGATTTATAGTTCTTGCAATGGGAGAAATGCTTGACTTTAGGTTCAATCTTGCGGTGTCCTTTCCGAGTGACAGTAGGGGCAGCAAGGCACGTATTGTATTGTTGCCATAGAGGACAAAAAGATGGGTTTTATATCATATTGCTTGAGTTTATCCCTCTACATCATGTCATCTTGCTTAAACATTACTCTGTTCTTATGAACTTAATACTCTAGATGCCTGCTGGATGGCGGTCGATGTGTGGAGTAATAGTAGTAGATGCAGAATCATTTCGGTCTACTTGTCACGAACGTGATGCCTATATATAATGGTCATGCCTAGATATTATCATAACTATGCATTTTTCTATCAATTGCTCGACAGTAATTTGTTCACCCACCGTAGAATTCTGCTATCATGAGAGAAGCCACTAGTGAAACCTATGGCCCAGGGTCTATTCTCAACATATTAATCTGCAATCTACTTTACTTTGCTTTATTTACTTTCTGTTCTTATATCCAAAAATACCAAAAATATCAAACTATTCTATCTATCAGATCTCACTTTCGTAAGTGACCGTAAAGGGATTGACAACCCCTTATCGCGTTGGCAGCGAAGTTCTTAATTTTTTTTTGCAAGTGCGAGGGACTCGTGCGTGGTCTCCTACTGGATTGTTACCTTGGTTCTCAAAAACTTAGGGAAATACTTACGGTACTGTAATGCATCACCCTTTCCTCTTCGAGGGAATACAACGCAAGCTCGAGAAGTAGCAAGAAGAATTTCTGGCGCCGTTGTCGGGGAGGCTTACGCAAAAGTCATATACCAAGTACCTATCACAAACCCTTATCCTTCGCATTGCCTTTATTTGCCTCTCGTTTTCCTCTCCCCCACTTCACCCTTGTCGTTTTATTTGCCCTTCTTTTTGTGGTGTGTTTGCCGTTCGCTTGCTTCTTGTTTGCTTGTGTGTTGGATTGCTTGCTTGTCGCTATGGCTCAGAACAATACCAAATTGTGTGACTTCTCCAATACCAACAATAATGATTTTATTAGCACTCTGATTGCTCCTATTACTGATGCTGAATCTTGTGAGATCAATGCTGCTCTATTGAATCTTGTCATGAAAGATCAATTTTCCGGCCTTCCTAGTGAAGAAGCTGCTACCCATCTAAACAACTTTGTTGATTTGTGTGATATGCAAAAGAAGAGGGATACGGATAATGATATTGTTAAATTCAAGCTATTTCCGTTTTCACTTAGAGATCGTGCCAAAACTTGGTTTTCCTCTTTGCCTAGAAATAGTATTGATTCATGGAATAAGTGCAAAGATGCTTTTATCTCTAAGTATTTTCCTCCTGCTAAGATTATCTCTCTTAGAAACGATATTATGAATTTTAAGCAACTAGATCATGCAGCATGTTGCACAAGCTTGGGAGAGAATGAAATTAATGATACGTAATTGTCCTACACATGGTTTGAACTTATGTATGATTATACAAAAAATTATGCTGGCTTGAATTTTGCTTCTAGAAATCTTTTAGATTCGGCCGCATGAGGCACTTTTATGGAAACTACCTTAGGAGAAGCTATCAAACTCCTAGATAATATTATGGTTAACTACTCTCAATGGCACACCGAAAGATCTACTAGTAAAAATTGCATGATATTGAGGAGATTAGTGTTTTGAGTGGAAAGATGGATGAACTTATGAAATTATTTGCTACTAAGAGTGCTTCTTCTGATCCTAATGATATGCCTTTATCCACATTGATTGAAAATAATAATGAATCTTTGGATGTGAATTTTGTTGGTAGGAATAATTTTGGTAACAATGCTTATAGAGGAAACTTTAATCCTAGGCCTTTTCCTAGTAATTCCACTAATAATTATGGTAATTCCTACAATAACTCTTATGGAAATTTTGGTAAGATGCCCTCTGAATTTGAAACTAGTGTTAAGGAGTTTATGATTTCGCAAAAGAATTTCAATGCTTTGCTTGAAGAAAAAATGCTTAAGATTGATGAATTGGCTAGAAGCGTGGATATAATTAGTCTTGATGTTGATTCTTTTAAACTTAGATCTATTCCACCTAAGCATGATATCAATGATTCTCTCAAAGCCATGAGAATTTCCATTGATGAATGCAAAGAAAGAACTGCTAGGATGCGTGCTAAAAAAGAGTGCTTTATAAAAAGCGTGTTCTTCTAGATATCATGAAAATAAAGATGAAGATCTAAAAGTTACTGATGTGTCTCCTATTAGATCCTTGTTTTCTAGCATAAATCTTGATAAAGATGGGACTGGAGATGAGTCTACTTTAGTTAAAAGACGTCCCAATGATTCAGAGTTTTTAGATCTTGATGCTAAAATTGTTAAAAGTGGGATTGAAGAGATTAAAACTTTGCATAGTGATGAACCCACTATTTTGGATTTCAAGGGATTCAATTATGATAATTGCTCTTTGTTAGATTTTATTTCCTTGTTGCAATCTGTACTAAATTCTCCGCATGCTTATAGTCAAAATAAGGCTTTTACCAAACACATAGTTGATGCTTTAATGCAATCTTATGAAGAAAAACTTGAATTAGAAGTTTATATCCCTAGAAAGCTTTATGATGAGTGGGAACCTACTATTAAAATTAAAATTAAAGATCATGAATGCTTTGCTTTGTGTGATTTGGGTGCAAGTGTTTCTACAATCCCAAAAACTTTGTGTGATTTGTTAGGTTTCCATGAGCTTGATGATTGTTCTTTAAATTTGCATCTTGCAGATTCTACCATTAAGAAACCTATGGGAAGGATTAATGATGTTCTTATTGTTGCCAATAGGAACTATGTGCCCATAGATTTCATTGTTCTCGATATAGATTGCAATCCTTCATGTCCTATTATTCTTGGTAGACCTTTCCTTAAAACGTTTGGTGCAATTATTGATATGAAGGAAGGAAATATTAGATTCCAATTTCCGTTAAGGAAAGGCATGGAACACTTTCCTAGAAATAAAATAAAATTACCTTATGAATCTATTATGAGAGCCACTTATGGATTGCCTTCCAAAGATGGCAATACCTAGATCTATCCTTGTATCATGCCTAGCTAGGGGCGTTAAACGATAGTGCTTGTTGGGAGGCAACCCAATTTTATTTTCTTTGTGTTTGCTTTTGTTTAGGAATAAATATTGCATCTAGCTTATGTTTAGATGTGGTTTTGTGTTTTAATTAGTGTTTGTGCCAAGTAGAACCATTGGGAAGACTTGTGTGAAGTTTATATGGTCATGCTGTAAAAAACAGAAATGTTAGCGCTCACGACATTAGTCACCAGATTTTACTGGAGAGTGTTATTTAGTTTATTCTTTTTGCAGATGATTAATAGACAAATTCCTCACGTTTACCAATTTATTTCAATTTTTTGGAGTTACAGAAGTATTCGAAAGTTACAGATTACTATAGACTGTTCTGATTTTCACAGATTCTGTTTTTCGTGTGTTGTTTGCTTATTTTGATGAATCTATGAGTAGTATTGGGGAGTATGAATCATAGAGAAGTTGGAATACAGTAGGTTTAACACCAATATAAACAAAGAATGAGTTCATTACAGTACCTTTGAGTGGTGGTTTGTCTTCTTATACTAACGGAGCTCACGAGATTTTTGGCTAAGATTTGTGTTGTGAAGTTTTCAAGTTTTGAGTATGGCTTTGATGGACTATGGAAAAAAGAGTGGCAAGAGCCTAAGCTTGGGGATTCCCAAGGAACCCCAAGGTAAAATTCAAGGACAACCAAAAGCCTAAGCTTGGGGATGCCCCGGGAAGACATCCCCTCTTTCGTCTTCATCTATCGACAACTATACACGGGACTATATTTTTATTCACCACATGAAATGTGTTTTGCTTGGAGCGTCATGTATGATTTGAGTCTTTTCTTTTTAGTTTGCCACACATCCTTGCTGGACACACCTTTTGAGAGAGATAAATATGGTCTAGAATTTGTTAGAATACTCTATGTGTTTCACTTATATCTTTTGAGCTAGATAGTTTTGCTCTAGTGCTTCACTTATATATTTTAGAGCACGGTGGTGATTTTATTTTTTAGAAATTGTTGATATCTCATGCTTCACTTATATCCTTTTGAGAGTCTTTTAGAACAACATGGTAATGTGCTTTGTTTATAAAACTAGTCCTAATATGATAGGCATCCAAGATGAATATAGTAAAAACTTTCATACAAAGTGCATTGAATATGATGAGAAATTTGATACTTGATGATTGTTTTCAGATATGAGGATGGTGATATTAGAGTCATGCTAGTGGAGTAATTACGAATTTGAGAGATACTTGTGTTAAAGTTTGTGATTCCCGCAGCATGCACGTATGGTGAACCGCTATGTGACGAAGTGAGAGCATGAGGTATTTATTGAGTGTCAACCTTTGTGTGGAGGTCGGGGGCGCGCAATGGTTAACTCCTACCAACCTACCCCCTAGGAGCATGCGTTGATTGCTTTGTTTTGATGACTCGTAAATTTTTGCAATAAGTATATTAGTTTTTTATGACTAATGTTGAGTCCATGGAGTATACACACTCTCACCCTTCCACCATTGTTAGCCTCTCTTGTACCGCGCAACTCTCGTCGGTACCATACACCCACCATATATCTTCCTCAAAACAGCCACCATACCTACCTATCATGGCATTTCCATAGCCATTCCGAGATATATTTCCATGCAACTTTCCACCATTCCGTTCATATGACACGCTTCATATTGTCATATTGCCATGCATGATCATGTAGTTGACATCGTATTTGTGGCAAAGCCACCATTCACATTTCATTCATACATGCCACTCTTGATTCATTGCACATCCCGGTACACCGCCGGAGGCATTCATATAGTGTCATATTTTGTTCTAGCTTCGAGTTGTAATCTTTGAGTTGTAAGTCAATAAAAGTGTGATGATCATCATTATTAGAGCATTGTCCCATGTAAGGAAATGCCAAAAAAAGAGATGGCCCAAAAAATGAGATAAAAGAGAGAAGGGACAATGCTACTATCCTTTCCACACTTGTGCTTCAAAGTAGCACCATGATCTTCATGATAGAGAGTCTCTTGTTTTGTCACTTTCATATACTAGTGGGAATTTTCATTATAGAACTTGGCTTGTATATTCCAATGATGGGCTTCCTCAAATGCCCTAGGTCTTCATGAGCAAGCAAGTTGGATGCACACCCACTTAGTTTCTTTTGAAGAGCTTTCATACACTTACATCTCTAGTGCATCCGTTGCATGGTAATCCCTACTCACTCACATTGATATCTATTGATGGGCATCTCCATAGCCCATTGATATGCCTAGTCGATGTGAAACTATCTTCCTCTTTTCTGTCTTCTCCACAACCACCACTCTATTCCACCTATAGTGCTATATCCATGGCTCACGCTCATGTATTGCGTGAAAGTTGAAAGGTTTGAAAAAATTGAGTTTGAAAACAATTGCTTGGCTGAAACCGGGGTTGTGCATGATATGAATATTTTGTGTGATGAAGAGGGAGCATAGCCAGACTATATGATTTTGTAGGGATAACTTTCTTTCGCCATGTTATTTTGAGAAGACATGATTGCTTTGTTAGTATGCTTGAAGTATTATTATTTCTTACGTCAATATAGACTTTTGTCTTGATTCTTTCGGATCTGAACATTCATGCCACAACTAAGAGAATTACATTGAAAATTATGTTAGTTAGCATTCCACATCAAAAATTCTGTTTTTATCATTTACCTACTCGAGGACGAGCAGGAATTAAGCTTGGGATGCTTGATACGTCTACAACGTATCTATAATTTTTTATTGTTCCATGCTATTATATATTATGTTTTGGATGTTTAATGGGCTTTATTATACACTTTTATATTATTTTTGGGACTAACCTATTAACCCAAAGGCCCAGTGCAGATTGTTGTTTTTTTTGCCTATTTCAGGGTTTCACAAAAAAGTAATATCAAACGGAATCCAAACAGAATGAAACCTTCGCGAGAGTTATTTTTGGAACAATATCAACACAGAAGACTTGGAGTACACGCGAGGGAACGAAGGAGGCGGCCACGAGGGTCCAGGGCACGCCCCCTCCTACAGGGTGCGCCCCACCCTCGTGGGCCCCCTCTGGCTCCCCCGATGCCCTCCTTCCTCCTATATATACCCATGTACCCTGAAAACATCGAGGCAACAGAGAAAACCCTAATTCCACCGCTGCAACCTTCTGTTCCCGTGAGATCCCATCTTGGGGCCTGTTCCGGAGCTCCGTCAGAGGGGGGATCTTCCACGGAGTGCTTCTACATCAACACCATTGCCTCACCATGAGTTGTGAGTAGTTTACCACAGACCTTCGGGTCCATAGTTATTAGCTAGATGGCTTCTTCTCTCTTTTTGGATCTCAATACCAAGTTCTCCTCGGTCTTCGAGGAGATCTATTCGATGTAATCTTTTTGCGGTGTGTTTGTCGAGATTCAATGAATTGTGGGTTTATGATCAAGATTATCTACAAGAAATATTTGTTCTTTTCTTAATTCTTTTATGTATGATTATAATATCCTTGCAAGTCTCTTCGAATTATCGGTTTGGTTTGGCCTACTAGATATATAGTTCTTGCAATGTGATAAGTGCTTGGCTTTGGGTTCAATCTTGCGGTGTCCTTTCCCAGTGACAGCAGGGCCAGCAAGGCACGTATTGTATTGTTGCCATCGAGGATAAAAATATGGGGTTTATATCATATTGCTTGAGTTTATCCCTCTACATCATGTCATCTTGCTTAAAGCATTACTCTGTTCCTATGAACTTAATACTCTAGATGCATGCTGGATAGCGGTCGATGTGTGGAGTAATAGTATTAGATGCAGAATCGCTTCGGTATACTTCTCACGGACGTGATGCCTATATATAATGATCATGCCTAGATATTCTCATAACTATGCGCTTTTCTATCAATTGCTCGACAGTAATTTGTTCACCCACCGTAGAATTCTGCTATCATGAGAGAAGCAACTAGTGAAACCTATGGCCCCTGGGTCTATTCTCAACATATTAATCTCCAATCTACTTTACTTTTCTTTATTTACTTTCTGTCCTTATGTCCAAAAATACCAAAAATATCAAACTATCCTATCTATCATATCTCACTTTCGTAAGTGACCGTAAAGGGATTGACAACCCCTTATCGCGTCGGCTGCGAAGTTCTTATTTGTTTGTGCAGGTGCGAGGGACTCGCGCATGGTCTCCTACTGGATTGATACCTTGGTTCTCAAAAACTGAGGGAAATACTTACGGTACTATGCTGCATCACCCTTTCCTCTTCGAGGTAATACAACGCAAGCTCGAGAAGTAGCAAACCGCGTTGCCAATAGTAGGTTGTACGGTGAGAATAAACCTAGACTCCTTTATGCAGGAACCATTCTTGATGGCTACCATGAGATTATCAATATTTGTTTAGTATTGGCGCAAGATCTGTGAGCCATGCAGTTTCAGTTAATGGAAGATCACTCTCTTGATATGGAATTCAAGATCTCAAATGAGTGTAGGACTTGTATTTGAAGGATTTCATCAAAGGAGTAAGTTCCTTGAAGACCAGTGACTCTTATTCTAAGGGTGGTAGTACCCCCACACTCTCGCATGAACAATGGATATTCAAGAAGAATCCCAAACCTAACCTATTCTTTCTAGCCTCTTCGAATCTCGAGGACGAGATTCATTTTAAGGGTGGTAGATTTGTAACATCCCAAATTTTTCAAATTTGGAATGTCAATAGAATTGATGTAATCTTTCTTGTGATGTTTGCTTGATACGTCCATTTTGCATCATGCTTTTATGTTGATATTTATTGCACTATGGGTTGTTATTACACAATATGTCACAATACTTGCCTTTTCTCTCTTATTTTACAAGGTTTACATGAAGAGGGAGAATGTCGACAGCTGGAATTCTGGGCTGGAAAAGGAGCAAACATTGGATACCTATTCTGCACAACTCAAAAAGCCCTGAAACTCCACGAAACTTCATTTCATAAAATATAAAAAATATCTAGCAAAAGAGATACGAGAGGGGGGGCCACCCACCGTCCACGAGGGTGGGGGCGCGCCCCCTGGGTGCGCCCCCTGCCTCGTGGGCCA
Organism: Secale cereale; assembly: GCA_902687465.1. NCBI lineage: Eukaryota > Viridiplantae > Streptophyta > Magnoliopsida > Poales > Poaceae > Secale > Secale cereale. Next base: position 303,422,051 of record LR738713.1, read on the forward strand.
CCTGGTGACCCCCCGATGCCCATCTTCTGCTATATGAGGTGTTTTGACCTAGAAAAAAATCACAAGGAGGCTTTCGGGACGAAGCGCCGCCGTCTCGAGGCGGAACCTGGGCGAAACCAATCTAGGTCTCCAACGGAGCTGTTCTGTCGGGGACACTTCCCTCCGGGAGGGGGAAATCGTCGCCATCGTCATCACCAACAACTCTCCCATCTTGGGGAGGGTTATCTTCATCAACATCTTCACCAGCACCATCTCCTCTCAAACCCTCAGATTGGTACATGTAGGTTGCTAGTAGTGTTGATTACTCCTTGCAGTTGATGCTAGTTGGTTTACTTGGTGGAAGATCATATGTTCAGATCCTATATGCATATTAATACCCCTCTGATTATTAACGTGAATATGCTTTCTAAGTAGTTACATTTGTTCCTGAGGACATGGGAGAAGTCTTGCTACAAGTAGTCATGTGAATTTGGTATTCGTTTGATATTTTGATGCGATGTATGTTGTCTTTCCTCTAGTGGTGTCATGTGAACGTCGACTACATGACACTTGACCATTGCTTGGGCCTAGAGGAAGGAATTGGGAAGTAATAACTAGATGATGGGTTGATAGAGTGAAAGAAGTTTAAACCCTAGTTTATGTGTTGCTTCGTAAGGGGCTGATTTGGATCCATAGGTTTCATGCTATGGTTAGGTTTACCTTAATACTTATTTTGTAGTTGTGGATGCTTGCAATAAAGGTTAATCATAAGTGGGATGCTTGTCCAAGTAAGGACAGCACGCAAGCACCGGTCCACCCACATACCAAATTATCAAAGTAACGAACGCGAATCATATGAGTGTGATGAAAACTAGCTTGACGATAATTCCCATGTGTCCTCGGGAGCACTTTCCTTCATATAAGAGTTTGTCCAGGCTTGTCCTTTGCTATAAAAAGGATTGGGCCATCTTGATGCACCTTATTTACTTTTGCCTTTTGTTACTTGTTACCAATTATCTTATCAAAAAACTACCTATTACCGATAATTTCAGTGCTTGCAGAGAATACCTTACTGAAAACTGCCTATCATTTCCTTCTGCTCCTTGTTGGGTTCGACACTCTTACTTATCGAAAGGACTATGATAGATCCCCTACACTTGTGGGTCATCAAGACTCTTTTCTGGCGCTGTTGTCGGGGAGTGAAGCGCCTTTGGTAAGTGGAATTTGGTAAGGAAAAATTTATATAGTGTGCTAGTTACTATGGAACTTAATCCTTTGAGGCCCTTGTTAGGGGTATCTTTACCCCGACCAGTAGAGCAAAGAGTTGATCCTCAACCTACTGAACCTACTGAAAATGTTAGCTTTGAAATTCCTTCGGGTATGATAGAGAAACTGCTAGCTAATCCCTTTACAAAAGATGGAACCTTGCATCCCGATTTGCACCTAATCTATGTGGATGAAGTTTGTGGACTATTTAAGCTTGCAAGTATGCCCGAGGATGTTATAAAGAAGAAGGTCTTCCCTTTATCTTTGAACGGAGAGGCATTGACATAGTTTAGGCTATGCGATGATATTGGATCATGGAACTACAACCGACTGAAGTTGGAATTTCATCAGAAGTTCTACCCTATGCATCAGGTTCATTGTGATCGTAACTATATATATAATTTTTGTCCTCGCGAAGGAGAAAGTATCACTCAGGCTTGGGGGAGGCTTAAGTCAATGTTATATTCATGCCCGAATCATGAGCTCTCAAGAGAAATGATCATTCAAAAAATTATGCTCGGCTTTCTCTCAATAATCGCTCCATGCTCGATACTTCTTGTACTGGTTCTTATGATGAAGACTATTGAATTCAAATGGGATTTATTGGAAAGAATTAAACGCAACTCTGAAGATTGGGATCTCGACCAAGGTAAGGAGTCAGGTATAACACCTAAGTTTGATTGTGTTAAATCTTTCATGGATACCGATGTTTTCTGTGAATTTAGCACTAAATATTGACTTGACTCTGAAATAGTAGCTTCTTTCTGTGAATCATTTGCTACTTATGTTGATCTCCCTAAGGAGAAGTGGTTTAAATAACATCCTCCCATTGAAGTAAAAGTAGTTGAACCTGTTAAAATTGAAGAAAAGACTATCACTTATAATGTTGATCCTATTGTTCCTATTGCTTATATTGAGAAACCACCCTTCCCTGTTAGAATAAAGGATCATTCTAAAGCTTCAACTATGGTTCGTAAAAGTAATACTAGAATACCTACACCCTCTGAGCAAATTAAAGTTGAACCTAGTGTTGCTATGGTTAAAGATCTCTTGGTTGATAATATAGATGGGCATGTTATTTACCTCCATGAGGAAGCCGCTAGAATCGCCAAACCCGATACCAGGAATAAACATAGACCTGTTGTAGGCATGCCTATTATTTCTGTTAAAACAGGAGATCATTGCTATCATGGTTTGTGTGATGTAGGTGCTAGTGCGAGTCTAATACCCATTTCCTTGTATGAAGAAATTATGCACGATATTGAACCTAATGAGCTAGAAGGTATTGATGTTACTATGAAGCTTGCCAATAGAGACACTATTTCACCAATAGGGATTGTTAGGGATGTTGAAGTCTTGTGTGGGAAAGTTAAATACCCTACTGATTTTCTTGTTATTGGTTCCCCACAAGATGATTTTTGCCCCATTATATTTGGTAGACCCCTCTTGAACACCGTTAATGCTAAGATAGACTCCGAAAAGGATATTGTTACTATTGGATTAGGGGATATGTCTCGTGATTCTAACTTTGCTAAATTTCGTAGAGAACCCCATGATAAAGAATTGTCTAGTAAGGATGAAATTATTGGTCTTGCTTCTATTGTCGTGCCTCCTAACGATCCTCTAGAACAATATCTGCTAGACCTTGAAAACAATATGTATATGAATGAGAGAAGGGAAATAGATGAAATATTCTTTAAATAGGGACCCTTATTGAAACACAACTTGCCTATTGAAATTCTAGGGGATCCTCCTCCACCCAAGGGTGATCCCGTGTTTGAACTCAAACCATTACCTGATACTCTTAAGTATGTTTATCTAGATGAAAAGAAGATATATCATGTTATTATTAGTGCTAACCTTTCAGAGCAGGAAGAAGAGAAATTATTGAAAACTCTGAAGAAGCATCGTGCTGCTATTGGATATACTCTTGATGATCTTAAGGGCATTAGTCCGACTCTATGCCAACACAAGATAGAAATTGGAAAAGGATGCTAAACCGGTTATTGACCATCAACGATGGTTAAATCCTAGGATGAAAGAAGTGGTAAGAAAAGAAATACTGAAGCTTCTAGAGGCAGGTATAATTTATCTAGTTGCTGATAGTCAGTGGGTAAGTCATGTCCATTGTGTCCCTAAGAATGGAGGTATTACTGTTGTTCCTAATGATAAAGATGAATTGATCCCGCAAAGAATTGTTACAGGTTATAGGATGGTAATTGATTTCCGCAAATTAAATAAAGCTACTAAAAAAGATCATTACCATTTACCTTTTATTGATCAAATGCTAGAAAGGTTATCCAAACATACTCATTTTTTTCTTTCTAGATGGCTATTCTGGTTTCTCTCAAATACCTATGTCAAAAGAGGATCAAGAGAATACCACTTTTACTTGTCCCATCGATACCTTTGCTTATAAACGTATGCCTTTTAGTTTATGTAATGCACCTGCTACCTTTCAAAGATGCATCATGGCTATATTCTCTGACTTTTGTGAAAAGATTGTTGAGGTTTTCATGGACGACTTTTCTGTTTACGGAACTTCTTTTCATGATTGCTTAAGCAACCTTGATCGAATTTTGCAGAGATGTGAAGAAACTAATCTTGTCTTGAACTGGGAAAAGTGACAATTTATGGTTAATTAAGGTATTGTCTTGGGGAATAAAATTTCTGAAAGAGGTATTGAAGTTGATAATGCTAAAGTTGATGCTATTGAGAAGATGTCGTGTCCCAAGGACATAAAAGGTATAAGAAGTTTCCTTGGTCATGCCGGGTTTTATAGGAGGTTCATTAAGGACTTCTCCAAAATCTCTAGGCCTCTGACTAATATCTTACAAAAAGATGTTCCTTTTGTCTTTGAAGATGAATGTGTAGAAGCATTTAAAGTACTTAAGAAAGCATTGATCTCTGCACCTATTGTCCAGCCTCCTGACTGGAATTTAAACTTTGAGGTTATGTGCAATGCTGGTGATTATGTTGTAGATGCTGTTCTAGGACAAAGAGTTGATAAGAAGTTGAATGATATCTAATATGCTAGTAAAACTCTAGACAGTGCCCAGAGAAAGTATGCTACTACTGAGAAAGAATTTTTAGCAATCGTATTTGCTTGTGATAAGTTTAGACCTTATATTGTTGATTCTAGAGTAACTATTCACACGGATCATGCTGCTATCAAATATCTTATGGAAAAGAAAGATGCTAAACCTAGAGTTATTAGATGGGTTCCCCTGCTACAAGAATTTGATTTGCATATTACTGATAGAAAGGGAGCTGAGAACTCCGTTGCAGACAACTTGTGTAGGTTAGAGAATATTGTTGATGACCCACTACCTATTGATGATAGCTTTCCTGATGAACAATTAGCTATCATAAATGCTTCTCGCACTGCTCCATGGTATGCTGATTATGATAATTACATTGTTACTAAATTTATACCACCTAGTTTCACATACCAGCAAAAGAAAAAGTTCTTCTATGATTTGAGACATTACTTCTGGGATGACCCACACCTTTATAAAGAAGGAGTGGATGGTATTATTAGACGATGTGTACCTGAGCATGAACAAGAACTAATCCTACGCAAGTGTCACTCCAAAGCTTATGGAGGACACCATGCTGGAGATAGAACTGCACATAAGGTACTGCAATCTGGCTTTTATTGGCCCACTCTCTGCAAGGATGCCCGTAAGTTTGTCTTATCTTGTGATGAATGCCAAAGAATTGGTAATATCAGTACACATCAAGAAATGCCTATGAATTATTCACTTGTTATTGAACCATTTGATGTCTGGGGCTTTGATTATATGGGAACGTTTCCTTCCTCTAATGGGTATACACATATTTTAGTTGCTGTTGATTACGTCACTAAGTGGGTAGAAGCTATTCCAACTAGTAGTGCTGATCACAACACCTCTATTAAGATGCTTAAAGAAGTTATTTTTCCGAGGTTTGGAGTCCCTAGATATTTAATGACTGATGGTGGTTCACACTTTATTCATGGTGCTTTCCGTAAGATGCTTGCTGAGTATGATGTTAATCATAGAATTGCATCCCCATACCACCCACAGTCTAGTGGTCAAGTAGAACTAAGTAACAGAGAGCTGAAATTTATTTTGCAAAAGACTGTTAATAGGTCTAGAAATAATTGGTCCAGGAAACTTGATGATGCATTATGGGCCTATAGAACTGCATACAAAAACCCTATGGGTATGTTTCCTTATAAAATGGTCTATGGAAAAGTTGTCACTTACCTCTCGAACTAGAACATAAGGCATATTGGGCTATTAAAGAGCTCAATTATGATTTCAAACTTGCCGGTGAGAAGAGGTTATTTGACATCAGCTCACTTGACGAATGGAGAACCCAGGCTTACGAGAATGCCAAATTGTTTATGGAAAAGGTTAAAAGATGGCATGACAAAAGGATACAAAAGCGCGAGTTTAACGTAGGTGATTATGTCTTGATATACAACTCTCGCTTAAGATTTTTTTGCAAGAAAACTTATCTCTAAATGGGAAGGTCCTTACGTTATCGAGGAAGTCTATCGTTCCGGTGCCATAAAAATCAACAACTTCGAAGGCACAAATCCGAAGGTGGTGAACGGTCAAAGAATCAAACATTATATCTCAGGTAATCCTATAAATGTTGAAACCAATATTATTGAAACCATAACCCCGAAGGAATACATAAGGGACACTTTCCAGAACAATTCAGACTCTGAAAAGGAAGAGGTATGTGGTACGGTAAGTAAACCGACTCCAAAATAGTTCTAATGGCAATTTTTCTCCATTTTGGAATATTTAGAAAAATAGAAAAATAAGAAGCAGTCCGGAAAGGACACGAGGCATCCACGAGGGTGGAGAGCGCGCCCTGATACGTCTCCAACGTATCTATATTTTTTTATTGTTCCATGCTATTATATTATCCTTCAAGGATGTCTTATGGGCTTTATTATACACTTTTATATGATTTTTGGGACTAACCCATTAACCCAGAGCCCAGTGCCAGTTTCTGTTTTTCTCCTGTTTTAGGGTTTCACATAAAAGGAATATCAAACGGAGTCCAAATGGCGAGCCAATTTTTTATGATTTTTTCCGGACCAAAAGAAGCCCCCGAAGCAAAAGAGTTGGGCCACGAGAGCCACGGGCTGCCCTCGAGGGTGGAGGGCACGCCCTGGGAAGGTGGTGGCGCCCTCCTATCTCGAGGACAACCCAGAAGCGCCCCTGATGTGGGACCTACGCCAAAAAATCCTATAAATACTGAAACCTTCGGAAATTAACCTAGATCAGGAGTTCCGCCGCCGAAAGCCTCTGTAGCCACTGAAAACCAATCTAGACCCTATTCCGGCACCCTGCCGAAGGGGGGAACTCTCTCCGGTGGCCAGCTTCATCATCCCGGCGCTCTCCATGACGAGGAGGGAGTAGTCCACCCTCGGGGCTGAGGGTATGTATCAGTAGCTATGTGTTTGATCTCTCTCTCTCTCTCTCTCTCTCTCTCGTGTTCTTGAGATGGCACGATCTTGACGTATCGCGAGCTTTGCTATTATAGTTGGATCTTATGATGCTTCTCCCCCTCTACTCTCTTGTAATGGATTGAGTTTTCCCTTTGAAGTTATCTTATCGGATTGAGTCTTTAAGGATATGAGAACACTTGATGTATGTCTTGCACGTGCTTATCTGTGGTGACAATGGGATATCATGTGATCTACTTGATGTATGTTTTGGTGATCAACTTGCGGGTTCCGTGACCTTGGGAATCTATGCATAGGGATTGGCACACGTTTTCGTCTTGACTTTCCGGTAGAAACTTTGGGGCACTCTTTGAAGTTCTATGTGATGGTTGAATAGATGTTTCTGAGATTGTGTGATGCATATCGTATAATCATGCCCACGGATACTTGGGGTGAAAATGGAGTATCTATGTGACATTAGGGTTTTGATTGATTTGTATCTTAAGGTGTTATTCTAGTACGAACTCTATGATTGATTGAACGTTACTACAGACTCTTGAATAGATCGATCAAAAAAATAACTTTGAGGTGGTTTCGTACCCTACCATAGTCTCTTCGTTTGTTCTCTGTTATTAGTTACTTTCGAGTGACTCTTTGTTGCAGGTTGAGGGCTAGTAATATGATCCAATTATGTTATCCTTGTTGAGAGAACTTGCACTAGTGAAAGTATGAACCCTAGGCCATGTTTCCTATCATTGCAACACTGTTTATGCTCACGTTTACCACTTGCTACCTTGCTGTTTTCATATCTTCAGTTTACAAAAACCTATATCTACCATCCATATTGCACTTGTATCACCATTTGTTTGCCGAACTAGTGCACCTATACAATTTACAATTGAATTGGGTGTGTTGGGGACACAAGAGACTCTTTGTTATTTGGTTGCAGGGTTGCTTGAGAGAGACCATCTTCATCCTACGCCTCCCACGGATTGATAAACCTTAGGTCATCCACTTGAGGGAAATTTGCTACTGTCCTACAAACCTCTGCACTTGGAGGCCCAACAACGTCTACAAGAAGAAGGTTGTGTAATAGACATCAAGCTCTTTTCTGGCGCCATTGCCGGGGAGGTTAGTGCTTGAAGGTATATCTTTAGATCTTGCAATCGATTCTTTTAGTTTCTTGTTTTATCACTAGTTTAGTTTATAAAAGAAAACTACCAAAAAATGGAATTGAGGTTACCTCATATGCTTCATTTTTTAATATCTTTCGTGAAAATGATTGGAAGGAAAATTGTGCTGAAGTACTAGAAGAAGAATTACATAGAATGCTTGGAATAAAATATGTGCATGATGAGCATGATTGCAATGTTGTTAGTATATATCCTTTGAATATCCTTGATGCTAATGATATGCAAAACCACAAGCTTGGGGAAGCTATGTTTGATGAAGATGATATTTTTAGTCCCCCAAGCTTTGATGAGCAGACTTATTTTGATGAAAGCATGCCTCCTATTTATGATGATTATTGTGGTGACACCTATGCTATAAAGAATAAAGATAATCATGATTTTAATTTACAATTGGATTATGCTTCACATGATAGTTATTTTGTTGAGTTTGCTCCCACTACTATTGATGAGAATAAATTTGCTTATGTGGGGAGTAATAAAATTTATATGCTTGGGGATCATGAAAAGAATGCTTTATGTGCTGGTTATATTGTTGAATTCATTCATGATGCCTCTGAAAATTATTATGAGAGAGGAACATATGCTTCTACATATTCCAATAATATCAAGGTTCCTCTCTATGTGCTTAAAGTTTTGAAGCTATGTTTGTTTTCCCTTCCTATGCTAGTTGATTATTGTTCCCAAAATTTGTTTGCTCACAAAATCCCTATGCATAGGAATTGGGTTAGACTTAAATGTGCTATTCATATGCTTCATGATGCTCCCGTTATGTTTCAATTCTTATCTTTTATGTGAGCATCATTATGCCTAGCTAGGGGCGTTAAACGATAGCGCTTGTTGGGAGGCAACCCAACTTTATTTTAGTTTCTTTGTTTTTGCTGATGTTAGTGAATAAATATTGCATCTAGCTTCTGTTTAGATGTGGTTTCATGTTTTGTTTAGTGTTTGTGCCAAGTAGAACCTTTGGGAAGACTTGTGTGAAGTTTATGTGATCTTGCTGTGAAAAACAGAATCGTTAGCGCTTGCTAAAGTGGTCTTCAGATTTTACAGGAGCGTTATTTTTAGTTGATTCTTTTGGCAGATGATTGGTAGACAAATTCCACAAATTTACCAATTTAGTTTGAATTTTTTTGGAGTTCCAGAAGTATGCGAAACCTGCAGATTACTACGGACTATTCTGTTTTTGACAGATTCTGTTTTTCGTGTGTTGTTTGCTTATTCCGATGCATCTATGAGTAGTATAGGGAAGTATGAACCATGGAGAAGTTGGAATACAGTAGGTTTAACATCAATGTAAACAAAGAATGAATTCATTGCAGTACCTTTGAGTAGTGGTTTGCTTTCTTATACTAACGGAGCTCACGAGATTTTTGTCTAAGTTTTGTGTTGTGAAGTTTTCAAGTTTTGAGTATTGCTTTTATGGACTATGGAACAAAGAGTGGCAAGAGCCTAAGATTGGGGATTCCCATGGCACCCCAAGGTAAAATTCAAGGACAACCAAAAGCCTAAGCTTGGGGATGCCCCGGGAAGGCATCCCCTCTTTCGTCTTCATCCATCGGTAACTATACTCGGAGCTATATTTTTATTCACCACATGATATGTGTTTTGCTTGGAGTGTCAATTTAGTTTATTTTGTTTTGCTTGCTGTTTGAGTAATATCCCAAGATCTGAAGTTCTTAAATGTTAGAGAGTCTTCACATAGTTACATAATTATTCAACTACTCATTGATCTTCACTTATATCTTTCGGAGTAGTTTGTTGTTTGCTCTAGTGCTTCACTTATATCTGTTAGAGCATGGCGGTGATTTTATTTTGAAGAAATAGATGAACTCTCATGCTTCACTTATATCCATTTCAGAGTCTATTAAAACAGCATGGTAATGTGCATAGGCTATAAAACTAGTCTTCACATGATAGACATCCAATGTCAATGTAGTAAAAACTTTCACACTAAGTGCATTGACTATGATGAGAAGTTGGATGCTTGATAAATGTTTTGAGATATGATGATAGTGAAATTAGAGTCATGCTAGAGGAGTTATTATGAAATTGAGAAATGCTTGTGTTAAGGTTAGTGATTCCCGTAGCATGCACGTATGGTGAACCGCTATGTGATGAAGTTAGAGCATGAGGTATTTGTAAAGTGTCAACCTTTGTGTGGAGGTCGGGGGCGCGCGATGGTTAACTCCTACCAACCTCCCCCATAGGAGCATGCGTTGATTGCTTTGTTTTGATGACTCGTAGATTTTTGCAATAAGTATATGAGTTCTTTATGACTAAATGTTGAGTCCATGGATTATACGCACTCTCACCCTTCCACCATTGCTAGCCTCTCTTGTACCGCCCAACTTTCGCCGGTACCATACATCTACTGTATATCCATCCTCAAAACAGCCACCATATTGTTCCTCAAAACAGCCACCATATCTACCTATCATGGCATTTCCATAGCCATTCCGAGATATATTGCCATTCAACTTTCCACCGTTTCGTTCATATGACACGCATCATATTGTCATATTGCCTTTGCATGATCATGTAGTTGACATCGTATTTGTGGCAAGGCCACCATGCATAATTTTTATACATGTCACTCTTGTTTCATTGCACATACCGGTACACCGCCGGTGGCATTCATATAGAGTCATACTTTGTTGTTGTAGTATCGAGTTGTAATATCGAGTTGTAATGAAAGTGTGATGATCATCATTATTAGAGCATTGTCCCATGGGAGGAAAGGCTAAATCTATAAAGCCCTCCGCAAAAAAAATAGAAAAAAAGAAAGGCCAAAGAAAAAAAGAAAAAAGGAGAAAACAAAAATGGACAATTGCTACTATCTTTTTTCCACACTTGTGCTTCAAAGTAGCACCATGTTCTTCATTGTAGAGAGTCTCAAACTTAGTCACTTCCATATACTAGTGGGAATTTTCATTATAGAACTTGGCTTGTATATTCCAACGACGGGCTTCCTCAAATGCCCTAGGTCTTCGTGAGCAAGCAAGTTGGATGCACACCCACTAGTTTCTTTTGTTGAGCTTTCATTCATATTTACCTCTAGTGCATCCGTTGCATGGTAATCCCTACTCACTCACATTGATATCTATTGATGGGCATCTCCATAGCCCGTTGATACGCCTAGTCGATGTGAGACTATCTCCCTCCTTTTTGTCTACTCCACAACCACCTCTATTCCACCCATAGTGCTATGTCCATGGCTCACGCTCATGTATTGCGTGAAAGTTGAAAGGTTTCAAAAGATAGAGTATGAAAACAAGTGCTTGGCTGAAATCGGGGTTGTGCATGATATGAATATTTAGTGTGATAATGATAGAGCCAACACAATATGATTTTGTAGGGATAACTTTCTTTAGCCATAGTATTTTGAGAAGACATGATTGCTTTGTTAGGATGCTTGAAGTATTGTTATTTCTTATGTCAATATAGACTTTTATCTTGAATCTTTCAGATATGAACATTCATGCCACAATTAAGAGAATTACATTGAAAAACTATATTGGTTACCATTCCACATCAAAAATTCTTTCTTTATCATTTACCTACTTGAGGACGAGCAGGAATTAAGCTTGGGGATGCTGATACGTATCCAACGTGTCTATAATTTTTGATTGTTCCATGCTATTATATTATCCTTCTAGGATGTCTTATGGGCTTTATTATACACTTTTATATGATTTTTGGGACTAACCTATTACCCCAGAGCCCAGTGGCAGTTTCTGTTTTTCTCCTGTTTTAGGGTTTTACAGAAAAGGAATATCAAGCGGAGTCCAATTGACGAGCCAATTTTTTATGATTTTTTCTGGACCAAAAGAAGCCCCCGAAGCAAAAGAGTTGGGCAAGGAGAGCCTTGGGCTGCCCTTGAGGGTGGAGGGCGCGCCCTGGGAAGGTGGTGGCGCCCTCCTATCTCGAGGACAGCCCAGAAGCCCCCCTGACGTAGGACCTACGCCAAAAAATCCTATAAATACTGAAACCTTCGGAAATTAACCTAGATCAGGAGTTCCGGGGCCGAAAGCCTCTATAGCCACCGAAAACCAATCTAGACCCTGTTCCGGCACCCTGCCGGAGGGGGGAACCCTCACCGGTGGCCATCTTCATCATCCTGCAGCTCTCCATGACGAGGAGGGAGTAGTCCACCCTCGGGGCTGAGGGTATGTATCAGTAGCTATGTGTTTGATCTATCTCTCTCTCGTGTTCTTGAGATGGCACGATCTTGATGTATCGCGAGATTTGCTATTGTAGTTGGATCTTATGATGCTTCTCCCGCTCTACTCTCTTGTAATGGATTGAGTTTTCCCTTTGAAGTTATCTTATCGGATTGAGTCTTTAAGGATATGAGAACACTTGATGTATGTCTTGCACGTGCTTATCTGCGGTGACAATGGGATATCATGTGATCTACTTGATGTATGTTTTAGTGATCAACTTGCGGGTTCCGTGACCTTGGGAATCTATGCATAGGGGTTGGCACACATTTTTGTCTTGACTTTCCGGTAGAAACTTTGGGGCACTCTTTGAAGTTCTATGTGTTGGTTGAATAGATGTTTCTGAGATTGTGTGATGCATATCGTACAATCATGCCCACGGATACTTGAGGTGACAATGGAGTATCTAGGTGACATTAGGGTTTTGATTGATTTGTGTCTTAAGGTGTTATTCTAGTATGAACTCTATGATTGATTGAATGTTACTACAGACTCTTGAATAGATTGATCAGAAAGAATAACTTTGAGGTGGTTTCGTACCCTACCATAATCTCTTCATTTGTTCTCCGCTATTAGTTACTATGGAGTGACTCTTTGTTGCAGGTTGAGGGCTAGTAATATGATCCAATTATGTTATCCTTGTTGAAAGAACTTGCACTAGTGAAAGTATGAACCCTAGGCCTTGTTTCCTATCATTGCAACACCGTTTATGCTCACGTTTACCACTTGCTACCTTGCTGTTTTTATATTTTCAGTTTAAAAAAACCTATATCTACCATCCATATTGCACTTGTATCACCATCTCTTCGCCAAACTAGTGCACCTACACAATTTACCATTGTATTGGGTGTGTTGGGGACACAAGAGACTCTTTGTTATTTGGTTGCAGGGTTGCTTGAGAGAGACCATCTTCATCCTACGCCTCCCACGGATTGATAAACCTTAGGTCATCCACTTGAGGGAAATTTTCTGGTGTCCTACAAACCTCTGCACTTCGAGGCCCAACAATGTCTACAAGAAGAAGGTTGTGTAGTAGACATCACGCCCTACCCCCCTGGGCGCGCCCCCTACCTCGTGGGTACCTCGTGTGCCTCCTGGACTCCGTTTTCTTTCACGTTACTTCTTTCGGTCGGTAAAAATTCACTATATATTCTTCCGAAGGTTTTCACCACCGCACCACGTGAAAATCCTCTGTTTTTGTTTCAAGTTGTTTCTGTCGCAGACTTGAGCAAGATGTCTTCTCATGAGTCGGTTGGAGAGAGTCGGGTGTCTCATCCAACACTTGGCCCAAGAGCAAACAGCGATGCTGACCACTTTGGGTCATCAACGGAGGAGGAGATGGAAGCTGACTTGAAAAGGATAGATGCCATGGAGGAAGATCAAGAAGTTACTTCTCGGTTTCGAGCTGGATTCACGATGGGGGGACTATAGAGCTCATCTATTCCAAACTCAGTCATCCCTACCAATGTCAGGTTTCTTTCTTATGAAAATATGAAAAAGAGTGTTACTTGTTCTCCCGCAGCTATGCAACATCCTTGGGTGAAAGGAGCTTTAGCCGTCACGGGCAAACTCCGCAAGGAAATTATGGACCTCAAGCAGCAAGTTAACAAGCTCGAGGAGGAGAATCATATCCCGAGGGGTATCATCGCCAAGAATATCACATCACCACCTCGCGAGAAAGAGAATTAATCACATTGGTATGGGCACTCCCCTTGGCAACTGCAAGCTTGGGGGAGGTGCCCCGGTATCGTATCACCATCACACTCCTATATTTACCGTTTTTCTTAGTTCGATCCTTTTGGTAATATCTTGATTTGGCAGAATAAATTTTTGTATGATCTAGTGGTGAGATTTGCTTTATGATCTTTATCTTTGTAATCGAGTCTGTGAGCTATATATAATAAAGATCAGTTTTGAGTCAAGGGCCTGATTGTCACACTATGATTATGAGAGGGCAAAAGAAAATATAAAAAGTATAAAAGAGATCATATTGATCTTATGGAAAGTAATGACTTCACATATCAAGAGTATGATGAATAAAAGTTGTTGAGAGTTGACAAACAAAGTTTTGGTCATCGTCGCAATTAATAGGAAGTAATAAGGAAATAGAGGTTTTCACATATAAATATACCATCTTGGACATCTTTTATGATTGTGAGCACTCATTAAAATATGACATGCTAAAAGAATTGATGTTGGACAAGGAAGACAACATAATGGGTTATGTCTTCTTATATCTGAAATAAAGTATATTGTCATGGATCATCCAACATGTTGAGCTTGCCTTTCCCCCTCATGCTATCCAAACTCCTTGCACCAAGTAGAGATACTACTTGTGCTTCCATACATTCCTAAACCCAGTTTCGCCATGAGAGCCCACCATACTTGTAATGCCCAGGATGGGACTATACCTCCTACGCGTCGAGGCACGACATAAAGGTATAAGCCCATTCTGGAATGATCTCAAGTTTGGTATCTTTGCACGACTCATGTAAAAATAGGGATGAAATTGCAAAAGGAGATAGTTGGCTTACACTCGCCACTTCACACAATACATTACATAAGCAAAACATCATTCAAAACATCACAACCCGGCTACGGGCGAAGATCCAAAGGAAAGATACCAAAACATAAAGCCACAGGTCCGAATCACCCCTAGTGGAAACCACTACTGATCGTCGAAAACATCATAAGCGTACGACCACTCTCTTCATCGAGCTCCCAGTGAAGTACTTGAACCAGCTCCTGCATCTTTCTCGGCTGAACCTGCATCTGGTGTTGTAGTATCTGTGAGCCACGAGGACTCAGCAATCCCATAACCATGGGTATCAAGACTAGCAAAGCTTTAAGGGTAGGAAGAGGTAAAGTGGTGAGGTTGCAGCAGCGGCTAAGCATAATATGGTGGCTAACTTACGAGTACAAGAATAAGATGAGCCTCTATGCAAACGGTCGCAAACTAGTAGTGATCGCTAAAGATCCTGAACTACCTACGAGTCAAACATAACCCCACCGTGTTCTCTTCTCAAAGTGAAAAGAGACAGTCACGGTTACTCACACAGTTGTGTGTTTTACTTCGGATCCTCTGTCAAGTTTTCTACAACCAGACATTAACAAATTCCAATCTGCCACATAACCGCGGGCACGGCTTCCGAAAGTTCATAACCCTGCAGGGGTGTCCCAACTTAGCCCATCACAAGCTCTCACGATTAGCTGAAGTGATAAATATAATATCATCACCCCTTATCTTAGGGAAAAATCGATCAGGCTCGGCATCCCGGTGCACAAGACATTTCGACAATGGTAAAACAAGTCCAGCAAGACCTCCCGGCGTGCCGACACCCTTATAGTAGCCGCGCGTATCTCGTCTCAGGCCACGTCCGGATGAGCACAGCGTACAGCAGCCAAACCCCAAGTTTCCAAGGGGGGGCGTCGCAAACGAATCTATTTGGGACCAACACCATCAGCACTGGCCCCCCCTGCTATGTAGAAAAGAATCTCCAAGGAGCGTCCCCCTTATGCAAGTTAATTAATTAATTAAGTTATTATGATGAGGCAAATTAAAACCAATGTTGGGCCTTGCTGGAGGAGTTTTATTCAAAGTCGAAGTGTCAAGGGGTCCCCATATACCCATCGTGTAAGGAATGCAAAATTAAGGAACATAATGCCGGTTTATCGGCACCTAAGGTGGCATGAGTGGAACAAAACACCGAGCAAAAGGCCAAGCCTTCCACCCATTCCTAGTATATAGGTGTGTTAATAATAATAATAGATATTGTGATATTCCAACAACAAGTTCCCTCCTGGAACAATCTTCATCTTCACCTGCAACTAACAACGCTATAAGAGGGGCTGAGCAAGCGGGTAACATAGCCAAACAATGGTTTTGCTAGGAAGGTTTCAAAGGTTAGAGGTTTCATGGCAACAAGGAGAGGCTGACATAAAGATGGGTAGCGCGACATGTAACGATAGCATCGAGACAACTAAGCATGGCAATGGTAGTAAAGGTATCCAAGGGTATGATCATCTTGCCTGGGATTCTGCGAGGGAGAAGAACAAGTCCAGGAAGTAGTCGAACAGAACCTCACAACTCCGGAACGAACCCGAAGCTAACAAGGGAAGCAAACCGGAAAGAAACAAGCAACACGGTAAACACACCACATGAGACATAACAATATGCTCAACCAAGTATGATGCAAAACAGTTCCACACAGGATGCACAACAAGTCTATACAGGAAGCAAAACATGGCAAGGTAGGAAGCACAGAAAACAACACAAGTCTATATGATGCAATACATGGCAAGGTATGATGCATGACAAATCTATACAGGAAGCATTACATGGCAAGGTAGGAAGCACAGAAAAATAACACAAGCAAGGCCGGAAACTACAACAACAATTACGGAAAAATCCCCATGTGCATGTTTAGCAATTCTTAAGGCAAACAACATTTTAAACATATTAATGTTGTTATCATGATGCGGATGACATGATCAAGTCTTATGCAATTTTTATTAAAAGTTGACATGAAGATGATAAGGAGTATTTGTCACCGTGGTGGAAGGAAGGGTGCCACGGCAACGATCCGAAAATGATGCAACGGCAACATCTCGGTTCCGGTAACCCGTTGAGAGACCGGTGCAAAAGAAAAGGTGGCGTGAGCGAGTTGAACAAGATGAAAGGTGGGGTGATCCCGTCACCGGGTTCCCACGAGTCGGCGACGAGGCAACCGAGGAGCATGACAAAAGACAAAATGGGCACGATGCACACAAGGGAAACATCTCATACAACCACAAGCATTCGTCCACGGGTCATCGTCTCGGGGTTATACCTTCGGAACGTTCGTTTCGGGGCGGTTCGAGATCGTAGAGGAAGTAGTGGTACTCGCGGGTCGTGGTACACGTTCGTAGAGGGAAGTTGTCGTTCCGTTCGTAGTCGTGGTACTTGCCGCGTTCCGGACCGAAGGGGTACTTGGCGCATCCATGGTTCTCCGAGGTCGACAGTAGACGACGTAGTCGTTCTCGTTCCATCTCGGAGAGGTACTTGTCGCGTCGTAGTGGTACTTGTCGTATTGGCGATTCCACGGCGGCGGTAGACGAACTTGGAGGGGTAACGGTAGTCGTTCATGATCGTCTTGTCATTTGGAGCCATCTTGGTCTTGGCGACGGTAGTGGTACACGGCGACGGTAGTAGTCGTTCACGGTGCTGGTGACCCACGGTTCCTCGTACGCGTTCGTAGATGTACAAGTCGTCGTAGCCGTTCGTAGACGACGTGGTTGAACTTGACGAACCCGAAGGTGTACTCGGCGGTCTTGGGGTCCCTCGTTCGATGAACTTGGCGTCATGGCAGCAAGTGGCTGGACGAAGGCAAGGTCGACGGGGCACGGAAGCAAGCAGAAGAGGCGTAGGCATCATGGCAGCGCCATGACTGGCGGGAGCAGCAGCAACCCCGGCGGGGCCTAGCGTGCTGGACGCAGAGTCTGGTCGCGATGCTCGGCGCGATGCGGACGGGCGAAGCGCACAGGAAGGGAGAGGGAGCTGTCGCGCGGCATCAGGGCGAGGCGCTCGGGGCCTCGACCGACGGGGAGGAGGGAGGCGCGGGTCGTGGGGAGGGACGGTGCGGCTCCGTGCGGGGGGAGCCCGCGAGCTCCGGCTCGTCCATGGAGAAGGCCGCGGCGAGCTTGAGGCACGGCTAGCGCAGAAGCACGGCGGCGCTGGGGCCATGGCAAGGCGGAGGAGGTGCGGGGGCGCGACGGTGGTGGCGAGGACGGAAGGAGATCGAAGGAGGCTAGGGACCGGCCTCTGGGGGCGAGGGAAGAGCGAGGAGGGATCGGGCGAGGGAATAAAGGGATAAGGCAGAGGTCGGCCGGGCCTCTTGGGCCAACTAGGTTAGGCCGCCGGTGGGCTGGGCCGGTTTGGCAGCTAGGAGGCCTTTCCCTTTTATTAAAACAAAAACAGATTCGAAAACCCCGGTGAAGAAAAGGAAAAGGACAGTGTGTTAGAGGAAGAATAAGAAAGAAGTAAAAATATACTTGAACTCCTAGATTTATGCACAATTTTAATAAACTAGTTTGGACATTTTTAAGGATATAAAAATAATTCAAGTTTGAATTAAATTCAAACTTGAGCCATTTTCGAACCCAACCAAAACAAGTCCAAAGGAACTAAAAATTGGCAAGGATGTTGAAGGCATGGTTGAGAATTGATAGGAAAAGAATGAACATTAAATTGGTGCAGGAAAAAGAATGCCACAATTTAAATGGACTAACGAAGAAGGAGAAGAAGATGATCAAGCAAGGTTATGGGAGTCAAAACTTGGAGTGAAACAGACATGGGGGAAATTATGCAAGTGTGTGATGGTTGCTTCCAACAATGGAATATTTATTTATAATAGCTAAATAATATTAGGAGGGTATGTTATAAAGAGAAGTCATCCTTCCCTCGATTTAAATAGACCGAAGGTCCACACGATTTAATTTAGCTGAGTTGCAGAAATAAAGTCATGATGGCATGATGACATGATGCAATGCAACAATAAACAACACAAGCACAAATGAAACATAAGGGAGAACCCAGAACATCTGGAATCTTCTGGGACGTCGGTCTTCGGGCGTCACAACTCTCCCACACTAACAGAGGATCTCGACCCAAGATCCTGGAGATGGCACCGGTAAAAACGGAAGAGGAAGAGGTAAAACAAAGTTGCTTCTTCGACAAACGAGTGAAACCACGAACCTGAGAGGTTGAACAATCTTGAAAGAAAGAATAGAATGGAGATGAACGAAGATGAAACACTCCGTTAGAAAAGAGGAACAAGTAGCACTATGAGAACCTTATAGGTTGAAAGACATGAAACAAGAGCTTACGAACCAAAAGAATATGAAACCGCAATGGTATAGCCAAGGAATAAGAATGACATGATTCGGACAGCACTCCGACTGAAAATGTAAGGAATTGAACATGAACTTGCCAAGTTGGGATGATACTTGATGAAAACAACAACACACAGCCTCCGGGACATTGAAAGGATGGCACAAGGGGTAAGGAAGGCTTCAGACAGCACTCCGGTTGAAAAGAGAGGCAAAACTTGATGAGATGAGAGAAATAGAATGGAGAATACAACGCTCTGGATAAATAGATAAACAAGGAAAGAACATGATCTCGATAAAAACGAGATGATGGTTTGGAGAGATGAACATCACAATGCCTCCGGAATGAAAGAATATATGCTAGGTCGGTGGAAAGAAAAGAACGGAGAAGAAAATGACAACTTCTCCCATGAATGAATTTGAAAGAGCATCTTTACAAAGATGGATTGACCAGAGTTGTTGGAAGAATCAACAAGCACACAATAAGCTTGTTGTAGGCTTATGGAAAACATCTCAAAATTAAGAGGTGACAACCAGCCATTTACGAAAACATTTTATTGGATTGAGATCAACAAGGAGACGATAAACTTATTTCACCGGAATGATAAATGAAGAACTTGGGTCATTTATAAGCACCATACTTAGCAACAATCCTTAGGGAAGCTTTTAGGTGAAATACAACCCAAGATTACTCCAACAAATAATTGAAGGGTTGAAAACATCTCCTGAACAAGGGAAATGATGGTTTTAAATATCTCATTCTTGATAACTTGTGAATCATAAAACATGAAGGAAAAATTGTCAAGAATGACATAACACCATCTGAAAAGATAAGGGAGAAAGAATTGCACTTCAAAATGCAAGATGGAGAATGCTTGAGCTCCAACGATAATCTTGAAGAACACTTCGAGGATGAATTAAATCATGATGAACCACCATGAGAACTCCGGTAATGAAAGCAAGAGAAGTGAAAGATGAAAAGAATAAGATTCAAGGTCTGCGATGAATTAGATGGAGCTTTGAAATGATATAATTGAAATAACTTGAAGCTTCGGAAAACAAGATGAACAACTTAGAATCGAGAATATGATATGATGAACAAGCTCCGGGAAAAGAGATTAACCACTTCGAGGAAAAATAAGAATAAGATTTAGTGTATGCTTATCCTTCATCAAATTAAATTGATGACAAGCAACGGATTTGGCATACTACTTATTCTCGTTGGAAAGAATTAAAGATAGATCTAGCACAACCTTGGATAATTATTCAACAAAGCACCGGTTGGATTATGAAAAGAACAAATGAATTGATACGATAACAACGAAAGAGTAATCTTGAACGAGCCACCGTAAAAATAGGGAGACGAACGAAGAGGCGTCAATGAAGAATATTTGGAGGACGAAGTTGAAAACTGAGAACGATGAATCTTCTGAAATGATGGCCTTCGGAGGATCACAATGGAAAGAATTCATGAAATGCTTCGGATTGTTAAGAAAATAATTCCTCACAAACGGAACAATAATGAGGATGACATGAAGCTAGAACCACGAATCTTTAGAAGACCGGGTAAGGATTCAAGAGGAACTCGTCTTCGGGTCTTCAAAATCTGATAAGACGATGAGATACACCACCATGAATTGTATAGGCACTCCGTAATGAAGAATTAAAAGGCTGAACCAATGATGAAAAGAATTTGAAAGCGGTCGTGGAGAAGGACCGTGACATATGGGATTCATACTTACGTCACACTTTGAAAAGAATTTGAGAATAACTCCGGAAAAATAAGAAGAGTCAGGTAAGATCCTGGAAAAAGACCTGTGGTTAGGGCCCACTCAAAAGAAATCACCGTTGAAAAAGATTGCTGAAGAGATATTGCACCGATTGAATTAAATGGCTTGAATAAGATAGCAATCCTCAAAATAGCTTGAACGGATTAAGAATGGAAATTCGAATCTTTTGAGACATCTTGAACACTCCGGATATGAATAAGAGAGTTGAATAAATAAGAGAGCCTTTGGATAAGAAATTTCAACATGTGAAACAAAAAAAGGAAGAGATATAATCAACACCGAAGCTTGAATTTAGTCCACCGGAGAAGAATATTGGAATTAAGAATGATGAACTTGAAACTCTTGAGCATCTTCACGATAAATCACCGGATAAGAACATTGAAGGAAAAGAATGAAGAAACATCACATGAATAAAATGGATACTTGATTAAGAATTCTGGCTCCATAAGAAAAGGGTGGGAGGTTGGGGAAAACAAAAACAACTTGGGATGAATGAAACAGACAAATCATCAGATTTCTCAACGGCGTCCGTATGGAATAACTTGAAGAGAAGGCACACCGGTTGGAAAGGATTAACATGAAAACCTCGATGGTCAAGAAGAATTAGCACTCCCACAGAAATATGAGAACACCGATTAGGAAAGGTATGGAATCAACACTTGACATCGAAGCAACTCGAATACCAGAATCAAGATAAAAACAAAGGATAGATATGTTGCAACATAATCTTCACAATATCATTCGAACAGAGAATTGAACGAGTGAATTCCGTAGGTACATCAACTTGTTGAGAAGCCACTTGGGAGAACAAAAGGTAAATAAGACAACAAGGAGCAGATAGAACAAATACAATATATAAGTTTCGTTCCACATGTTCGTGCTGAAAGCTCATGGAACGTGTTACAAAAGGGTTTTGCAATCCCCGGATCAGCATAGCCAAGGACCCTTTAAGATGCAACTCCCGATCGGAACAAACGCCCATAAAACCACTTCACTCAATGTAGAACACCGAACTTCATATCATGTATTCGTTGGAAGAATGCCTATGAACTACTAGATTAACCCACCTATTAATTTCCGAAAGTTTCCAGTTATGCAATCAGGTGTTGGGGATACAGGGGAAGCACCGCGCACTCAACTCTAATCCTACATCCAGCTGTATCCATCCTTCAACACATAACCAGTTATTTCCGGAAACCGTTTACCTCGGACCTTCGAAACGCATCTACTATACAAGCTATGGCAATAATCCCGAACTACCTCCCCAGTACTGGGTGATGTAAGGGTTATCTTGCCACTAACCGCATAGGAGAGTTTTCGATGTCGGCCATCTTAAGTATTCCAGAACTAATGCGATATATTTGTGACGACAACACCTCGGAGCTCAACTCCCCGTGACACTGCCACAACCCCTAAATGACAGGAGGCATCAAGAACAATGTTCTCGTCACAAAGACATCGGAACAATCCAAACAATACTCGCGTGATCCTAAAAAAAATTTGGTGAATTTTTGAGAGTAGAAGAGATAAGAGTAATCGTCAGGAGTCCTCACCAGAGTGAAAAGAGACCAGGAGCAAAAGAAATCCTACTCTCCGGTATATATATAGGACTCAAAACATTTTAAGTGTGTGCCTAGACTCAACCGTCAACGATTCGATCAATCAGTGGGGCTTCTAGGTCGGAGAAGGCTCTGATACCAACTTGTAATGCCCAGGATGGGACTATACCTCATACCTGTCGAGGCACGACTTAAAGGTATAAGCCCATTCTGGAATGATCTCAAGTTTGGTATCTTTGCACGACTCATGTAAAAATAGAGATGAAATTTCAAAAGGAGATAGTTGGCTTACACTCGCCACTTCACACAATACATTACATAAGCAAAACATCATTCAAAACATCACAACCCGGCTACGGGTGAAGATCCAAAAGAAAGATACCAAAACATAAAGCCACAGGTCCGAATCGCCCCTAGTAGAAACCACTACTGATCGTCGAAAACATCACAAGCATACGGCCACTCTCTTCATCGAGCTCCCAGTGAAGTACTTGAACCAGCTGCTGCATCATTCTCGGCTGAACCTGCATCTGGTGTTGTAGTATCTGTGAGCCACGAGGACTCAGCAATCCCATAACCATGGGTATCAAGACTAGCAAAGCTTTAAGGGTAGGAAGAGGTAAAGTGGTGAGGTTGCAGCAGTGGCTAAGCATAATATGGTGGCTAACTTACGAGTATAAGAATAAGATGAGCCTCTACGCAAACGGTCGCAAACTAGTAGTGATCGCTAAAGATCCTGAACTACCTACGAGTCAAACGTAACCCCACCGTGTTCTCTTCTCAAAGTGAAAAGAGACAGTCACGGTTACTCACACAGTTGTGTGTTTTACTTCGGATCCTCTGTCATGTTTTCTACAACCGGACATTAACAAATTCCAATCTGCCACATAACCACGGGCACGGCTTTCGAAAGTTCATAACCCTGCAGGGGTGTCCCAACTTAGCCCATCACAAGCTCTCACGATTAGCTGAAGTGATAAATATAATATCATCACCCCTTATCTTAGGGAAAAATCGATCAGGCTCGGCATCCCGGTGCACAAGACATTTCGACAATAGTAAAACAAGTCCAGCAAGACCTCCCGGCGTGCCGACACCCTGATAGTAGCCGCGCGTATCTCGTCTCAGGCCATGTCCGGATGAGCACAGCGTACAGCAGCCAAACCCCAAGTTTCCAAGGGGGGGCGCCGCAAACGACTCTATTTGGGACCAACACCATCAGCACTGGCCCCCCCTGCTATGTAGAAAAGAATCTCCAAGGAGCGTCCCCCTTATGCAAGTTAATTAATTAATTAAGTTATTATGATGAGGCAAATTAAAACCAATGTTGGGCCTTGCTGGAGGAGTTTTATTCAAAGTCGAAGTGTCAAGTGGTCCCCATATACCCATCGTGAAAGGAACGCAAAATCAAGGAACATAATGCTGGTTTATCGGGGCCTAAGGTGGCATGAGTGGAACAAAACACCGAGCAAAAGGCCAAGCCTTCCACCCATGCCCAGTATATAGGTGTGTTAATAATAATAATAGATATTGTGATATTCCAACAACAAGTTCCCTCTTGGAACAATCTTCATCTTCACCTGCAACTAACAACGCTATAAGAGGGGCTGAGCAAGCGGGTAACATAGCCAAACAATGGTTTTGCTAGGAAGGTTTCAAAGGTTAGAGGTTTCATGGCAACAAGGAGAGGCTGACATAAAGATGGGTAGCGCGACATGTAACGATAGCATCGAGACAACTAAGCATGGCAATGGTAGTAAAGGTATCCAAGGGTATGATCATCTTGCCTGGGATTCCGCGAGGGAGAAGAACAAGTCCAGGAAGTAGTCGAACAGAACCTCACAACTCCGGAACGAACCCAAAGCTAACGAGGGAAGCAAAACGGAAAGAAACAAGCAACACGGTAAACACACCACACGAGACATGACAGTATGCTCAACCAAGTATGATGCAAAACAGTTCTACACAGGATGCACAACAAGTCTATACAGGAAGCAAAACATGGCAAGGTAGGAAGCACAGAAAACAACACAAGTCTATATGATGCAATACATGGCAAGGTATGATGCATGACAAATCTATACAGGAAGCATTACATGGCAAGGTAGGAAGCACAGAAAAATAACACAAGCAACATGTTTAAATGAGGCCGGAAACTACAACAACAATTCCGGAAAAATCCCCATGTGCATGTTTAGCAATTCTTAAAGCAAACAACATTTTAAACATATTAATGTTGTTATCATGATGCGGATGACATGATCAAGTCTTATGCAATTTTTATTAAAAGTTGACATGAAGATGATAAGGAGTATTTGTCGCCGTGGTGGAAGGAAGGGTGCCACGGCAACGATCCGAAAATGATGCAACGACAACATCTCGGTTCCGGTAACCCGTTGAGAGACCGGTGCAAAATAAAAGTTGGTGTGAGCGAGTCGAACAAGATGAAAGGTGGGGTGATCCCGTCACCGGGTTCCCACGAGTCGGCGACAAGGCAACCGAGGAGCATGACAAAAGACGAAACGGGCACGGTGCACACAAGGGAAACATCTCATACAACCACAAGCATTCGTCCACGGGTCATCGTCTCGGGGTTATACCTTCGGAACGTTCGTTTCGGGGCGGTTCGAGATCGTAGAGGAAGTAGTGGTACTCGCGGGTCGTGGTACACGTTCGTAGAGGGAAGTAGTCGTTCCGTTCGTAGTCGTGGTACTTGCCGCGTTCCGAACCGAAGGGGTACTTGGCGCATCCATGGTTCTCCGAGGTCGACGGTAGAGGACGTAGTCGTTCTCGTTTCATCTCGAAGAGGTACTTGTCGCGTCGTAGTGGTACTTGTCGTATTGGCGATTCCACGGCGGCGGTAGACGAACTTGGAGAGGTAACGGTAGTCGTTCACGATCGTCTTGTCATTTGGCGCCATCTTGGTCTTGGCGACGGTAGTGGTACACGGCGACGGTAGTAGTCGTTCACGGTGCTGGTGACCCACGGTTCCTCGTACGCGTCCGTAGATGTACAAGTCGTCGTAGCCGTTCGTAGACGACGTGGTTGAACGTGACGAACCCGAAGGTGTACTCGGCGGTCTTGGGGTCCCTCGTTCGATGAACTTGGTGTCATGGCAGCAAGTGGCTGGATGAAGGCAAGGTCGACGGGGCACGGAAGCAAGCAAAAGAGGCGCATGCATCATGGCAGTGCCATGACCGGCGGGAGCAGCAGCAACCCCGGCGGGGCCTGGCGTGCTGGACGCAGAGGCTGGTCGTGATGCTCGGTGTGATGCGGACGGGCGAAGCACACAGGAAGGGAGAGGGAGCTGTCGCACGGCATCAGGGCGAGGCGCTCGGGGCCTCGACCGACGGGGAGGAGGGAGGCGCGGGTCGTGGGGAGGGACGGCGCGGCTCCGTGCGGGGGAGCCCGCGAGCTCTGGCTTGTCCATGGAGAAGGCTGCGGCGAGCATGAGGCACGGCTGGCGCAGAAGCACGGCGGCGCTGGGGCCATGGCAAAGCGGAGGAGGTGCGGGGGCGCGACGGTGGTGGCGAGGACGGAAGGAGATCGAAGGAGGCTGGGGATCGGCCTCTGGCGGCGCAAGGGAAGAGCGAGGAGGGATCAGGCGAGGGAATAAAGGGATAAGGCAGAGGTCGGCCGGGCCTCTTGGGCCAACTAGGTTAGGCCGCCGGTGGGCTGGGCCGGTTTGGCAGCTAGGAGGCCTTTCCCTTTTATTAAAACAAAAACAGATTCGAAAACCCCGGTGAAGAAAAGGAAAAGGACTGGGTGTTAGAGGAAGAATAAGAAAGAAGTAAAAATATACTTGAACTCCTAGATTTATGCACAATTTTAATAAATTAGTTTGGACATTTTTAAGGATATAAAAATAATTCAAGTTTGAATTAAATTCAAACTTGAGCCATTTTCGAACCCAACCAAAACAAGTCCAAAGGAACTAAAAATGGGCAAGGATGTTGAAGGCATGGTTGAGAATTGATAGGAAAAGAATGAACATTAAATTGGTGCAGGAAAAAGAATGCCACAATTTAAATGGACTAACGAAGAAGGAGAAGAAGATGATCAAGTAAGGTTGTGGGAGTCAAAACTTGGAGTGAAACAGACATGGGGAAAATTATGCAAGTGTTTGATGGTTGCTTCCAACAATGGAATATTTATTTATAATAGCTCCATAATATTAGGAGGGTATGTTATAAAGAGAAGTCATCCTTCCCTCGATTTAAATAGACCGAAGGTCCACACGATTTAATTTAGCTGAGTTGCAGAAATAAAGTCATGATGGCATGATGACATGATGCAATGCAACAATAAATAACACAAGCACAAATGAAACATAAGGGAGAACCCGGAACATCTGGAATCTTCTGGGACGTCGGTCTTCGGGCGTCACAATACCTACCTATGGATTGAGTAAGATCCTTCAAGTAAGTTGTCATTGTTGCAACTCTCTAAAATATGTATGATATATTAGTGTGGAGAAAATAAGCTTTATACGACCTTGTGATATGGAAGTAATAAAAGCGAAACGGACTGCATAATAAAGGTCCCTATCACAAGTAGCAATATAAAGTGACAT
>LR738713.1:303448956-303460589 GCA_902687465.1 Secale cereale
TTAAATTCAAACTTGAGCCATTTTCGAACCCAACCAAAACAAGTCCAAAGGAACTAAAAATGGGCAAGGATGTTGAAGGCATGGTTGAGAATTGATAGGAAAAGAATGAACATTAAATTGGTGCAGGAAAAAGAATGCCACAATTTAAATGGACTAACGAAGAAGGAGAAGAAGATGATCAAGTAAGGTTGAGGGAGTCAAAACTTGGAGTGAAACAGACATGGGGAAAATTATGCAAGTGTTTGATGGTTGCTTCCAACAATGGAATATTTATTTATAATAGCTCCATAATATTAGGAGGGTATGTTATAAAGAGAAGTCATCCTTCCCTCGATTTAAATAGACCGAAGGTCCACACGATTTAATTTAGCTGAGTTGCAGAAATAAAGTCATGATGGCATGATGACATGATGCAATGCAACAATAAATAACACAAGCACAAATGAAACATAAGGGAGAACCCGGAACATCTGGAATCTTCTGGGACGTCGGTCTTCGGGTGTCACAATACCTACCTATGGATTGAGTAAGATCCTTCAAGTAAGTTGTCATTGTTGCAACTCTCTAAAATATGTATGATATATTAGTGTGGAGAAAATAAGCTTTATACGACCTTGTGATATGGAAGTAATAAAAGCGAAACGGACTGCATAATAAAGGTCCCTATCACAAGTAGCAATATAAAGTGACATTCTTTTGCGCTAAGATTTTGTACATCCAACCGTAAAAGCACATGACAACCTCTGCTTCCCTCTCCGAAGGGCCTATCTTTTGTTCTTACCTTATAAGAGTCATGGTGATCTTCACCTTTCCTTTTTACATTTTATCCTTTGGCAAGCACATTGTGTTGGAAAGATCCTAACAAATATACCCACTTGGATGTAAGTTATCATCATCTATTACTGTTGACATTACCCTTGAGGTAAAAGGTTGGGCGGCAACACAATAAGCCCCTATCTTTCTCTGTGTCCGATCAAAACACAATACCCATAAGTTTTGCGTGAGTGAGAGCAATTGTGAAAGACTAAATGATAGTTGAGTATGTGGACTTGCTGAAAAGCTCTTTTGTTGACTCTTTCCGATGTTATGACAAATTGCAATTGCTTCAATGACCGAGATCAAAGTTTGTTAGTTTCCAATGAAGTTTATGATTCATGCTAGATATTGTGAATGAATTGTTACTTTAGCATAAGAATCATATGACTATATATATATATATATATATATATATATATATATATATATATATATATATATATATGTTGCTCTGACGAAAATGATCATGATGCCCTCATGTCCGTATTTTATTTTTTCGACACCTCTATCTCTAAACACGTGGACATATTTTTCGATATCGGCTT
This sequence comes from Secale cereale, assembly GCA_902687465.1. Classification (NCBI taxonomy): domain Eukaryota; kingdom Viridiplantae; phylum Streptophyta; class Magnoliopsida; order Poales; family Poaceae; genus Secale; species Secale cereale. Next base: position 303,450,318 of record LR738713.1, read on the forward strand.
TCGCTTGAGGACAAGCAAGGTTGAGCTCGGGGGAGTTGCTACGTCCATTTTGCATCATGCTTTTATGTTGATATTTATTGCATTATGGGCTGTTATTACACATTATGTCACAATACTTATGCCTTTTCTCTCTTATTTTACAAGGTTTACATGAAGAGGGAGAATGCCGGCAGCTGGAATTCTGGGTTGGAAAAGGAGCAAACATTGGAGACCTATTCTGCACAACTCAAAAAGCCTCGAAACTCCACGAAACTTCGTTTCAGAAAATATAAAAAATATCTAGCGAAAGAGATACGAGAGGGGGGCCACCCACCGTCCACGAGGGTGGGGGGCGCTCCCCCCTGGGCGCGCCCCCCTGCCTCGTGGGCCACCTGGTGACCCCTCGATGCCCATCTTCTGCTATATGAGGTGTTTTGACCTGGAAAAAATCACGAGGAGGCTTTTGGGACAAAGTGCCGCCGTCTCGAGGCGGAACCTGGGCGAAACCAATCTAGGGCTCCGGCGGAGTTGTTCTGCCGAGGACACTTCCCTCCGGGAGGGGGAAATCGTCGCCATCGTCATCACCAACAACTCTCCCATCTTGGGGAGGGTTATCTTCATCAACATCTTCACTATCACCATCTCCTCTCAAACCCTAGTTCATCTCTTATATCCAATCTTTGTATCAAAACCTCATGTTGGTACCTGTAGGTCGCTAGTAGTGTTGATTACTCCTTGTAGTTGGTGCTAGTTGGTTTACTTGGTGGAAGATCATATGTTCAGATCCTATATGCATATTAATACCCCTCTGATTATGAACATGAATATGCTTTGTGAGTAGTTACGTTTGTTCCTGAGGATATGGGAGAAGTCTTGCTACAAATAGTCATGTGAATTTGGTATTCGTTCGATATTTTGATGAGATGTATGTTGTCTTTCCTCTAGTGGTGTCATGTGAACGTCAACTACATGAAACTTCACCATTGTTTGGGCATAGAGGAAGGAATTGGGAAGTAATAAGTAGATGATGGGTTGCTAGAGTGACAGAAGCTTAAACCCTAGTTTATGAGTTGCTTCGTAAGGGGCTGATTTGGATCTATAGGTTTCATGATATGGTTAGGTTTACCTTAATACTTCTTTTGTAGTTGCGGATGCTTGCAATAGAGGTTAATCATACATGGGATGCTTGTCCAATTAAGGACAACACCCAAGCACCGGTCCACCCACATACCAAATTATCAAAGTAACGAACGTGAATCATATGAGCGTGATGAAAATTAGCTTGACGATAATTCCCATGTGTCCTCGGGAGCACTTTCCTTCATATAAGAGTTTGTCCAGGCTTGTCCTTTGCTGTAAAAAGGATTGGGCCATCTTGCTGCGCCTTATTTACTTTTTCCTTTTGTAACTTGTTACCAATTATCTTATCACAAAACAACCTCTTACCGATAATTTCAGTGCTTGCAGAGAATACCTTACTGAAAATTGTCTATCATTTCCTTCTGCTCCTCGTTGCGTTCGACACTCTTACTTATCGAAAGGACTATGATAGATCCCCTACACTTGTGGGTCATCATTGCTCCTAGTTAAATTTGACTACGATTTGAAACTTTTGGAGTTGTGGCATATTCTAATGAGAGGGAATAAAAGGATTTCTCATATATTTATTTGACTCTTACTTTGACGTTTACAATTATTCAAATCATTTTCAACTCAAGGAAAAATATGAGAGAAGGAAATATGATTTCTTCAAAACAATATGTTGAATATGCATTGAAAAATATTTGGATGTTTATTTGCAATTGATAAAATATTTTATGGAACATTTATAAAGCCCCAAATAAATTTTGTAAAAATATTTTGTGTATTTTGTTTCATTGTTTTGTGTTGTGAAAATGGTCACTGTATTCTATAATATCAATAGTATTTTACCGTGTCTATATGTATTTTTATTTAGATTTTATACCGGTGTTTTATTTTAGTTAGTTTTGCTGTAGCAGTTCGTCTTAAAAAAAACCGAGCCAGCTTGCCAGCCAGCCGCCGCAGCCCTTCTCCATTTCCTCGCCCTCCCGCGCCTCGCAGTCCAATAGGCCGGTCCATTCGGCGTAGCAATGAGCAGCCCAGCACCGCTGCTTCTCATTTGTTTTTTCCCTTTCTCGCATCTCACCCACTGACACATGGGGCCCGCCGGTTCGTCTTCTTTCCCCAACTGGACTCCTGCTCGTTCACGAGTTCGTCCTGGCCGATCGATTCGATCGATAGGTTGTCCCTCCCACATGGCAACCACTTTATAACTACTCGCACCCTTGTTCTATGCCGATTTTTTTGGTAAAATGGCTTTCTCCCGTGCCCTACAGAGCCGCCCCATCTCACCGGAGTTCACCACCGCGGAAACTTTCTGCTGGCCGTTTCCGTCGCGTCGGAAGGTTCCCAGCCCCTACTTCCTCCTCTGTCTTATTCGCCTTGATCTCCTCTCCCTTCCTCACCTTCTAGCGCACGCAAGGGAGTGCTAGGACGACACCCTCGACAACGACCTGAAGATCTCCAGAGCACAGCCGCCGTCCCTGTGACCCTGTCTTCGCTGCCGTCGGCCACAGAGGCATCCCCATCGCCATTTGACTTCACCATCGCCTCCGCCGCTCGACACCACACCCGCCCGTCACCTCGTCTTCGCCGGAGACCCACCGGAAGGCCGCCACCGACGACGCCCGAGCCGCACCACCACCGTCTCGTTCCACTCCGACGACGCCCATCTCTGTTTCTGGTGAGCCTCTCCCTGTCCGTCCGATCTTCATCCAACCGCTTCTATTAGATCACTTGTTTTTTTCTCCGAACCGATATGTACTAACTCACGGCCGTTCGCTCTTTAGCCATTACTGAACACTCTTCACCAAATCACGTGCTGCCATGTGGTACGTCCACAGCCGTAGCAGTTCTCCCATGAACACAGTTTCGGCACAAATTATTTTTGACAAATTCTATATCAAATATTCAATTAGGTATATCTTTTAGTCTGTAACTCCAAATTCATCGACCCTTTTTCCTGTGTACTCGTAGAGACCAGGAGAATACTGCAGAACCAAAATTTCATATGTTTGCATTGTTTAAATTCAATTTGCTCAAATTTGAATTCAAGCTTCCGGAGGCCATATCTGTCAAACCGTTGATCCAAATTAGTTGATTCTTTTTGCATTGTGATCCTATTAGCATTTAGAAGAGTTGTACCTACTGATATGTTATGTTGATTAAGTTTTTATTTGAATTCTTTGTTGTTGACCTTATTGTGGTGTTATGTTGAATATGATTTATTTATCAGTGCCTTCGTTATCGTATAGATTGTCCAGAGTGTGAAGCGGATCAGATTTAGCCGTTAGAGTACTTCAACACCGTTCCAGGCAAGTTTGCACTTTTGATTTTGCTCATCCTATATTCTACTATGCATGTGTGATTTATATGCTATGACATGTGCTTGGGTTGATCTGTATGTTCTCTGTTGTCATATTCTGATATTGATTGTATTATGTGTTGGTGTGATAAACTTGCTATGGTAGACGTTGGCATGTGTCATGTGATTCATGGGAGTGGTGAGCGCTTATAGCTGTAGGCTTGGGACTTTTCCTCAGGTGAATGCGTCAATGGCTCAACGCTCTATCGTCCCTAGAGAATGCGCTATGACTGAGCGCACTTGGGTTGTCGGGGCTTTTTCTCAGGTGAATGCGTCACTGGCTGAGCGCTCTATCGTCCCTAGAGAATGCGCCATGACTGAGCACACTTGGGTTGTCGGGGCTTTTTCTCACGTGAATGCGTCACTGGCTGAGCGCTTTACTGTCCCTAGAGAATGCGCCAGGACTGAGCGCACTTGAGACATCTTGGAGATCTTTATCATCTATGTTGTGTGCACCTTACCTACGTCGTGGAGGTAGGTGAAGATAGTTTTACGTGAAATCAAACTTGTGTGTTTTGTTATCATACTTTGCCTGTGGATGTAGGTTTGCTATATCATATTGTGTAATTTACCAATACATTCAATGTATTGACCCTTTGTGGCTGCAACTTATCATGTTGCGGGTTTTCAGATGATCATTGAGATACAGTAGGGTCGTGAGTCTTCACTCAGCATGTTCTCCAGTGGGAATTGATGGACTCATTATTTGCTTATGCTACTTTTCCGCTGTTATTATTGAATAACTTAGCTATGTGCAATTCAGTTTGTAATACTTCTGTAAATTCTGGATCATACGTTGTAGTAAATGATGCACTTGTTATTTGATATTCCTATGTACTGTGTGTGCTAGTGAGTCGATCCAAGGACTAGAACGGTAAGCACAGAGACATCAAATCTTATAAGATTCGGGTCATTACGGTACCCCGCTACCACGGGAGGGTAGGACAAAAGATGTCATGCAAGTTCTTTTAATAAAGCACGTATGACTATTTACGGAATACATGCCTACATTATATCGATCAACTGGAGCTAGTGTTGTATCGCCCTAGGTTATAACTGTCACATGATGAATATCTTCCAACAAATCACCGATCCCATGCCTACGATTCTTTACATATTGATCTTGCAAAGTTACTACTGCTGTTGCTGCTGTTACACTTGCTACAAAATTACCGCTATCACCGTTACTATTACTATTGCTGCTGTCACTACTATCAAAACTATGAAACTACTTTGCTACTGATCACTTTGCTACAGATAATTAATCTCCAAGTGTGGTTGAATTGACAAATCAGCTGCTAATACCTTCAAATATTCTTTGGCTCCCCTTGTGTTGAATCTATATATATGGGTTGAATACTCTACCCTCAAAAACTGTTGCGATCCCCTATACTTGTGGGTTATCAAGACCTTTTTCTGGCGTCGTTGCCCGGGAGCATAGCTATATTTGTTGAGTCACTTGGGATTATTATCATATTATCACTATGAAGAATCTAAAGTATCCAAAGACTAAGATATTTCCCTCAAAGACGAGGGGAGGTAAGGAACTGCCATCCAGTTTTGCTTTAGATTCACCTTCTGTTATGAGTAAACTTGCGACACCACCACATGCTATCAATTCTAATATGTCGCAAGTTATTGATGATGCTACTTCTACTATGAATGGTGCTTATGATGATGCTAGTACCTTGCTTGATAATGATGATGTGCCACTTGGTGAATTTCTTGATGAAAAAATTGCTAGAGTAATACAACACGATGTTGTTGAATCTGATGATGAACTTTAAACTCCTGAAATACCTGCTAGAACTAGCCTTCCTATATATGAATTGCCTAAGGCGCCAGAAGGTTATGTTATGAGTGAAGAAGCAACTAGAGATATTCTTGCCTGTAATGGTAGAGATGATCTAGAGAAATTACTACACAAGTATAATGAAAAATCTCTGAATTCTAGAATGAAATGTGATCCTAAGTTTGCTACTTCACCTATCTGTATTGAAGATAAAGATTATGAATTCTCTGTCGACCCAGAGTTAATCACTTTGGTTGAATCTGATCCTTTCCATGGTTATGAAACTGAAACTGTTGTGGCACATCTTACTAAGTTAAATGACATAGCCACCCTTTGTACTCATGATGAGAAAACTCTCTATTACTTTATTCTCAAATTATTTCCGTTCTCATTAAAGGGTGATGCTAAAGCTTGGTACCATACTCTTGCTCCTGGTTGTGTGTGTAGTCCCCAGGATATGATTTATTACTTCTCTATAAATATTTTGCTGCTCATATGAAACAAGCTGCCTTACAGGAAATATTTAACTTTGTGCAAACTAAAGAAGAGAGTCTCCCACAAGCTTGGGGAATGCTTTGCCAGTTACTCGATGCTTTGCCTGATCATCCGCTTAAGAAAAATGAAATACTTGATATCTTCTATAATGGACTAACCGATGCTTCTAGGGACTTCCTAGATAGTTGTGTTGGTTATGTTTTCAGGGAACAAACTATTGCTCAAGCTGGAGAATTATTGAATAACATATTGAAAAGTTATGATGATTGGACTATTCCTGAACCAGCGGCTAAACCCACTCCAAAGAAGAGGCATATATTATATCTCATCCCTGAAGATATACAAGAGGCAAAGAAATCTATGAAGGAAAACGGTATTAAAGATGAGGATGTTAAAAATTTACCTCCTATTGAAGAAATACATGGGCTTAATGCACCACCACTGCCTGAGGTGGTAGAGGTAAATTCTCTTATGAAGTTAAATGACAATAATAATCCTCACAATATGCATCCTTGTCAATGCCTTTATGAGTTTGAAAACTATATTAGAAAACAAGATCACTTCAAAGCAAATGTTATGAAACAATTGAAATACAATTCTGATATGATTGCTCGCTTGAGTGACTTGTTATTTAGAATTTCAAATGATGTTAGAGGTGTTGGAAAACATGCTTCTATGGTTCAAACCCAGTTGGAAAAAGTTGCTAAATCTCAAAGGGAATAACTTGATGAAATGAATCATAATATGCATGATTTTGCTGTTAGAGTTGCAAATAGAGGAGGTAAAATGACTCAGGAACCACTTTATCCTGAGGGACACCCAAAAATAATTGAACAAGACTCCTAAAGAAATAACACTAGTACACCTAGTCCCTCTAGAAAGAAAAAGAGAAAAGAAGAATGATAGGACTATGCATGCCACTAGTGAGCCCGAAGTAGAAAAACCTCCTGACAATGATAATGATATTTCTATCTCTGATGTTGAAACTCAATCTGGTAATGAACACTCACCTAGTGATAATGAAAAAGATAATGTTGATGTTCATGAAGATGCTCAGCCAAATGAAAAAGAACGAGATAATGATGTTGAGATAGAACCACATGTTGACCTTGATAACCCACAACCTAAAAATAAAAGATACGATAAAAGAGACTTCATTGCTAGAAAACACGGTAAAGAAAGAGAACTGTGGTTCAAAAACCTATGCATTTTCCACCCTAGTCAACTCAAAAGAAAGATGATGAAGAATTTGAACGCTTTGCTGAAATGTTGATGCCAGTCTTTTTGCGCACTCGTTCAACTGGTATCTTAAAAATGCCTCTATATGCAAAGTATATGAAAGACATCATCACTAATAAGAGAAAAATACCGGAAGCTCCACTATGCTTGCTAATTATACTTTCAAAGATGGAGTACCAAAAAAACTTGGAGATCCGGGAATACCAACTATACCCTGCTCTATAAAAAAGAACTATGTGAAAACTGCCTTATGTGATTTAGGAGCTGGTGTTAGTGTTATGCCTTTCTCTTTATATAAAAGACTTGACTTGAATAAACTCGCACCTACTAAAATATCTTTGCAAATGGCTGACAAGTCAACTGCCATACCTATCGGTATTTGTGAGGATGTGCCCGTTGTTGTTGCTAATGTTATTATCTTGACTGACTTTGTTATACTTGAGATGCCCGAGGACGACAATATGTCTATTATTCTTGGTAGACCCTTCTTGAATACTATAGGGGCTGTTATTGGTTGTAATAAAAGCAAGGTCACTTTTCATATTAATGGTAATGAGGGTGCCCTTTCCGAAGAAACAACTCCAAGTGAATGGTATTAATGTTATTGAAAAATCTCTCACAATCACTATTGGAAGTTTTCAAATACCTCTACCTACCGCCAAAAAGAAATATGAAATGCTTATTGTTGGGGATTTTCACATCCCCGTTGAGGTAACTTAGTGATTAACGAAAGTTCTTCGGATTCATGCCAACCGAAAGTGATTGTTAATAAGACTTGATCAACCTTATTAATGAATAATTTTTTAGAAGTATGAAGTCGATGAATTTAGTAAGCACTATGTCGTGGAAGTGTCACGGCAGATGTCCTAAGGTAAGGACTTGATTGTGGAGACATAGCGACGTGGTTAGCTTAAAGGGGTTAAAAACAAAACAAAGGACACGGGGAGTTTATACTGGTTCGGCCCCTGCGGTGAGGGCAAAACCTACTCCACTTTAGGATGGGATTGCTGGGGTGTCGATTGCTAGGTTGCAGATGCGCTTTCCTAGCTCTCGATTTCTTGTTTCTTGCCCTAAGCCGCTATCGGGTCGCCCCCTTATATACATGGGTTGATGCCCTGCGGCCTACAGAGTCCCGGACGGCTCATAAAATCGTGTCCGGCTCGGTGACTCATCTTTCATGCCTTACACTACAAGATACATATATGGCGGTTGATACTTACAGGCCTTAAGCCGCCGCAGACCTTGCGCCTTTAACTAAACCGCCATCTTTGATGGGCTTCTGGTCTGGTGTGACGAACCGTTGTCGGGTAACCCGGCCCCTCCTGGGCGGGTCATATGAAGTACTTATATCCCCAACATTAGGCCCCAGGTTGATCTTGAACTTGTTCATGTCAATCTTACCTCATCTTCTTGTGAGAGACTGTAAACCAATGCCATCTTGCTTTTGAAATAATAGTGACCCGCCATGACGTCAGCTTTTGAAATAACGATAACCCGTCGTGACATCATTTACTTGCAAACGGTCCAGATCTTAACAAATCTTCAGTATTTATTGGTATTCCGTGAATCAAGGCGTCTGCATAGTTATTTACCTTTTTCTCCGTCTCCTCAATTTTCGCGCCTGACATTTATCCACTTAGCTTATAAATAGGACCGAAGGTCCCTTTCCATTCTCTCCTTCGTCTCTCTCTCTCTTCATCTTCTTCTTCGTGTCATCCCTGCAACCGAGGTTCGCCGGCGCCGGCGCCCTTGTCACACCCTGCATTTTGTATCGTGTTATTTGCATCAATGAAGCATGAAAATTTGGACCAGCAAAAAAAAAATTTGGCATCATTTGGCTTTTATTTGGAATTGAGTTTTTCTTCATGTGCTTTTTCATGTGCTCAATAAAGTCAACTATTGCCTCTTGTAGAATTCATCTCCATACCCAAAACTTCTGCCCAATGATCATGCCAAGTGTTATATAACAGTATAGTATTTTCTTACAAAATTAATTTGGCCAAAATATATTTTATAAATTTAGTTTTCCAAAAACCCCTGAACTGAGATTTACACTGCAAGTGCTTGATTTAGGGTGAGAAAATTATTTCAAAAGGTACATTTGAAACCTAGTAGTCATAGGACTCCCAGAAACCACAAAAGTATAATTTTAAAAGTTATTTTCCTATTTTATTTAAAAGCTTTTTCTTAAGGCCAGAAATGGTCTTTAATAGGGGAAAATTATTTAAGTATTTCAAAAATATTTGCCAAAATTCAGGGAGACTCATAGGACATATATTGTCCATATATAAGAGTTTCAACACTTGGTCATGTTCAAAATAATGGGCTAATCCCCCTAAAACCCTTTCTGGATATTTCAAGCTTTTGAAATATTTACAAAGGAAATATCCTCCAAAAATTCCAAGGAAATTCTATCATGTCATATATGACATATTTGATGATCTTGCCAAGTCCCATGCCTTGGGAAGCAAGAAAACATCATCAAAACCCTTCATAACCATTCTGTCCATATTTGAAGTTTGAGCAACTCTACATTGCCAAACTTGTCCAAATGCTCTCAAATTTGGTGCACATGCTAGAAATGACTAATAAGGCATCTAGACCAAATGGCACAAGATTTGGAATAGAGCAACTTGATCAGATCACCCCAAAACCCTTTCTGTTCAAATGCAAATTTGAACAACTTTACATTACCAACTTTTTACCTGGAGCTTCAAACTTTGTGGGCATGATCGTAACCCCAAATGATGATGCTACACCAAGTGGTGCATCAAGGGTAGATGATTAGCTTGACTCAAACAAGATGAAGCTATTTCTGTTGTTTTCTAGGGTTCACCAAAGTTACATTGGCTAGTTTCTTCAAATGAGCCCAAATTTGGTGAAGCACCCTATTTTTACATGTCATTCAATCCTGTTAAGTGTCATGGTAAGTGGAGATCATTTGCTTGACCAAACACTGATCAAACACCTTCTGCAGAATTACCAAAACCCTCTTTTTGATCACTTTTACTATTTATCTTGGCCTCAACTTTTTACCACATGTTCATCCAGTTACTAGCTACCTCCAGTAACTTCCCCAAGTCCCCAGCTCCATGATTGAGAGGTAAGAACCCTAGTTTACCCTGCTGGACAGCCATTTCTTACCAAGTCGCCAGCTTCCTCTCTCTCACACAGCATCTCCAGAGCATCCAAGGCCACAGGCCATTTCTTTACTTCTCCCTTGACCTTCTAGACAACCTTGGGCACGTTGGACATGACCAGAGCGGCGAGGGCATGAATGTGCCAGCCATTCGGGCGCTCTGGAGCAATCTACAGTGCACCA
>LR738713.1:303460599-303499811 GCA_902687465.1 Secale cereale
ATTTGCTTGACCAAACACTGATCAAACACCTTCTGCAGAATTACCAAAACCCTCTTTTTGATCACTTTTACTATTTATCTTGGCCTCAACTTTTTACCACATGTTCATCCAGTTACTAGCTACCTCCAGTAACTTCCCCAAGTCCCCAGCTCCATGATTGAGAGGTAAGAACCCTAGTTTACCCTGCTGGATAGCCATTTCTTACCAAGTCGCCAGCTTCCTCTCTCTCACACAGCATCTCCAGAGCATCCAAGGCCACAGGCCATTTCTTTACTTCTCCCTTGACCTTCTAGACAACCTTGGGCACGTTGGACATGACCAGAGCGGCGAGGGCATGAATGTGCCAGCCATTCGGGCGCTCTGGAGCAATCTACAGTGCACCACCGCACTGTAGCTTCGCCCAATCAGCTGCGCCCGACAGCCTCGGGCTCTCCCCTCGCGCCAGTCGATGCCACTCGACGTCCGCGACCGCCCCGGCGCTGTCCCCCCTCCTCCTGCGCCCTCCAGTGGCCGTCGTCGCACGCGCACCGGCCGCCCGCAGCACCCACTCCTCGGCCTCACACGCGCGCACGGCCTGGAAGGTTCCCCGCTCCTCCTCTCACCTCAAATGGACGTAGAGCTCGTCCAGCAACACCATGGACTCACTCCCATCACCTCCCGTGCGCTGTAGCATCGAGCAGGAGCTCGCCGGCGCACCGGTCCACGGGACTCCGCCGTTCCCCTATAAATAGGACCCCCGAGCCTCTCCAACAGCACCAGCAGCTTCACAACATCTCCCTCAGTCCCCCAGCACCACCCGTTCTTCCCCAGAAAGCTCCAGTGATCGGGATCGACCGGAGCTCCGCCGCGTCGGGCCGCCGGTGATCTCGCAGTACGGGCCTCTTCTGCCCCTCCTTTTGCCCGATCTAGAACCGCCGTGCACCACTGATGCGTTCCCCTCTGTTTCCCCATTCTGTTGCAGTCGGAAGCGGCCGGAGCGACGACCTCCCGACGATCCTCCGCCGTCCCACCTTGCCGCCGGCGAACCCGACCTCCCCGGCGTGCCGCACCACCTCCACTGCATCCGCCACTCGACGTTGATCACGTCCCTGCCCTCCGTTGTCGTCGCCGTGGCCGGAACCAACGCCGGTGAGCTCGCCGTCGCCGTGGCCGTGAGGTTGGAGATGACAGGCGGGCCCCGCCTGTCATCCTCACCTCTCTCTCCCCCTCCTCACAGCCACTGACCGACGGGCCCCGCCCGTCAGGTTTAAAAACCTGACGTGCGCGCGCTGGCACCCGTGTGGCTGGGCTGGACGCCCTGGGCCGTGCACTGTGGCCCCTCTGGCCCAGTTGCACAGGGCTTTTTCTCCTTTTTCTTTTTGTAATTATTTCAAACATTTTTACAGAAATGAATATTGGTCCAAATGAAATAATTCCAACTCCTAAATTCATGTCATATTCCAACCTATTTAATGGTGTCACTTTCACTCTCATCCATGAAACTTTTCTGTTCTGTTCAAATTTAAATTCAAATTTGAGCAATAAAACTCATGTTCTAAAATCAATAGATTCCATTCTGTTACTCCAAAACTTCAACTAAGAATTTTCCCCATCTTAGAAATCCCTCTAGTATTTTACAAAAATGAGTTGACATTTTTCTGAGCACTTTGATTTTTTTGTTTTATTTGTGGTCTTATTTTTCCGTTGTTATTATGCGACGTATAGATACCGTATTTGACGAAGTTGCTGAAGAAGGAGAAGGAGAAGGATTTGAAGACTTTGAAGACCAAGCTAATCCAGGCAAGCAGCCCTTTGACCATGATACACTTGTTCTTCGGAACCCGTTTGTTTCCGATGCATGATGATAGGGTTATGGTGGTAACCTAGTTGAAACCACCACATGATGCATGCTTTACTCTTGATCTTGCCATGTGTTAGATGCAATGCATGTGGTTAGTAGTAATGAATAGTGATGCATGTGTGACATGAACCTTCGTGGTTGAAACCTTTGCATAAAACCCCGTCGGGTGCCATTCATGCCCGAGGGAGATGATGAGTTGGGTAACCACTTGATGACGAAGTGGTGTAATGAGACAAGTGTGTGTGTTTTTCAAACGGATTGGTTTAAGTTGCGACCGTTATTCCAACCATACATGTGCAACCACACTACCCCTTATGGGACGGGGCTTTATTGATTACTTAGGTCGATACTAGCATGGTGCCCGCATTACTAGTGACGGGAAGACTTGAGGTCTTTCCCGGGACGGGGTCGTGCTTGGATAGACGGCCATGACTGTTTTTACAGGGCACCGGACACACCGTTGGTCCCTTCGGGTACGCGTGACATTGAAATTAGGGCAAGTCCCGTGATCTATTGTTTGTACTCGAGGGCCGTGTACCAACGAGTGGACTCTATGTTAGTGTCGTCTAAGGAAAGGTAATGACCGGGTGCTTACCCCGGGTACTTGAGGTACCGCGGGTCGTGGATGACACGGAAGTTCCCCGGATCTTGTGGGTAAAGTGTACAACCTCTGCAGAGTGTAAAACTATTCGAATAGCCGTGTCCACGGTCAAGGACAGTTGGGTAACCGCTCTTGGGCTACGTCCAATGTTTGCAAAACCATGTGTGTGCATGAGAGTCAAGGTGGAGACTTGACTCGATGAGTTGGATCATATTCATGTTGATATCGGTAACCTGCCTTCGAGGTTACGCGAGTTTAATGATGCATAAACTTGATGGTAGAATATTTATTCTAGCCCTTTGCTAGATTGCTCATTATTGTTCCATTGCATTGTTACCACATCATGGGTTGCTTGCGAGTACATTCAAAGTACTCATTGGCTTGCCAGTGGTTATTTAATTGGCCAGGCATGGAAGAACAGGAATATGATGAAGAGTTCTTTGGAGACGAACATGCAAACTAGGACGCTATCCCAGTCAGAATGCATGTAGGGTTATGGCAGATGGCATGGGTTCTAACTATCATCGAAGACTTCCGCTATTTGAGTTATTTGCTATTCAGCCCGTGAGGCTTTATCTATGTAAGACTTGGCCATAATGGCCTTAATTCGTGTAAGACGATATGTATGGATGTAAGACTCTTGTTATTCAGCTTCTGTGTGTTCAGTGAGCATTGATCTCTGGGATCACTGTACACGTGCATTCGGTGATCTCGACTTCTAAGTCGGGGTCCCCACAGAGCTGGTATCAGAGCCATCCTGACTGTAGGAAGCCTTAGTTAGCATGGGCGTTAGCTAGATGAGACCCTTTTTCAAAAACCTTCTGAACCTCTCTTCTTTTCTAAACCTAAGATTTCATCAGCTTATTAACCCCTCCTATTCCACCTTTGTAGATGGCCGTTGTACCCAAAGAGCACCTGACCACTGGGTTTCCCTTGCTTCTCGAGGATAGCCTCCAGGAGTGTCAGTTCCACCGAGCGCCCATCCTCACCTATCTTGAGCATTGGGTTAGCGACACTGAGGCGGAGTACCATGTGGAAGTGATCGTGAAGGCAAACGATCCTCCCACAAGTTGGTTCTTCGAGGGACCCCAGATGGCAACACTACCTCTCGTTGTCGAGGCTGCTGCACTCAAGGCACTAACCCGTCTCCGCGAGCTTCTTCCGGAGATGGCAGCCAAGATGACAACTCGCTTCTTACCTTACCGGAAGGAAGGTGAAGAAGAAAGCAACGCACTAGCCCCTCCACTAAAGGAAGGACTCTCGCTTCGGTTCCAGACCTACTTCAGTCTATGTGCCGACAGCTTGGCACAAGACTTGGCCTCGGAATCGATGAAGCTTCGAGAAGAACTTCACAAGACCAAGGCACTTCTTCGTCGAGCTCAAGAGAAGACAAATAGGATCAAGAAGGAAGGAGCACCTTCTGGACAGTCCGCTATCGCATACCGAGGCGGAAGGCCCTCCGAGGATGTATCTTCCAAGAATGAAGAGCCACCTCGGCGACACCGGATGACGGCAAGGGAATATCGCAAGATTTTCCCTGCACCACCGACGAAGCACCGTCGCATCCAACTCCTCCACTCCCCCACACCCTCAAGTGACAAGGGGTCCCAGACAGATGAAGACAAGGAGGAAGACCCAGAAGAGCCGGAATACGCGACCGAGCATTCCGCCGCTTAGGCATTACTCGTTACTCGGATATGCCAGTTGTGACCCCTACGGTAGGATAGGTCGTGTAACCCCTATGCGCAGTCGAGTCCTTGTATGGTTCATATGAAACCATCTAGTGTTTGCTTTTGTTGTGTCTGGATGTATGTCGTATTCTTCCTTCGGGAATGTGTAAACGACTACATCACCCATTTGGATTTTAATGAATGTGTTTGGCCTTTCGGCCCTTGCATGATTTGATTAGTGTCACACCCACCCCCTTACTAGGCACCCATCTATCTTGCTTTCCCTCTTCCGAGTCATGAGACCTTTTACCGCTCCAACAGGATGCCTGTTGTAACTCGTACTGGTACCTCTACCCAGCAGCCTGAAGCCGGAGCATCCGCTCAGTCTGAGGCAGGCCGCGACCAAACCAACGACCAAGCTCCACCACCACCACCTCCTCCGAACATGGACATGGCTCAGCTTCTCCAAGCTTTCCGAGAGGAACGCCAAGCCAACACTGCAGCTCTCCAGCTGATTGCTCAAGCTGTCACCAACAACCGCCAGCCGGCGGGGAATGGCAATGGACGTTCCACGTTGGCAGAGTTCAAGAACTATGCACCGCCAACCTTTATCGAGACTGCTGAACCCCTGGATGCAGACATCTGGATCCGCCCCATTGAGGAAATACTAGAACTAGTCGGATGCACCGAAGACCGCGAGAAGGTGGCTTATGCAGCCCACTGCCTCGGGGGGACTGCTAGAGCTTGGTGGGATGGATTCAAGGTCATGCATGCTGAACAAGACATCACTTGGGTCAACTTCAAGGTTGAATTCCGCAAGGCCCACATTCCTTCCGGAATCATGGCTATCAAAAAGTGTGAGTTCCGAGCCCTGAAGCAAGGAAGTGGCACTGTCAAGGAGTACATGCAGAAGTTCAGTGTTATGTCAAGGTATGCCCCTGAAGATGTCAGCACTAATGCTGCAAAAAGGGAGCGCTTCATGGAAGGCCTCAATCAGACCCTGCAATACTCACTTGTCATGTGCGACTGCCCATCCTTCCCTGACCTGGTGAACAAAGCACTCATGCTTGAAGACAAGCGGCGTGCTTTGGAAGACACTCGCAAGCGCAAGATGGTCAGTAAGGGAAGTTCCAGCAACCAAAAGCCTCGTCCGTGGCAGTCAGCCCCGGCCAAGCCAACCTATCAGCAACCAAGAGCTCCTGCACCTCGCACCAACCCTCAGCCTCAGCAGTATGCCAAACCCAGGCCAGCTTTCAACCCCAATACCAGTGGTGGCAACAAGATCAATCCAAACCAAGTCAGTTGCTTTGGATGTGGTCAGTCCGGACACATCTCAAGGGTGTGCCCCGACAAGAAGCCTGATGCCCCGCGCCCCAATGCGCAGAACCAGGGACAAGGCCGCGGGATGCCACCAAGGAACCCAGCTCCTCGCAATCCACCTAACCATGGGAAGGGGCGTGTGAATCACGTCACTGCTGAAGAAGCCCAGGAAGACCCGGACGTCGTGCTGGGTACGTTCCTTGTCAACTCAGCACCTGCAACTGTCTTGTTTGATTCTGGAGCAACGCATTCATTTGTCACGCAAAGATTTGCATTAAAAAGTGGCATGACCCCTACACCCCTGAATAACCCTATGGTGGTACAAACCCCCGGAGCCGAGATGAGAGCCAAGATAGGCTGTAAGGGAGTCAGTATTACCATTAACGGTGTAGATTTCCTAGCAGACCTCATCGTCCTGAGATCACAAGGCTTGGATGTGATCCTAGGCATGAATTGGCTCAGCAAGCACCAAGGCTTGTTAGACTGTGCCAATCGGACAGTCACTGTGACCAATGACCAGGGAGTCGAAGTCAAATTTGCTTCCAACTCCTCTTCCGCGCAAGCCGCTCAAGTCAACTGTCTGTCTGAAGTTGGGCTAGAGCAAGTACCGGTGGTATGTGAGTATCCTGATGTCTTTTCGGATGAACTACCGGGAATGCCCCCTGACCGTGACATTGAGTTCATCATCGAGCTCGTGCCCAGAGCAGGACCCATCTATAAGAAGCCTTATAGAATGGGGACGGAAGAATTAGCCGAGTTGAAGAAGCAGCTGGAAGAGCAGCTGAGGAAGGGATTTATCCGCCCAAGTGCCTCCCCTTGGGGATCTCCTGTTCTGTTTGTGGCAAAGAGGGACGGTACCATCCGCTTATGCATTGACTATTGTTCCCTCAATGAAGTTACAATCAAGAACAAATATCCACTTCCCAAGATCGAAGATCTGTTTGATCAGCTCAGCGAAGCCAAGGTGTTCTCCAAGATCGACCTCAGATCTGGGTACTACCAGCTGAAGATCAGACTCCAAGATATTTCGAAGACGGCATTCGTAACCAGATATGGCCTGTACGAGTGCACGGTCATGTCCTTTGGGTTAACCAATGCCCCAGCTTACTTCATGTATCTCATGAATAAAGTCTTCATGAAATATTTGGACAAGTTCGTTGTTGTCTTCATCAATGACATTCTTGTTTTCTCGAAGTCGGAGGAAGAGCACAAGCAGCATCTGAGGATGGTCCTAGACAGGCTTCGAGAGCACCAACTGTATGCCAAATTCAGCAAGTGTGAGTTCTGGCTGCATAAAGTTGGATTCTTAGGTCACATCTTGACCGAAAAAGGATTATCAGTTGATCCCGCGAAGATCGAAGTTGTGACCCAATGGCAATCTCCAACGACCGTCAAGGAAGTCAGAAGCTTCCTCGGACTTGCGGGCTATTACCGCAAATTCGTGGAAGGGTCCTCTAGCATTGCACGGCCAATGACTCAGCTCCTCAAGAAGGACAAGAAGTTCGAATGGACGCCAAAATGCGAAGAAAGCTTCCAAGATCTCAAGAAGAGATTGACCACCGCCCCAGTTCTGGCAACACCTGATATTCACAAGGAGTTCGTGATATATTGTGATGCCTCTCAAACCGGATTGGGAAGCGTTCTGATGCAAGAAGGCCGAGTCATAGCATACCTCTCCAGGCAGCTACGACCCCATGAGGAGAACTACGCTACTCACGATCTTGAGCTAGCGGCAGTAGTTCATGCCTTGAAGACATGGCGGCATTACCTCTTAGGGAAACGGTGTGAGATTTACACAGACCACAAAAGTCTGAAGTACATTTTCACCCAAAAGGAATTGAACATGAGGCAACGAAGATGGTTGGAACTCATCAAAGACTATGACCTCAGTGTTCAATATCACCCCGGGAAGGCTAACGTGGTGGCCGATGCCTTAAGCAGGAAGGCTTGCTCTTTGAATGCCATTATTCAAAAGAGGCAGCCAGCCTTGTTTAAGGAGATGGAGCAATTCAGTTTGGAATTGGTCACCCCTGGATTTCTGGATCATTCGGAAGTCAGACCGACCCTGATGGACGAAGTCAAGAAGGCACAAGATGGACACGCAAGCATTGAAGGCATCAAGAAGAAGATGAAGCTAGGCAAGGCCCCAGGATTCTCCGAAGACGAGCACGGGATTGTTTGGTACAAAGGTCGCATCTGCGTACCAAACAACACAGAGCTGAAGAACCTGATTCTGCAAGAAGCCCACGACACTCCGTATTCCATCCACCCTGGAGGAACCAAGATGTATCAAGACTTGAAGGCACGATTCTGGTGGCACGGGATGAAAAGAGAGATTGCAACCTATGTTGCAAAGTGTGATGTGTGCCAAAGGGTCAAGGCTGAATATCAGCGACCCGCTGGATTGCTTCAACCACTCAAGGTTCCTGAGTGGAAGTGGGATAAAGTCGGAATGGACTTCATCACTGGATTACCAAGGTCGAATAGAGGACATGACTCTATCTGGGTCATAGTCGATCATTTGACCAAGGTGGCCCATTTCATTCCTGTCAAGACTACCTACTCAGGCAACCAGCTGGCAACTCTCTATATCAACCGAATCGTAAGTCTTCACGGTGTTCCCAAGGAGATTGTGTCAGATCGAGGCACCCAGTTCACTTCAAGGTTCTGGAGTAGATTCCAAGAAGCCTTGGGAACCAAGTTGTCTTTCAGCACAGCTTTCCACCCATAGACCGGAGGTCAGACAGAACGAGTAAATCAAATTCTCGAAGATATGCTCCGAGCCTGTGTCCTGGCGTATGGAGCCAAGTGGGAAGATTGTCTCCCTTTTGCCGAGTTCTCCTATAACAACAGTTAGCAGTCGAGCCTTCAAATGGCACCATTTGAGGTGTTGTACGGACGCAGATGCCGCACACCCCTCAACTGGTCAGAGACTGGAGAAGGACTAGTCTTTGGACCGGATATTCTCCGCGCAGCAGAAGAGCAAGTCCAACTAGTCAGAGAACGTTTGAAGGCAGCCAAGTCAAGGCAGAAGAGTTATGCTGACACTCGACGCCGAGACATGAGTTTCCGTGTCGGAGATCATGTGTACCTGCGGGTAACCCCTCTGAAGGGAACCAAGCGTTTCCACGTCAGGGGGAAGCTTGCACCAAGGTTCATTGTCCCTTTCAAGATCACCGACCGACGAGGAGAAATGGCTTACCAGTTGGAACTACCACCTGAGCTATCTGATGTGCACAATGTATTCCATGTGTCACAACTCCGGAAATGTCTCCAAGTTCCGGACAAGCCCAATCTCTACAAGGATGTTGATCACCAAGCCATTGATCTGCAGCCTGATTTGACCTACCGCGAGAAGCCCATCCGCATTCTGGACGAAGCAGAGCGACGGACGCGAAGCCGTACCATCAAGTACTTCAAGATCCAGTGGAGCAACCACACCGAAGCAGAAGCAACCTGGGAACGTGAAGACTATCTTAGATACGAGTTTCCCGATCTCTTTTAAGACCTAGTTTAGGAATCTCGGGGACGAGATTCTTGTAAGGGGGGTAGGTCTGTCACACCCTGCATTTTGTATCATGTTATTTGCATCAATGAAGCATGAAAATTTGGACCAGCAAAAATTTTGTTTGGCATCATTTGTCTTTTATTTGGAATTGAGTTTTTCTTCATGTGCTTTTTCATGTGCTCAATAAAGTCAACTATTGCCTCTTGTAGAATTCATCTCCATACCCAAAACTTCTGCCCAATGATCATGCCAAGTGTTATATAACAGTATAGTATTTTCTTACAAAATTAATTTGGCCAAAATATATTTTATAAATTTAGTTTTCCAAAAACCCCTGAATTGAGATTTGCACTGCAAGTGCTTGATTTAGGGTGAGAAAATTATTTCAAAAGGTACATTTGAAACGTAGTAGTCATAGGACTCCCAGAAACCACAAAAGTATAATTTTAAAAGTTATTTTCCTATTTTATTTAAAAGATTTTTCTTAAGGCCAGAAATGGTCTTTAATAGGGGAAAATTATTTAAGTATTTCAAAAATATTTGCCAAAATTCAGGGAGACTCATAGGACATATATTGTCCATATATAAGATTTTCAACACTTGGTCATGTTCAAAATAATGGGCTAATCCCCCTAAAATCCTTTCTGGATATTTCAAGCTTTTGAAATATTTACAAAGGAAATATCCTCCAAAAATTCCAAGGAAATTCTATCATGTCATATATGACATATTTGATGATCTTGCCAAGTCCCATGCCTTGGGAAGCAAGAAAACATCATCAAAACCCTTCATAACCATTCTGTCCATATTTGAAGTTTGAGCAACTCTACATTGCCAAACTTGTCCAAATGCTCTCAAATTTGGTGCACATGCTAGAAATGCCTAATAAGGCATCTAGACCAAATGGCACAAGATTTGGAATAGAGCAACTTGATCAGATCACCCCAAAACCCTTTCTGTTCAAATGCAAATTTGAACAACTTTACATTACCAACTTTTTACCTGGAGCTTCAAATTTTGTGGGCATGATCATAACCCCAAATGATGATGCTACACCAAGTGGTGCATCAAGGGGAGATGATTAGCTTGACTCAAACAAGATGAAGCTATTTCTGTTGTTTTCTAGGGTTCACCAAAGTTACATTGGCTAGTTTCTTCAAATGAGCCCAAATTTGGTGAAGCACCCTATTTTCACATGTCATTCAATCCTGTTAAGTGTCATGGCAAGTGGAGATCATTTGCTTGACCAAACACTGATCAAACACCTTCTGCAGAATTACCAAAACCCTCTTCTTGATCACTTTTACTATTTATCTTGGCCTCAACTTTTTACCACATGTTCATCCAGTTACTAGCTACCTCCAGTAACTTCCCCAAGTCCCCAGCTCCATGATTGAGGGGTAAGAACCCTAGTTTACCCTGCTGGACAGCCATTTCTTACCAAGTCACCAGCTCCCTCTCTCTCTCACAGCATCTCCAGAGCATCCAAGGCCACAGGCCATTTCTTTACTTCTCCCTTGACCTTCTAGACAACCTTGGGCGCGTTGGACATGACCAGAGCGGCGAGGGCACAAATGTGCCAGCCATTCGGGCGCTCTGGAGCAAGCTACAGTGCGCCACCGCACTGTAGCTTCGCCCAATCAGCTGCCCCTGACAGCCTCGGCTCTCCCCTCGCGCCAGTCGATGCCCCTCGACGTCCGCGACCGCCCCGGCGCTGTCCCCCCTCCTCCTGCGCCCTCCAGTGGCCGTCGTCGCATGCGCACCGGCCGCCCGCAGCACCCACTCCTCGGCCT
Source organism: Secale cereale (assembly GCA_902687465.1). Classification (NCBI taxonomy): domain Eukaryota; kingdom Viridiplantae; phylum Streptophyta; class Magnoliopsida; order Poales; family Poaceae; genus Secale; species Secale cereale. The sequence goes on from LR738713.1 coordinate 303,471,332, forward strand.
CACACGCGCGCACGGCCTGGAAGGTTCCCCGCTCCTCTCACCTCAAATGGACGTAGAGCTCGTCCAACAACGCCGTGGACTCACTCCCATCACCTCCCGTGCGCTGTAGCATCGAGCAGGAGCTCGCTTGCGCACCGGTCCACGGGACTCCGCCGTTCCCCTATAAATAGGACCCCCCCCCCGAGCCTCTCCAACAGCACCAGCAGCTTCACCACATCTCCCTCAGTCCCCCAGCACCACCCGTTCTTCCCCAGAAAGCTCCAGTGCTCGGGATCGACCGGAGCTCCGCCGCGTCGGGCCGCCGGTGATCTCGCAGTACGGGCCTCTTCTGCCCCTCCTTTTGCCCGATCTAGAACCGACGTGCACCACTGATGCGTTCCCCTCTGTTTCCCCTTTCTGTTGCAGTCGGAAACGGCCGGAGCGACGACCTCCCGACGATCCTCCGCCGTCCCACCTCGCCGCCGGCTAACCCGACCTCCCCGGCGTGCCGCACCACCTCCACTGCATCCGCCACTCGAAGCTGATCACGTCCCTGCCCTCCGTTGCCGTGGCCGTGGCCGGAATCAACGCCGGTGAGCTCGCCGTCGCCGTGGCCGTGAGGTTGGAGATGGCAGTCGGGCCCCGCCTGTCATCCTCACCTCTCTCTCCCCCTCCTCACAGCCACTGACCGCCGGGCCCCGCCCGTCAGGTTTAAAAACCTGACGTGCGCGCGCTGGCACCCGTGCGGCTGGGCTGGACGCCCTGGGCCATGCACTGTGGCCCCTCTGGCTCAGTTGCACAGGGCTTTTTCTCCTTTTTCTTTCTGTAATTATTTCAAACATTTTTTACAGAAATGAATATTGGTCCAAATGAAATAATTCCAACTCCTAAATTCATGTAATATTCCAACCTATTTAATGGTGTCACTTTCACTCTCATCCATGAAACTTTTATGTTCTGTTCAAATTTAAATTCAAATTTGAGCAATAAAACTCATGTTCTAAAATCAATAGATTCCATTCTGTTACTCCAAAACTTCAACTAAGAATTTTCCCCATCTTAGAAATCCCTCTAGTATTTTACAAAAATGAGTTGATATTTTTCTGAGCACTTTGATTTTTCTGTTTTATTTGTGGTCTTATTTTTCCGTTGTTATTATGCAACGTATAGATACCGTATTTGACGAAGTTGCTGAAGAAGGAGAAGGAGAAGGATTTGAAGACTTTGAAGACCAAGCCAATCCAGGCAAGCAACCCTTTGACCATGATACACTTGTTCTTCGGAATCCGTTTGTTTCCGATGCATGATGATAGGGTTACGGTGGTAACCTAGTTGAAACCACCACATGATGCATGCTTTACTCTTGATCTTGCCATGTGCTAGATGCAATGCATGTGGTTAGTAGTAATGAATAGTGATGCATGTGTGATATGAACCTTCGTGGTTGAAACCTTTGCATAAAACCCCGTCGGGTGCCATTCATGCCCGAGGGAGATGATGAGTTGGGTAACCACTTGATGATGAAGTGGTGTACCGAGACAAGTGTGTGTGTTTTTCAAACGGATTGGTTTAAGTTGCGACCGTTATTCCAACCATACATGTGCAACCACACTACCCCTTATGGGACGGGGCTTTATTGATTACTTAGGTCGATACTAGCATGGTGCCCGCATTACTAGTGACGGGAAGACTTGAGGTCTTTCCCGGGACGGGGTCGTGCTTGGATTGACGGCCATGAATGTTTTTACAGGGCACCGGACACACCGTTGGTCCCTTCGGGTACGCGTGACATTGAAATTAGGGCAAGTCCCGTGATCTATTGTTTGTACTCGAGGGCCGTGTACCAACGAGTGGACTCTATGTTAGTGTCGTCTAAGGAAAGGTAATGACCGGGTGCTTACCCCGGGTACTTGAGGTACCGCGGGTCGTGGATGACACGGAAGTTCCCCGGATCTTGTGGGTAAAGTGTACAACCTCTGCAGAGTGTAAAACTATTCGAATAGCCGTGTCCACGGTCAAGGACAGTTGGGTAACCGCTCTTGGGCTACGTCCAATGTTTGCAAAACCATGTGTGTGCATGAGAGTCAAGGTGGAGACTTGACTCGATGAGTTGGATCATATTCATGTTGATATCGGTAACCTGCCTTCGAGGTTACGCGAGTTTAATGATGCATAAACTTGATGGTAGAATATTTATTCTAGCCCTTTGCTAGATTGCTCATTATTGTTCCATTGCATTGTTACCACATCATGGGTTGCTTGCGAGTACATTCAAAGTACTCATTGGCTTGCCACTGGTTATTTAATTGGCCATGCATGGAAGAACAGGAATATGATGAAGAGTTCTTTGGAGACGAACATGCAAACTAGGACGCTATCCCAGTCAGAATGCCTATAGGGTTAAGGCAGATGGCATGGGTTCTACCTATCATCTAAGACTTACGCTATTTGAGTTATTTTCTATTCATCCCGTGAGGCTTTATCTATGTAAGACTTGGCCATAATGGCCTTAATTCGTGTAAGACGATATGTATGGATGTAAGACTCTTGTTATTCAGCTTCTGTGTGTTCAGTGAGCATTGATCTCTGGGATCACTGTACACGTGCATTCGGTGATCTCGACTTCTAAGTCGGGGTCCCCACAGCCCTCTGCTTCGTCCTCACTGACATCCGCCGCATCGACCCATTGCGACTATACCTCTTTCGCGTGCCGCCGCCGTTGTTTTACCTGCACAGTACATTCTTGCCCTTCTCCACCAGATCCATTAGGGTTCCTGTGAAGTTCTTTCGAGTTCTTCATTTTCTTCCTCTGCAACTATGGTTTCTTCTTTTGAACCTTCATGTCTCTGTGTATGCTGATGTTTGATAGCATCTCTCTAGTCAATACTGTAAAATCTCATCTCTGCTAATAACTGGATTCGTCTCTTAGAACTGCATTATATCAATCTGAAGTTTTTGTCTGTTCATCATTTAATCTTGATTTTTGAGCAGTCGTAGATCCAAAATTTCCGCCGCAACCTGTGAAAACTGTTTTTTCCAGACTTTAATAAATTTTACTTTTCTGAACACTCGTATTTTCCATGGCGGCTTACTTTTCCAGTTTATGATTACACATATGCCATTAGGCCCCATGTAAGCCGCCATGCTGAACTTGTAGCCATACCTTATCTCCGGCTCTTCTAAACCGGCACAAACTTTTACCTGTTAGGTCTATTTGTTCAGAATGCCGCTGAAGACAGTCACAACTTGCAACTGGGTTCCCTCCATTGTCACTGAAGCTACACTCACTGACTTTTTCAGAGTCGGATTTCTGCCCAATGCTCCAATTATGCCTTACCGTGTGCCTAACCCGGACGAGGAAAGACCTGCACCCATAGATGATGAAGTGATCGTTTTTACTAACCACATGAACCGGGGTTTCTCACCACCCGGCTCTAAATTCTTCAGAGATGTCCTGCACTTCTTCCAGCTCCATCCCCAAGACATCAGACCCAATTTCATGTCAAATATCTGCAATTTCCAAGTTTTTTGTGAAGTATATCTTCAAGAAGAACCCAACATTTTGCTTTTCAGATAATTCTTTTACTTGAACCTCCAGAATGAATTTACTAATGGCCCTAGTGTGGAGCTTGGGGCTGTCTCTATCCAAAGAAGGAGAGACTCTATTTTTCCTTATGCCTATCTACCGAGTCACCCAAAAGACTGGAACAAAACCTAGTTTTACTGTAAAGATACCTCTCCGACTGATGAACATCCTTTGGAGGGTTTTCGTGCTCAACGTTTATATGCCAATCACCGTCTTGCTGAAAAACTCACCACTGCAGAATGCAAGTCAATTGCCCCCACTTTGTCAAAGGTGAATGCCCTTCTTGCAAACGGTTTAACTGGAATCGACTTAGCTCGATGCTAGCTTGCTTGGCGAATTATTCCGTTAAGCCGTAGGTCCGACTTAATGTGCGAATATACTGGAGAGAAGAATGATCCTTTGCGCCACAACTCTGAGGACCTGGAGGAAAATGTCATCACAGATATGACAAAAACCATTTTAAATGAATCTCTATCTGAGTGCGGCAAAGTGGGCATGTTGCCTTTCTGCAAATCTAACCCGACTCGAGAGGTAACTCTTAATCTTGACTTTTGTCCTTTATAATTGAACTCCATTGCTAATGTTAAATTTTCCGTCTCTCATAGGCTAAGTTGGCCTTCTGGAAGAAAACTTATGATCATGAGGCCGCCAAAAGAGCCAGAGCCGCCAAGAAAGCTGTTAAGAAGACAAAGAAGAAAACCAGTGCTTCTAGTCTGCTTGAACTGAATTACGGCACTGAGTTGGAGGTAATCCTCGACTCTCTTGGCTCTTATTTCAACTATCTTATTGACATTGATTATTGCCAGGATGACATGGAGGCCAGTCAGGCCGCAGACGAAGAGGTAATTACTATTTCCTCCGGCTCAGAATCCTTACCAAGACAAAAAGTTCGACGAGTTATCTGGAAAGTAAGCTTTTCACACGCTTCAGCTCATTTAGATCCTCACTTTCTTTTGAAGCAACAGCAACACGAGAATCGCGGCCGGACCCGAAACTCCTTAGAAGAGGAATTGTCCTCCGGCTTACCCAATACTCTGCCTTGACAAAAATGCCGGAATGAGGTACTTCCATTCATAAGCTCCTATTATCTGCCAATGGGCCTTATTCAGTAATCCCTGAACTCGTCTGATTCAAATTAATAGGAAATTTCTCGTTCATCCTCCGGCGATTCATCTCAGAGTCAACTTTTGGCTTTCAAGACCGCTCCTGGGTAAATGTCTTATCTCAAATTCATTTTAATCTTTAGATCTTTATATCATTGCAAAGACTTACTGCTATTGATGTAGAGGTCAAGCAAAACCTATTAAGAGGGCCAGGGCAACTAAACTGGTGGCTGACCCCACGATTCCTGAACCGACACTACAGGCGTCAGCAAGGGATGCTCAAAAGTCAACTGAAGAAGTTACTCACGACACTCCTCCTGAGGTACCTGATGCCACTACTGCTCCTGCCCAGGCTGATACTGCACCTGCCAAACCGCCTGCCCCCACTGAGTCGGCCGAAGATCGGTCTGAAGATGTTACGTTTATTGGTACTAGTTTTAGAGAACCGGGCAACCCAATAGTGCTAGCAAAACACACCGCCAAGCAAGAACTTGTTGAAAACAGGCGCGTGAGATTTGACATGTCACGGTCTAGACAGTTGAGTACTGGTGAAGTCTTGTCTGGTTTTCTCAATCAGGTTAATAGCAATCGTGACCTTGAAATCGATATGGTGAAGCAGATGCATCAAAAATTTGAGGTAATGCTCTTTGACCAATTTCCAACTGTCCTTCCAGCCCCAAAGTCTAGTGGATATGATGAAACTGGATATTCTATAGACTTTTAGATTAGCATATGACTTAACCAAAAATTCCTCCTTAAGAAACATTGCATGTGTAGCCCCCAAGGGCTGGCTTAATCATGTTGAATGAGCCGGTCCTTATTATATAACTTGCCTACATATCATCCTTAGACCAGCGATAGCAACTAAGCCGCCATCGGCTACCATAATTGACTTGTCATATAAAAGCGATGTACATTAGCCCCCAAGTGCCAAGTGTTGTTGCTTACAAAGTGCTTGGGACTTAATGACATGAATCCTGCTCAGAAAGAAAAACTCCAGCCTCCATTAGCCCCCAGGGGTCAAGTGATCTTGCTTGCAAAGTGCTTGAGACTTAATGACATGAATCCGGCTCAGAAGAAAACTTCAGCCTCCATTAGCCCCCAAGGGTCAAGTGCTCTTGCTTGCAAAGTGCTTGGGACTTGAATCCTTGTTAAATCGGCAGTTAATCCATCTCATGTTTATTTTACCTGTTCAGGAAGCGACTGCGGAATTAGAAACACAGCTGAAGGATGCTCGGGAACGGCTTAAGCACCAAGAATCTGAAACTCAGAAAGCTGAATCCAAATTCCAATTTAGCTTGACTGAAGCGAATGATTGAAGGCTAAACTTAAGTCTGAGGAATCTCCATGGAATAAAGAGAGGGCTTCCTTAGTGCAACAGGCTGGAAGAGCCGAAATATCTCTTGAAGCGGTGACGACGGAGCTCTCCGGCTTAAAACACCATGTATCAGAAATGACTGCAGCCATCTTTGGTAAGCTGCCATAGTCAACTTGTAAAGTCTTGGGAGAACATAACCCGTTACTGATCAACTTTATTGTTATGTAGGTAAAAGAAGAAATATTCTTGGCAAGGATCCACTTGTGAAGCTGAAAGCCGTCTATACTCTCGTGGAACAATTGTACACTGGGCGCAGCATGCCCTGGCTGTTATCTCTCCGTCCAGCCAAGCGCCAACATTCTTTGTAGATATCTTGCGAGGACTCTCCGTTCTGCTTGCCAGGATTGATGAAATCAAACAGTCATCTGTGAGAGCCGGTGTTGTCACAGCTTTAAGCCGGGATAAGGCATGGCTTCCAGAGCCGAAGACGTCCGACCTGCCTACTGGGTATCCAAGTTTAAAAGAAACGGCTCAACCTTTGATCATAAAGACTTCGCTGCTTGTGTCAAGGACATCCGGCCATTGGCCACTTTGATTGCAAATGAGACGGACTTGTCGAAATATCAGCCGACTTATGATGGGGAAAATCAGAAGATGTCCACTCCTTCTTATAAAGTGATGGATCTGATTCCTCCAATTAGTAAGCATACCTTTGCCCGTGAAATTGATCCCATTGACCTTATTGATGGGGCGGCTAAATTTTAAGCTCTGGCTGGCTTGGATTGGTTGGCGCAGAATTTTCAAACAGTGGAGGACGTAGAATCGGCGACGGATGACTCGGAATCACTAAAGCAACAAGGCCAAGGAGAATGATCCGTTGGACGGCTCACACCACTATGATAGAAGCATTTGGACCGTTGCCTGGCTCTTAGCCTTTTGTAATAGGATAGCAAACACTTTTCCTGCTGGTTTATTGTGCCAACTGCCGCACTGTCGTGCACACTGCTTATCTTTTGATGATATTATGAATCTCCAAACGTTGGAATCCTTATCTTTGTGATGATATTGGCACGCGCATATCAATATAAATTGTATCCTGCACATAAACAGAAACAAGTGCCCCGGCGGTTTACTGCCGGGCGGGTCACTGCGTCCAACCAATGCCACTGGGGACAGACGTCCAAAACCAGGGCCCATTTACTTGTTATAAACATAATCATACGTGAATATATAATTTGAACTGTTAGCTTAATCAGCCTCCATATGTTCATGACGTTGTTAAGGTATGATTCCATGAAGTTTGTTTATTCTCTGGTGGCCGAGAGCCGTTCCAGTAGATTGGGTTGTACAGACCCGGAGAGGCTTCAAATATGAGCCATGAAGGGATGCGATTTTTAGCCGATCTTGCAAAGGACACAACTTCAAAACGAAAAACTCTCAAGAAAGCAAAGAGAAAACAGAAAGCAAAACAAGCAAAAAAAAACACTCGAGGCTTTTGCAGACCGCCAAGCCAAAGGTTCTTCTTCGATGAAACTAGCCGTGGTGGCCCCTGGAAGATACGTGCGTGCTATGAGCCGGCTCTCACAGTACCCAATCGACATTTGAACCTAGACAAGTACATGTCTTTGTATTTGTTTGTTAAAGATAGACTTGCCTAGAGTACGTGGGGTCAGAGTTGCATCTTGCATCATAGGATGAGTTATCCAAGTTTCAAGGAAGGCGGCATTTTGAGCCTGGATCTATCCTGACTATTTGTAGCACCGTGCTCTCGCAGTGACAGCCGACGTTTGAACCTTAGCAAGCTCAGGTCTTGGTCGAATACGCCATTAAGACTGATCGCCAAGAGTTCGTCGGGTCAATTAGGATGATCTGATGGAGTTGAAGAAGCTAGGTACAGGTAGGATGACCCACAGGTTATGTCCTCTTTGGTCGAATACGCCTATGTTTGAACATAACCCGGTCAAATGGGTAGTAATGTTGTGTTCTCTTTGGTCGAATACGCCTATGTTTTAACAGGAAGCCCCCAAGTGACATACTTGCTGATTATTCTTACCAAGAGCTTATGCTGGAGCTGTGCTAGGCATCCAACTCTTTCATGATCCTTGTGATTTGGGTAGTAAGCTTCTTGAGAAGATATATATGATGATAATAGAGACTCAACTTTCAAAAATTGGCAGAGGCCCCGAATTGGCGTGGATGCCGGCTTTATTATATTGTACTGATATTTACATCATCGGATTACATCATGAGAACTGGAGGCTTAAGTATAGTAGGGCCGGAGGTGAGCAATATTCCACGGCTGATTAGTCTCCGCTTCTGACGTGCGTGAGTCCTTACGCAGTCGAATATCGATCAAATAGTATGACCCATTGTGCAGATTCTTGCTGACGACAAAAGGCCCTTCGCAAGGCGGCGAAAGTTTATGCATGTCAGTCTGATCTTGGATAGCCGGAGAACTAAGTCGCCTTCTTGAAAAGTTCTGGTCCAGACCCGCCGGTTGTGATATCATCGCAAATCTTGTTGATAAATCGCCGATCGAGCCGCTGCGAGATCTTGCTCTTCATCCAATCGATCCAACGCATCATGTCATGCCGTCTCATTGTCTGCTTCCACGTAAGCTGCCACTCGGGGCGAGTCATGACGGAAATCGCTGGGAAGAACCGACTCTGCTCCGTAGACCATAAAAAGGGTGTGTATCCTGTAGACCTGTTGGGTGTTGTATTAATGCTCCATAACACGGAAGGTAATTCTTCCACCCAACAACCCGGTGTTCTCTTTAGGGGAACCATGAGCCGGGGTTTGATCACTCGTAAGATCTCTTGATTGGCCCGCTCTGCTTGGCCATTGGACCGGGGATGAGCCACAGAAGATACATCAAGCCGGATATGCTCACGCTGGCAAACTCCTTCATAGCAACCTTAGAAAAATTAGTGCCATTGTCTGTTATGATACTGTGGGGGGAGCCAAACCGGAAAATCACCTTCTTGATGAACTGCACCGCTGTTACTGCATAACATTTGCTGACTGGCTCTGCCTCGATCCACTTGGTGAATTTATCCACTTCCACCAACAGGTGGGTCTTCTTATCCTTGGATCTTTTAAAAGGTCCTACCATATCAAGCCGCCAAGTCGCAAATGGCCAAGTTATCGGGATCATCCTCAACTCTTGAGATGGAACATGAGCACGTCGTGAAAATTTCTGACAGCGATCAGATTTACTGACCAAATCCTCAGCATCAGCATGAGCCGTCAACCAGTAAAATCCATGACGAAGAGCTTTCGCTGCCAGAGATTTAGAACCGGCATGGTGACCACAATGTCCCTCATGAATCTCCCGTAGAATCTCGCAGCCTTCCTCAGGCGAGACACAGTGTTGAAACGTGCCTGAAACACTGCGGTGGTGCAATTCTCCATTGACGATCATCATTGACTTAGACCGCCGGGTTATCTGCCTGGCTAATATTTCATCCTCAGGTAACTCGCCCCGGGTCATATAAGTCAAATAAGGAACTGTCCAATCTGGTATAACATGAAGAGCCGCCACCAATTGTACCTCTGGGTCAGGGATAGCGAGCTCCTCCTCTATAGGCAACTTGACAGACGAGTTAAGCAAAATGTCTAAAAAGGTATTGGGCGGCACCGGCTTACGTTTAGATCCTAGCCGGCTCAAGGCGTCTGCTGCTTTGTTCTTCCTTCGATCGATGTGCTCAACCTGGTAACTTTTGAAGTGACCTGCAATAACATCAACCTCTCGGCGATAAGCCGCCATGAGTGGATCCTTGGAGTCCCATTTGCCAGAAACCTGCTGAAACACCAAGTCTGAGTCGCCGAAACATCTGACCCGTCTTAAATTCATCACTTTAGCCATCCGAAGGCCATGGAGCAAGGCTTCGTACTCCGCTGCATTATTAGTACATGGAAACATGAGCCGGAGGACATAAGAAAGCTTATCACCTCGCGGGGAAGTCAAAACAACTCCAGCCCCCGAGCCCTCTAGCTGCCTGGACCCGTCAAACTGAATCATCCAATATGTATTATCTGGCTTTTCTTCAGGCGTCTGTAGTTCTGTCCAGTCGTTGATGAAACCCACCAGCGCTTGCGATTTGATGGATGTTCGAGGCACATATTTTACATCATGAGGCCCAAGCTCAATGGCCCATTTGCCATTCGTCATGTAGCTTCCCTATTCTGGATAATGTCTCCCAAGGGAGCAGAGCTCACGACCGTAATGGGATGACCCAGAAAATACTGCTTGAGTTTCCGGCTTGCCATAAAGACTCCGTAAACCAGCTTCTGCCAATGTGGATACCTCTATTTAGACTCGATGAGGACCTCACTGATATAGTAAACCGGCCTTTGAACCAGATGCTCTTTACCAGCCTCCTTTCTCTCCACCACAATAGCCACACTGACGGCCCTGCTGTTTGCAGCAACATATAACAACAAGGGCTCTTTGTCAATGCGGGCCGCAAGAACCGGCGGCTCATCCAATTGGTTCTTGAGTGCCTCGAACACTTCATCAGCAACTTCACTCCAGATGAAAGCATCTGTCTTTTTCATCATCTGGTATAGAGGGATAGCCTTTTTACCTAAACGGCTTATAAACCGGCTCAGCGCCGCTATCCATCCTGCCACGCGCTGGACATCATTGATACACTTTGGTCGTGCCACAGAGGTGATGGCGTTGATCTTTTGCTGGTTAGCTTCAATGCCTCTCTCAGAGACCAGAAAGCCCAGAAGTTTTCCTGCTAGAACTCCAAAAACACACTTGGCCGGGTTAAGCATCATTTTATACACCCGGAGATTGTCAAATGTTTCCCTCAAGTCATCAAACAGAGTCTCCTTCTTCCTGGATTTGACCATGATATCATCCACATAAGCATGAACATTGCGCGCAATCCGACCGTGCAGGTAGTTCTGTACACACCTCTGGTAAGTCGCCTGGGCACTCTTAAATACGAAAGGCATAGGTACATAGCAGAAGGCTCCAAATGGAGTGATGAAAGCCGTCTTCTCCTAGTCCTTAACTGACATTTTGATCTGATGATATCCAAAATATGCATCCAAAAAACTCAATCGCTCACAACCCGACGTAGCATCAATGATCTAATCAATACGAGGGAGGGCAAACGGGTCAGCTGGACAAGCCTTGTTTAAATCTGTGTAATCCACACACATGCGCCACGTGCCATTCTTTTTAAGCACCAAAACCGGGTTAGCCAACCACTCAGGATGAAAAACTTCTACAATGAACCCAGCCGCTAAGAGTCGGGCCACTTCTTCACCGATGGCCTTCTGTCTCTCTTCATTAAAACGGCGGAGAAACAGTCTGACCGGCTTATACTTCGGATCAATATTAAGAGTGTTCTCAGCAAATTCTCTCGGTACACCCGGCATGTATGAAGGCTTCCATGCAAAGATGTCCTGATTCTCACGGATGAACTCGATGAGCGCGCTTTCCTATTTTGGACCCAAATTGGCACTGATACTAAACTGCTTGGAAGAGTCGCCAGGAACGAAATCTACCATCTTGGTGTCATCTGCCGACTTAAACTACAGCAACGGATCATGATCTGTAGTTGGCTTCTTTAAAGAAGTCATATCTTCCGGGTCAACATTATCCTTGTAAAACTTGATCTCCTTTGTGGCACAAGCCGACTCTGCATAAGCTGCATCACCTTCTTCACATTCCAAAGCTATGGTGCGACTCCCATGCAATGTGATGTTCCCCTTATGACCCGGCATCTTAAGCTGCAGATAAACATAACATGGTCTTGCATAAACTTAGCATAAGCCGGTCTGCCAAATAGAGCATTGTACGGGCTGTGGATCTGCACAACTTCAAACGTCAAGGTTTCTGCCCTGGCATCATACTCATCTCCAAATGTTACTTCCAAATCAATCTTACCAACTGGGTAAGCCGACTTACCAGGCACAACTCCATGAAAGACGGTGTTTGATGGTTTAAGCTTCTTATCAGTTAACCCCATACGACGGAAAGTATTATAATACAGAATGTTGATCTTGCTCCCTCCATCCATGAGTACCTTGGTGAACTTATACCCTCCAACCTGAGGGGCTACCACTAGGGTCAGCTGACCCGGATTATCAACTCAGGGCGGGTGATCTTCGCGGCTCCACATAATGGGCTGCTCAGACCATCTTAAATAACGGGGTACCGCCGGCTCAACAGCATTCACTACCCTCTTATGGAGCTTCTGGTCTCGTTTGCACAGACTCATAGTGAATATGTGGTATTGCCCATTGCTCAACTGCTTCGGGTTACTCTGATAACCGGACTGCTGCTGGTTCCCTTGGCTATTCTGCTGATTATTGCCGCCTTGACTGCCTTGTCCCTGAAAACCAGAGTTGGAGCCACTGCCTCCATGACGCGGACCCTGAAAACCAGATCCTGAGCCGCCGTTTGGTCCCTGACCATTCGGGATGAACTCTCTGTAAGATCGCATGATGCTGCAATCCTTCCACGCATGGGTGGTTGGCTTTTCATCTGACCCTGCTTGGGACACGGTTGATTCATCACCTCATCAGTATTGTACCTTGGAGGTGGCCTTCCCTTGCGATGCTGGTTAAAGTTCGATGCCCCTGTATTAGCTACAAAAGCGTCAGCCTTGCGTTTATTACCACTGTGCTAATTGGTTGGGATATACTGCTCTCCTCCCGGGTCATTACCCCCTTTTCCCCTTTCCCGCCTTGTCTGCTTCAGCCTCGGGGTCCTTGGTACTATCAGAGTCGGCATACTTGACGAGAGCCGCCATGATCTCCCCCACATCATCACAATGGCGCTTAAGCCGGCCTAGCTTCTGCTTGAGTGGAAGGAAACGACAATTCTTCTCCAACGTGATTATTGCTGACTCGGCGTTGATCTTATCTGAAGAGTGCATGATGGTTGAAACCCGACGTACCCAACTAGTTGTTGACTCACCCTCGTTCTGCACACAAGAGTCTAGGTCCACGATCGACATGGGCTGCGTACATGTGTCCTTGAAGTGCTTGATGAAACTGGCTTTCAACTCTGCCCATGACCCGATGGAATTGACGGGTAATCCCTTTAACCAGTTGCGAGCCGTACCTTCTAGCATCATGGTGAAGTACTTAGCGCATGTAGCTTCACTAACATCCAACATCTCCATTGCCATCTCGCTGCTCAATACCCAGGCCTCCGGAGGCTGATCTGCTGTGTAGTTTGGCACCTTGCGAGGACCCTTAAAATCCTTAGGAAACCGTTCGTTCCTTATAGCCTCTGACAGACACGACACGCCCCATGCCCGGGAAGTTCTACCCATTTCTACTGACGTTGCTGGGTGATGAGGCACCTGCTAATGATTGATCACCTGAACCGGCACATCTTGTCCCCTGTCGTCATGTCGCGCCGGGTTATATTCATGAGGCGAGTTACAACGTCGTTCTGCGCTTGAGACCTCTAGCGACTCAACGTGTCTGCTGTAGCTAGCACTCGGACGGGGGGTCGAGTGAATTCGGTCTCGACTATAAGAATAAGCCTGCTGCTGCTGTAGCGCTGTCTGTAGCAGCTCTTGAGCTCTCTGGGTTTCCACTGCTACTGGAGTTTCGCCCTGAACTGGCAAAGCCGCCAGCCTTGATGCTGATGCTATCATGTTATCCAGAGGGTTGGAGTAGTGACCCGCTGGTGCCGGAGGATAGCGAGGGGCCGGGCGGTTTTGATCTGCATACAAAGATCCGGTTGTACGCTGATGAACCGGACCGCCGGTCATGGGTGCTTCTGTCGTCCGGTTTAATACTGGCGGACCACTGCCACGTGCCCCGTTTGCGAAAAGATTCCTGGGCTCATAGACAAAGGGGAGTCAACTCTGTTGTTTCCTCCTTATCAAGGCTTCATTAGCGACGTTCTATCCCACCGAGAGCCGGAAAGCCTCTGCTTGTATCCGTTGGGCTCGGGCATCCAGAACAGCCTGCTCTTCAGCCATCCTGGTGTTCTCGGCTGCCATGTCCTCCCTAACCCGTGTTATCTCTTGCCGCAATTTATCCACAGCCATCTTGTGCTGATCCTCATTTTCTGGAGTGACTTCCGTTCCCATCAGAGTCGCCAGATTCTCCAATAGATCTGATAGAGCTTGAGCCGGCGATTGTGTTGAGCCGTCCGCTCCTGCCGCATATGCTGTCACAACGGGTGTTATGGTCCCGATGACCATTGACCTGAGAGCCGGTTGGGCGCCGGCCATGAAGATTGTCACCATATTCGGCGGTTCACTGAAGTCCGGAATACTGTTGCCATCGGACGAGCCCCCAAGATGTCCGCTCTGCATCCGATACATGGAGTTAGTCTCACCTGTAGATGACTCGCCATCAGAAAGAACGGCTATTTGCTCATAAGATCTGGAGCCTCTATTGCCCTGGATGTATCCGACGAAAGCACGCTTCCTTGCAGGCCGAACCCGGGCGGGTCGCGCACGCTGAGCCGACTCGACGATGTCGGTGCAGATGTCTGGATCAGGGCCCGGTTCGTCGATCTTGCCGACGAAGACGTGGATTCCGCCAAAGGGGACCCGGTACCCGTACTCAATTGAGCCGGCCTCGGGGCCCCAGCCTTCGTCATCGATGTAGAGCTTGCCGCGATGACTCTTAGTCATCCGGCCCACTGCGTATCCCTTAAGCCCTTCGAAGTTGCCCTTCAAGAACTCAAAACCACTAGGCACAGGCCCCACGGTGGGTTCCAACTGTCGTGGAAGTGTCACGGTAGATGTCCTAAGGTAAGGACTTGATTGTGGAGACATAGCGACGTGGTTAGCTTAAAGGGGTTAAGAACAAAACAGAGGACATGTGGAGTTTATACTGGTTCGGCCCCTGCGGTGAGGGTAAAACATACTCTAGTTTAGGATGGGATTGCTGGGGTGTTGGTTGCTAGGTTGCGGATGTGCTTGCCTAGCTCTCGATTTCTTGTTTCTTGCCCTAAGCCGTTGCCGGGTTGCCCCCTTATATACACGGGTTGATGCCCTGCGGCCTACAGAGTCCCGGCCGGCTCATACAATCGTGTCCGGCTCGGTGACTCATCTTCCATGCCTTACACTACAAGATACATATATGGCGGTTGATACTTACATGCCTTAAGCCGCCGCAGGCCTTGGGCCTTTAACGAAACCGCCATCTTTGATGGGCTTCTGGTCTGGTCTAACGAACCGTTGTCGGGTAACCCGGCCCCTCCTGGGCGGGTCATATGAAGTACTTATATCCCCAACACACTACCTACTGTCCTTACCTTTTATTTTCTATTTTTACAAGTTAAGTAAAATAAATTGCCATGTTTAGTCTGTTTTCTGAATATCCCGTGCAATAAAAATGACCCAAAAATAAAAGTTCTCAGAATGCCCTAAAAATTTCATACGATTTTTTCCGAATATTTAAGAATTTTTGGTGCAAATAATACCAGAGGGAGTGCACCAGGTGGGCACAACCCACTTGGGCGCGCCAAGATGCCCAGGCGTGCCCTGATGGTTTGTGGTCCCCACGTGGGCCCTCTCACTTACCACTTTAGCCCACATCATCACTTACCTCCAGAAAAAAATCTCAATTGCTCTCTCTCCCGTGTTCTTGAGCTCAAACCCGTGGATTTCGATCTCCTTGCTTGAAGCTCCGTTTCCAAAGCTGTTTCGAGGGATTGTTGCTTGGAAAAATTGTACGCGGACATTATGAGCTTATTTGGAAGGAGTTCTTGGAGGAGAAGGTCCTTGGGAGCATATTCTAGTGACAGTTCTGCTCGCCGCTCCTATGTAGAACCGAGTGGAAGTTCTACCCGAGAGGCCACCACCAAAACATGTTTGTGGCCTTGTGTTGAATTTATGCTACAAATAGGCATCAAGGAAGAATTTGAGGAATACGTTCACAATGCCGGTCTCGGTCCCTACCTTTCAGATAAGTGTGAACAGCGCCAACTTCTCACTGAATCATTTGTCAAAGGGTTTAAATATTTTCCATGTGAGTCTAGGGTTTTGTTTATGCTTTATGATAACCCATTTACTATCCCACTGGAGAATTTTGCTTACCATTGTAAACTTCCATTTTGGGGTTCACTCGATGAGCCACGAAAGGTTGAGTTCGAGTCTTTCTTGACTGGCCTTTGTTACGGTGAAAATAGGAGAGTGACACAGGGTAGAATAAAAAGTATACATTTTCCCGCAATTCGGTATTTTGCATTATTCAACGAGAAATGTGTAGTAGGCAAACAAGATTGTAGTGCACTTTGTGCTCCAGACTTGAGCCTCATACGCACTGCCCTTACCTGTGAAAGAAATTATAACCTTGGGGCAATTGTTGCACGCAGACTGCAGCATAATGCTAACAGTGGCTGGTTCTATGGTGGAATTTATGCCACTCGTTTAGCACGAGGGCTGGGTATTTCAGCTTTGCCCTTTGACCCCATCCTACCTACTCGATATTTAGATTTTGGTGCTTTAAAAGACCATAAATTCCTTAAAGGAAAGATTCATAACTTCACTTACAATCTGTTGTTTAACCAATCACATCTTGTGCACACGTATTTGCCTGCGCATGCTCTTTTTGACTGTAACAGCAAGGGAAGATATTTTGTTCTTGCGAGCGAGGCCCAAGCTCATAACGCAGCAGTGAGGGCAGCACAGCAGGCTGAGGCTTCCGCACCGAGAGCCTCCGTGAGCTACCACTCCGACTACTATCCTCCAGGCTATAGATCGACTACCAAGCTAGGCCAAAAGCCTAAGCTTGGGGGAGTACGTGTCCCTCACCGACATTACACTTATGTTTACACATCATTCTATTTGTCGGTGCTCACACTTTTTCATTGTATCATCCATGCCTAGATTTATTTTCTTGCTTTCTTCTTGTGTGTTTGAAAAACTTTAGAAAAACAAAAAGATAGTTGCGGTAATTTACTTCGTATGCATGCTTAGTAGTAGCACTAAGAAGAAATTCCAAAAAGATTTCCTTGTTCTTCTTTTGCTTGTTGGGAGCTTTCCCGTGTAAATAATTTTCTAGTTTCTGCTTTTTCCTTGTATTTCCGTGTTCAAGAAAAACCAAAAACTCTAAAAATATTTCAGTGTGTTTCTCTGAATTTGTTTTCCTTTTATTTGAGTTGTACCGAGGAGAAGACCACGATGAAAATGTTGAGTGGCTCTCATATGAATAATTGTTGAACTAATAAAGAACACATTTTACCTTGTCTTCTCCTGATGAATAAAATATTTTGCAGATCTCGGCTTAGTCCACGACACTCTTGCACTATTATTAGTTCCATATCATTCGGTCGTGCAAGTGAAAGGCAATAATGACGATATACGATGAACTGGTCGTGGCAGAGAGAAACTGGTATGAACTCATCTTGTCATGTCTGTGTAAATATGTTTAACCTAATGTACATGATTCAGCTCATTATGATTAAACATGTTTGCCATGACAATTAGAGATTATAGTTTCTCATGCCATGCATAAGTAGCTAGGAGTTAATCATAATTTAAATGGTCGCTAATATTTTGGCTACCCCGAGCAAGATCCAAACAGCCCCTTCCAGCCCACCTGTGAGCCTTAGGAAGCATAAGAAAGTACAAGAGAAATATTACTGATTGGACAAATGTGGTGCTAATCAATACCTTTTAAATTTCTGCTAGGGCCCACCTTAGAGGTTGGTTAGACTCTCTATACATTGTTGTTTTTTCATTTAATAAGATGCAAACCATGTGCTCTGTAGTACTACTTTTGATGTGTCCCGGCAACTCGTAGAACGAGGAGAAGCTTGCTTAGTACACCCTCTCCCCCGCCCACGGATGCGGTGGCTCTGTAGCGACCCGACCCGAATGGGTCAAGTATCTGTGCTTAAGTGTCATCCCTGGGTCGGTATGGTCTAGTGTGCTACCACACTTAGAATGATGGTTACTGTTCCTTCAAAAATCAGGTACTCCATTCTTTGGGTTGATGGTGTCGATCTTCTCGGATCTTTAGGGTAATTCCATCTCTTGGCTATTTCGATAGTAGCATAACCTTTGTCCTCAATTCTTGTGTCCTTTCATCTTGGTAAGGTTCTTTCGAGACTGGTTCTCCTTAACTGACAAGTCTGGCGCCAATACTAAACAAATATCGATCTCTCATGGTGGTCTTCAAACAATTTGATTGAGTCCCTGCAGAAAACGGGCCTGGGCTTCATTCTCACCGTATATCCTACGGTTGGCAACAACTGCCTTGTACAAGGGAAAATTGTCATACCATTCTAAGGTTTAAACAAGGTTTTGATATCGTCGTCTCTCTACTATGGGTAAGTTACTCAGATTTACCATCCCGTATAACAAAGGCGAATAATAAGAGTAAGTAGGTATGGTGATCAATAAATTCCGCACTCAAATCATTACCTTGTATATGATTTAGTGAATCTCGCATTCTAACACTCGGTCAGCCTCACAAGCATTGCATAATTTCTCTTGTTGACGAACTGAGTTCGGATATTTCCATTACTGCTGCAAGCTGAACAAACACCTATCATTTCATCACCACCCTCGGGTTTAGCGTAACCACCTATAAGATCGCATGTTGACAAAGTCGTTACTTCTACCAGGGGTTTTCCTTCAGCAAGAGTGTGCTTGCTTTCTTGACAGGTCCTGGGGCATGTGGGTTATGGCTCATCTCAGCACTAGTAACACGTGGTCTCATCATCTGGTTGCATCTGATCATTCTTACAACATCCAACTTCCTTATCATTCCTAAATCCATCCAATTGTACGGTTTCCCTTCCTTATATTGGTACAAAATAAGGTGTAATTACTCACACTCATCCTTGGGTGGTCCATTCCAAAGTCTGTCGTAACTAGCTCTTGTATTCGGGTAACGGTGTTGGGTTTTACCACCCTTAAAATTAAAAACACTAGTTCTCTTCAAAATCTTATTCCATGTAGCATGATTTCACTCATTTCCTATAAAGTAATAACTCATAAAATCCAAAATCAATACCCTGATGCTAACTGTATTGATTCTCAACTTACTATGATCTACTGCAGTTCCATTGCATGCTTCAACTCAACTACTTAGCACAACTCTCCTTCTCCTTGGGACAATCTCTAACATAGTGCTCTACTTCATGGCAGCAGAAACATATTACTATTGACAAGTCTCGTGGTTCCCTTATGATTACGTAGCCTCCTTAGGTCCTCGGCTTGTGTGTCCACTTCAGAACTTGTATATCCTTAACTCATCCTTGGAGTCACTATTGCTCCACACTCCAGCATTACACCCTCTTTAAATCCAACTGTACTTATTTCCTTCATACCCTTGGGGTAAGCATCATATCAAGAATAAACTCCAACTTATTTTGTGCAAACTCCACTCTTTGGAGCAACATCTTTTTCCTTTCCTTCGGTCCAGTGTTCACACAAAAAGTATCGCCCCGAACAAAATGCAATGGTTCATCCGTAGTTCAGTTTCTCCTCATATCAAATCTTTTACTTCAACCTGAACCACTATTCGACACTTCATTTCAGGCTTCACTACAAATGCTACCATCCACATAGTTTGGTATGGTCAAGCATCCCTTCCATCTTTATTCATTTGTCCTAGCTGAGGATGCTTCAATCCCACTGGAATTGTGCAATGTGATTCTTGAAATCGTCGACCTTTTGCCTCATCATAGTGGCCACGTGCTTCATCTCCATCATCTTTGCATGCACCCCACTCAGGCATTCCGGAGTGTGATGAAGTCTTGCCTGAAGTATTTCTCCAATCTGACGTATGGCCTCCATAGCAGCTTCACGAACATAGTCAAAGAATGTTGTTTGTGGTACTCGAGAGATGAAAAAGTATTGACCCATAGTTTTTGGGCAAACTCCTTTCACACGGTGGAGGTGTACCTCCACGTATCAAAGTTCAACTCCATTATCCAGGAAGGGATAACCCTTGTAGACTACCTCTCCTTCAAGGTGAATATCCTTCAGGATCTTTGGGTAATCTTGATCACTAGTCAGGGTCATGATCGTTTCCGGGCCCTTGAGAAAAGACTCGTAAATGGTTGTCATATGTAGGTATAATATAGAAGGGGTACTCAGGATAATGTATGTATTTCCTTGGGTGAAATGTGGTTGGTTGTCCGAGAAAGGTTTGGGGTCAGCTTGTCCATGGGTTCTAGGTTTTAGGTTGGGTGAGATAGCAAGAGAGGCACTCACACTCAACCAATAGCTCATAACATTTCATATGAGATTCCAATCATATCAACTTCTATTGCTTCACAAACTATTACAATGTCCTTTCCATAACTCAACTCAATATCCAAATGAAAAGTGTATTCCACATTTATTTACACGCTTTATTCCAATATCAAGATCTCAACTACTCTGCTCAATCTTTCCTCTGGTCCGAACCTTCTCTCGCAAAATGCCCTACTTCCTTGCAGCATAAACTAATGACATTAGACAAATCTAGGGACTTCATGGTGACTATCTTGGTTCACTGGGTTCTTGGCTTCCTTGTTGGGCAGTTGCTAGCATAATGACCTAAATCCTTGCACCTATAACATGTGATGTGACTCAGGTCCTTTTTCACAGAAATTGGGTTCTTCTGGGGACACATGCTCTTTCTCTTCCTCGACTTCTTCGTTCCAATCAGGGCTTCTATTTCCTATGGGTCATCCTCAAATTCCACTTTCGAAAATTCTACTAGATACTCCCTCAAACAATGCTGGGAAATGTGTCCTTCTTCTCCACATGAATAGCATGACTTGGTGATGAGTTTAATTAGGTCTTCTTAGTGTGTGCCCTCCACCTCTTCCTTCAGCACAGGTTCTTCTAAAATTTCCACGAGAGCTTCTTTCATTGCTTATTTCTTATGCTGGATAGTTCTTTGTACCATGGGGTAAATGTGACATTGAGCAGGGTAGTGGGTAGTCCCTTCACACAAGAAACAAGTAATCTGCCTAGTTGGGCATTCTTTAGCTGGGTGACTTTCTTCACGATGAGGCCATTCATCCTTGTGCTTCTCCTGGGTCTATCATATATCTCCACAAATCCTGCAGGCACAAGGTTTCTTCTTCGGGTTGTCACCACGCTTTTGGATGATACGGGATTTTAACAGAGTCTTCTTGAATTCCTCCCAACTTTTTGCTCCATTACATCCTTGTATGGCTTGATGCATTTTCCACCATGTTGCAGCATTTTTTGTAAAGTACTGAAGAGCGTATTGGACCTCATACTCCCTTGCAATCAAATTGTTCTTGAAGTGATCATCAATGTTTTGTATCCATAGCTCTGCCTCTGGCTGGGTCATCGGTCCAGAGAATACAAGTCTATCTTCATTCATCCTCTATTGGGTCCAAGGGTTTTGGGATGAGATTCGGGAGATGGAGATAGATACACTCAATACAAACAATTTTTTTTGAAGAGACGGGTTTTATTTTGTGGCCGTTGGAAAACATCAAACAAATGATGGCTCACAATTGTCGCATCTAACGTAAGTACATAACAGGGGGTCTTCTAAAGGTCAATATCTCTGCAAAGTCATCATCTCTTCAAATCTTCAGAGTATCCACTGTTGTAGCTTCAACACTTCTAATGCATGGTGAAATCCTCTTTACTCCGAAGTGGTCAAAAAGGAAAAGGGTATTGTATAGCTAATTAAGGTAAAAGGGAAGATTTGACAAAGCTCGAAAAAGAAGAGAAGTAAAGAATCTTTTTGAAAATAAAGTTTTATAGAATCCTTTCCTATGGGCTTGCCAGTTTCTAGGGTCACGTCCTACAGTCAACATGTGCTCTGATACCATCTTGTAGCGACCCGACCTGAATGGGTCAAGTCTGTGTGCTTAAGTGTCATCCCTGGATTGGTATGCTGACACACACAGTACTCGAGGATTTATAACAGAGGTAAATCACATGTATAAAGTAACGTAAATACTATTACCTCGATCAACATAGCGGAAGTAACAACAAGGTTGTGGAGTCCATCAACACCAACGGCAAAGTTGAGTGTAGACAACGCAACCCTAACGTAACTCTTACTCGTCGAATAATTCCTGCAACATGAGACATTGCAGCCATGTAGGTCAGTACATTGAATGTACTGACTAATTCACACCATAGAATAATGATGAACAATATCTATCACTACATGCATATTTGGCTGGTGGAGGCTGTAAGGTTAATTTTGCATAAAGCTGATTTTTCCCTACAACAAAGGAATAAATTTTATTTACTACTCAGTTTTAAATTAAGCAACATTGAGAATGGTTCCTCCATCTCAAATCCCCAAGTTACCAAAATTAATAACCCAACAATTTTATTAGATCAAGTGATGAGATCAACAAATAATCCACTTCTAGATACTCAAAGATGTCCATAACTGGGGACGTGGCTACTCATGAATAGTTTGTACACTCTGCAGAGGTTTGTGCACTTATCCCCATAAGACTCGATCTCCTTCGTTTGATTTCTCGCATTGCATGGTGTTTGAGAAACGGATGACCGAGACACAGTCTTTCAGAAGCATTAACTCTTAATCCTGGGTAGACCGTACCACCTACATCCGCTACATCTGCTAGTCTACCACGGAAAGAGATCACACAACATACTCAACTATGCCAGAGCCCATAATGGCTTGTGGCTGCACACGGAAGTTTCTAGGCATGAATGATATATGATCCCTTTGAGCCTAGGTGGAATTCCAATAGGGTGATCACACGGGTCCTCCGGGATCCCCTAGGACAACACTGGACTCTCCAGGTGCCCGGGCAAACCACTGGTTTCTCCAGGGTGCCCCAACCAATCCACACAGATGTGTATTAAATTCTCACCTTAAAGAAACCCTTAGTTGTTATTACACTCACAACTTTCATGAAATCACTCATACCAATCCACGTCTACAAGCATGGCTAAGCAATAAGTAACAAAGCGTATATTCCCTTGGGTTGATATCAAGTCATTGGGTTACTACCTCATATACTAGAAAGCATCATCACATGTAACCTGTCCTGCTCATGCAAGTGTTTGAGGATAGAACTAATGCAATAAAAACTGGGTATTAGAAAGTATGATCGAAGTATGAACTTGTCTGGTACTGTTGATGTGGATTCTTCGCACTCATTACTCGTGGTAGATCTACTCGTCACACTCCGCTCAATCTATCGTAAGCAAGAAATGGTAACCACACATAAGCAATCATGAGAAAGAATAGGAAAACAGAACTCGGAAAACTTCGAAAACGAGCAAACGAATCTTGCAACAAAAAACAATTTCCAACAGTACCTAAATTAAGTGAATTTGGCCTTATCAGAAAGCTTCGATTTGCAAAAAGAATCAACTCAAACGGAGTTACGAAACTCAAGTTATGATAAAAAGAAGTTTGGATATGAATTTGAACAAATTTCGAAATTTGAAAGTTGCAAAAAGTTTATTTGATAGATTCACTGGATGGGTGGGATCAAGATGAAAATTTAGGCGGTGGTTTCAACTAATTTGGATGAACGAGTAAAAATTTATGGCTATTTGAAAAAATCATGACCAAGCTGTTTTACGGAAGAGAAAATAGCTACGGCTAAAAAAATCTAGGCCTAAAGTGTAAATAGAGGGCTAATTTATAAATCTAATTATTCTATCGTACTAGTCTAGAAATAATAAGCTATGTGAGTATATAAAAAATACGAAGAAAGATACCTTTATAGGGAGAGAAAATATGACTTTGAAGAGAAGAGACAACTCCGAGAAGTCCCGCCGGAGAGGAGGAAAATGTTTTTCTTTAATGAATCTAGTCAAAACAAAATATTGATTTAACCCGAATCGGATGATTTTTGAAGACCCTATGGGTCTATATTTATAGGTGGAAAAGAGGTTTAGGGTCAAAGGATAGGCAATGTGGGACTAAACGTAAACAAAAAGGGGGACGAAAGAGATAGGAAAACATAGAAAAGAAACGTCGTCGCATGGGCCTTCGGCCGGCGTGCGCGCATGTGTGCCTGCGTAGAGTTTTTTTTTAAGAAAAATAAAATATTTCCGAAAATAATTTTTTTTTCTCTCCAAGCATAACCAAAAAAATAAATAAATATAGTTACGGGCCTGTCTGCTAACTATGCTGCGCACGTGGGCGACTGATAGTTATAGGCCGCACACATAGTTTGTTTTTTCTAAATAGAAACCGAAAAGGAAAAATTGAATAACGAAACTAAAAACAAAATCTTATATAGGCATATTATATATCATGATTTTCAGAAAAAGATTTCCTACAACGTGGACAATTTTCTATAGTCAAATAAAATCCTCACAAATTCAAATAAATCATAAAGTGCTACTGTTGCAATAAAATCAAATAAAAATCATTTTAAAAATGTCAAAATGATTTAAATTTATTTCTCTCCAATTTTCTACCATAGGGAATCATTTTACCCTATTTTCCATATATTTTATTTTTGGATAAAAATAATTTGAATAAAACCCAATAACTCAAATTTTGAAAATGAGTTTCCGAATATTTCAAAAGAACTTCCAACTTATATTTTTTATAATTTGAAGAAGTCATTTTATCTTCTCTTGGGAAAATCATTGAGTTGCATAAAGTTTCTGAATTTGAAATATTTCGAGAATGAAATTCAAAATCCTTTCAAAACCCTTTTTCATTTAATAAATGGAAGAAGTCATATTATCTTCACTCCAGGGTTTTGTGATGAAAAGAATTTGAATTCCTGGAGAACATAAATGCAAAGTGAAAGTTAGGGAAAGTCATTTTATTCCCTCTCATTTAACTTTCAAAATTTTCAAATTTCACTCAATTTCACACATCACATCACACAAGCAATCAAAACTATCTATTTAATATAACATTCCAAAATTTAGAATTTTGGGATGTTACACGCTCGCAGAGTCACAGGACGAGGAGAAGCTTGCTTATTACTAGGCCTACACCCGCTCCCTTGCCCACGCGCGCGGTGGGTCACAGGATGTGGACAAAATTTTACTACTCCCTTCGTTAGGCATATACTCCCCTACCTTGGTTAGAGAGATTATCATATTTTTTGAAATACTACATGTCTTTCAGTAGTACTTCCTCCGTCCATGTACATAAGGCACCTAAAGGAATTTAGATTTTCCAAGAATTTTAGTCACGTATACTCCCTCCGTCTAAGTGTATAAGTCACTTTATGAAAATCAAATTGCCCCAAAACACATAGGCGTGATGCATTAACTCTCACGTTGTTTCTTTTTTTTTGACATAAAGAAAGAAATCAACCAATAAAAGATGTGAGGCGTGTATGCTTTTAATGATTTGAGACTACCAAAGATGACATGCAGTGGTTAGTTTGTTGCATGCAATGGTATTAATTAGAAAATAGACATTAAGTTCTCTTGTTTTCCTATCCACCTTGGTTGCGGTGCACAAGATGACTTATTCACCTAGACGGAAGGAGTATATTTAAATTATGCTTGTTCCATTCCTGCACTGCATGCACCATAGTAGCAATACCAGCCCGTGTAGTAAAGCATTTGCATGCACCAACCATCGGCTCCTTTATCTCTCCGAGAGGAACCACCACATGATGAGCGGTTTGCATGCACCAATCACATACATACAATAAACTATAGGACATTGGCTAGAAATTGATTGATCCAGGCGACGAAGGATTAGTAATTAATTGATTAAACTGACGAAACTTTCCAGCTCCAATTACATGAGTATTAGCGGCCAATCCTCATGCGCCTAAATCCGAGTGCAGAGCCTTAGATGCCCTATGCACTTGGATGGAGGGAGTAGGAGTAGTTCAGTGGTAGGAGTAGTACTACTACAACAATTTCCTTGGAGTCGTGCTGCAGCAAGCTACCCTAGGCTATGTTACAACTCACCCGTTTTGGTTTAGGCTCAATTTCAAAAATCTCTCCAACCAAGGTAGACAGTGACTGGTGGAATTAATTTTGTAGTTTCCACAAGTACTTAATTAGTACGCTCATTTTTCTCAAAAATTTATGTTTACCGATGCATTAATTACAACGAATCCATGCATGATCACTAAATTTCCATGAACTTCTACATGCATTGGTGAGTTTTCTCTTGATACTGCTTGCATCGGGTGATTTAATGCACCTCAAAACCCAAACATGTGATGGTAAGTACTACTCTCTCTGTTCCTAAATAATAAGTTTTTTTAGACATTTCAAATGAACTACAACATACAGATGTATGTAGACATATTTTAGAGTGTAGATTCACTCATTTTGCTACGTATGTAGTCACTTGTTGGAATATCTAGAAAGACTTATATTTGGGAACGAAGGAAGTAATAGAACTGAGACTTACAAAATGGAAAAATAATTTTTTAGATGAGCCCTATAAAACGGAAAGGAGGGAGTAGTAAGTAGTACTACCTCCATAGTGGGTACGTACTCCGTAAAATCAGATTTTCCCAAAACTAAGCCGCTCAACCTTTATTTGCTTGTTTCCCTTCATGCGTCGTTGCCTCGAACATACTGTGCCAAACTCCGTTGCCTGCCGCGCGGGAAAATACCCGCCCTCGCCTTTTTTAGTCCGGGGTTTGTATCGATGGATGGCGTGAAGCAGCAAAAACCAAGCTGTGTTTTGTACTTCTCCGTCGTACTGTACTAAAAGAGTGGAGACGCTCGCTTTCATGAATGTTGTACTTTCCCTCGCCGACATGTGGGACATATAGCAACCGGGTCGACGTGTCATGCACCAAATAACAGTGCAGAACAGCATGGGGGATGCACCCCAGTCGTAGCGCCCCAGTAGTAGTAATGAGAATGAGACGTCAAATCACAAAGGCGCACCTTTCCCCCAGACGGACGAAGCAGCCATTATTTCACACTTTGCAATCCGCTTCTCCATCATCTCCTTCAAGAAAACCACATATTGCTTCTGCCATTGTTCTGCCTCAAGAGGGACACGCATCACCTTGGTACATCATGACACGTGCGACCGCATGACAGGCTATGCTCCCCCGCCCACCACTCGGTAAAATCACCTCTTTTTTACAAATCTGGATACTACTAGTATCTTTTTAGATCAATATAGTCGGTATTCACCATGAAGCTAAACCAAGTGGTAGGATGCTCCTGTCGCGTTGGCGTAGCAACTCGGCAGGGTTACTTCGCACACGAAATGGAGACACACTTACAGGACCCCTTTGGCCGACATGTGGCTCACCCACTGTCTTGTTCCACGTGCGATGCACCAAATTATAGTTCGGAGCGGCGGTTGGACTTGGAGGCACCCCAATCGAAGCACCGCAGTAGTAGTAAATGAGCGATGAGGGGTCAAATCACAAATCCTCACCTTTCCCGCATTAAGCTGGACGAACGAAGCAACCATCATTTCACTCTTGGGCGCAAGAGCATAAAGAAAAAAAAAAGAAAACCAATGATGTGTGCGGCAGCAACCTAGGGCGCCCTAGGGTAGGAGAGACTCCACTACAAATTCGCTTCTCCATCGTCCTCTTGAAGAAAACCAATGATGCGTGCGGTGGGTAGCGTTTGTAGGAGTACTATGGCGTGCGGAGCCACACCATAGTAAACGAGAGAGGAATTGAGTTCGAGTCAATGCCTTTACGGGAACGAGGCAGAATTTTGGGTTCAGAGAGCAGTGGAGATATATGTGCAAAAATTGTGGAAGTAGGTTCGATCGAAAGGAAATGCCCCGCATTTTGATATACCCGCAACCGCGCGGATTTTGCTAGTCAAAATAATGCATAAAAGTTCCTCCAAAAACATCTATAACTAATGGGAAGTGAATGTACGCTTAAAATTAAAATGTAATACAAAGGAAAAATTGAATTGCAGTTAAAAGAATGATATTTCTAACAAAAATGTGAATGTGAACTACATATGTGTGCACGTGACCAACACATATATTGTCAATACAAAATCTAATGCAAGAAATAACTTATGAGTAACATGCACGAATTGATGATGTGGTACTTGCATGCATGGAGTACAAAAATAATGTGATTTATGACTTGCATGCATGACGTGTTCATGTGCCATAGTTGCATGTCTAGGAAAAAAGTTAGTGGGTTGTACTAGCTATTTTGGAATAGAAGATGTATATATAGATTTTCTAGGGAAAGAGATGACATGTATCTCAATTCCTATGAGTAGGGATTGGAAAAGAGATGTCATTTGGTTCACATCGTAGGAACTTTTCTATTGAATATAGAGATGACATGTATCTCAATTCCTATGAAGAGGGATTAGAAAAGAGATGTGATTTGGTTCACATCATAGGAACTTTTCTATTGAATCTAGGCTAATGTTTATTTCCCTTTGAAATTGTGGGAGTATAGGAATCCATTCATATGAACCAAGTGGCTCTATAGCTATAAAAATGATATCATGTTTATTTTCCTTTGAAATGTGGAGTATAAGAATCTATTCCTCTGAACCAATTGGCTCTAAAGGAAAAAATACTATAAAAATCATATCATATAGAGTTCCTATGATAGTCCTCCACACCAAAGAAGGGTTGAAATTGCTGCAGGTGATACGACGGTCTTTCTTTGTACACTCC
>LR738713.1:303499872-303530121 GCA_902687465.1 Secale cereale
TTATAGTTACCTCTCGAGATGAATCAAATGATATATACTGGGTATTCTATATATGAATTTTGGTATACGAAAACTCGGTAAAAGTTTGCGAGGCTCGAATTTTCAATAAAGCTATATGCACTACATTCTAGAACGGAGGGAGGAGCATATGATAGTTGCTAACACTCACGTGGAAGATTTGTGTGTCGGAGGAGTGGTTGTTCTATTAAATGTCATGGCAAAACTAACGTTGTCGGATGCCGATCTAACGGTTCTTACGGCGTTCGTCAGGAAATGGCCTTTGGTGAACATTTGTCAGATATGATTTACGGACACATGCATTGCATAGATACGTGTCCACTCTCTCTCACGCACACACACACCCTCACGAGTCATGACTCTCTCGGGTCCTCTCGCACCCACCGTCTATCTTTAGCCTATAGGTAGACGTCACACACATATGTGCTCTTCACACCCTACCCTCGGAACTTCTTAAAAATAAAAGACGTCGTGCACCTTTTATTTTAACTCACACGTCACACACTTATACTATTACTCTTGTGGCGAACGTTCTTTGGGCGTAGTATATTGTACTCTCACGAAGAGAAGCGGTGCACACACGCACTAGTTCTCTCACACCCACTTGCGGGTACATGTAGGAGTGCAATTTTTTTAAAGCTAGGAGCGCATTTGTTTGAGGAGGCATCCCAATTGACACTTTGACCAGCCCAATTTTCAACTTTATGGAGGGTCAGGGACCGCACGTAAATGATACAGTACATAGTGCGTCCTGGGCGCTGTTATTTGATAGTGCGACCTGGAAGCGGTGGCAGGTTATTGATCAAGTTTTATTTTTACTTGAACTTTAAATGAATATAGTGGTTCGCGCGTACTCAATTTAATAACGGTTGCTACAACAAAATCACTCCACTATATATATATATATATATATATATATATATATATATATATATATATATATATATATATATATATATATATATATATATATATATATATACATATATATATATATATATATATATATATAAGCAGGAGCCTCGGCGCTTGCTTTACTAGGGTTCCTCTCTTTGACTCTCTCATGCTCTCCAGATCTAAGCAAGACGTAGGTGGCCACACTCTCTCTCTGCTCACCGCTGGTCACAAATTCAGATGGACCACCTCGGCCGGGCATGGGTGTAGGTGCATCGTTCACACGATCGTCGGCGGCGTGGGAGGAGACCAACAACTGCCCGCGCGTCCCGATCGGTGGCCGTGTCGTTGTCTTCTAGACAGCGCCTGCTCGGAAGGGCCTCCGACCCCTTCTTCCTCCCTGCGGTATTGTGTCCAATATGCGGCCTCCCTACGCCGTCTTTGCCACATCCCAACGACCCTCAGGAATATATTCCTTCAAAACTGTCCATGCTCTACTGTCCCAGCTCCCCACGTGGCTATGTGTAGATCTTTTTCTACTTCCGTCAGATGTTCCAAAGCCACCTAGACTTTTACTATTATTAGAGGTAAAGCTAGTTCATACAGTCGAATCTAATAGTTGGTTCAAACATGGAAAAAAGCGGGAAAGTTGTAGCATGAATCTAGGGCTTGGTTCTAAGAGGAAACGGGGGAAGTGGTAGTAGATACTGGCTACCCAGCCGATCTCTTGGTTGAAAAGGCGAAGAAAGCGGGGTCGATGGTGAAGGGTTGGGGGAAGTGGACCTGTCTCTTGTCGAAAAAGGAAATAAACTGAAGGGCGTTGGGGGGACAACGCAAATGAGAACGAGCAGGTCTAGATTTCCTGTGCTCTCGGCAACCACATATGCCTCACCACTTTATGCCCCTGCTGTCACTATGCCCATATCGCTACCGTTAATGTAAAATCACATGAAGCATGAAGCAATGGCACCTAATGTCACTATTAAGTAATGGCCTAGTGTCGTCGATAAATTGAAGCAATGCCTCCTAATGTTACTATTAAGTAATGGTCTAGCGTCGTCGATGAATTGAAGCAATGCCACCACCATTTTATGAAGTGCTTCCGTCAGGCTTTATTTCCCATGAATTGTGTTTTTTGCAGTTACACTTAAATCTCACACCGATAACATTGCTTCATCCTAGTGGAACTGCACAAATTTGATTGCACATTTGCTGACCATGTGCTACTCTCATGATAGTAATACTAATGCTATTGTTCTGCATGTTAATCTAGTGGCAGTGTTGATGTGATGTGATGCTACTTCTTACTTAATGGTACTTTCATACTGTCAATTAGTGCCAATTATAACACAATCAAAAGTACACACCTCAGTTTTAGTAGAACTGCACAAAATGATATGGCTATTCCTAGCTGTCGTCGTCTAACCACCCGTATTTCAGGTATTCCTACATTGGTAATAACTAGGTAGAATAACCAACACAATCTAAAAGAAGTTGATTCGTATGTTTTACTTCCTGATTGCAGTGCAGGGACGAGCGAAAACAACTGCATCCTAGTCGGGAATGCACTTTCTCCTAGTTCACGGATGATAGAGGCAAAAGTGTCCCGTCTTTCGATGAGATGATGGCTATCGTTTTTTGGTGGAGTAGACTTTGACGATCCGACTATGAACATGCGAGGACGTCGCGCCTTAGCAATCGCTAAACCAACTCCGAGAGGTTATTGACCATGCCGGAGCACGATCAACCCAACAATGAGGGTCTATTTCCTGCAAGCAAATGAAGAACAAGCAAGAAACTAAGATTGCAATCTAGATATTGCGAATATAAGAGGAAAGCTTTATTGATCAAGGTGGGGTTCTGTAGCATCTTTGTCTCGTCGTTGAACACAAACGAAGAACGCGAAGTTGCAGCTATGGCGAACTTTAATCTAAACAAAACCGAAAGTCTAAATGATGCCCTAAGGGCTGTATATATGGGGGAAGAGGGGGGATTTTGTGGCCCTTGGAGGAGGGGTCCGAAACCAACCCTAACTCTTGTTTCCCCACACATACGGACTCTAAAAATAGCCTATACTCAAGTATTTTGAAATTACATGGGCCTGGCCCAATAATAAGGTGACACGGCACCTATAATAGCCTCTGGACGAAATTTATGAAGTGGCATCTTGTATATTTCGTCTAAGGCTTCACGCACTCATTATGGTGGCTTTAAAGTCCTGAAATCATCACTTGTAACTCCGTTCTTGTTCCCCTTGCGCATGCCATCATCTCCATGCTTGATTTTGCTCCAATGTTCATCCTTCTTGTCCAAGCTAGGCCCTTCATTTGTAAGCAAGACAAATGTATCCAATTTAGGCAGCATCATATTCTCATGAACATTAGAATCATTACCAAGAAACGAAAGTACCTCGTAATTTAATTGGCGTGCGTGAGCTCTAGTAATTGGTCCTGTATATGTATCAATTGGGACTGTGGGTGTAACCTTGTTAGTGATGTCCTCATCATCCTCCCCTTCTTGAATTGAAGTCGTCCTCGACGGAAGCTCATCTTCCTCACCCAAGTAAGGCTTCAAATCTGCAATGTTAAATGTGGGACTAACCCCAAAATCTGCAGGCAACTCAAGTTTATATGCATTATCATTTATTTTCTCTAACACCTTGAAAGGACCATCAGCACGTGGCATTAGCTTTGACTTGCGCAAATTAGGAAACCTATCCTTACGCAAATGTAACCAAACAAGATCTCCAGGTGCAAAGACAACACGTTTTCTACCCTTATCTCCAACAAGTTTATATTTAGCATTCATGCGCTCAATCTGTTCCTTAGTTTACTCATGCATTTTTAAGATCAATTTAGCATGTCGTTTAGCATCAAAATTAACCTTCTCCGAAGATGGAAGAGGCAACAAATCAATAGATGCACGAGGTAGGAAACCATAGACAATTTCAAAAAGGCACATCTTAGTAGTAGAATGCAACAAACGATTATAAGCAAATTCAATATGAGGCAAGCATTCTTCCCACATTTTATTGTTATTCTTCAAAACAGCCCTAAGCATAGTAGACAAAGTTCTATTGACTACTTCAGTTTGTCCATCAGTTTGGGGGTGACAAGTAGTACTAAAAAGTAGTTTAGTCCCCAACTTAGCCCATAAACATCTCCAAAAGTGGCTAAGAATTTAGTATCACGATCTGAAACAATAGTATTTGGCACACCATGCAAGCGAATAATTTCACAAAAGAACAAATCAGCAACATTAGCAGCACCATCGCTTTTATGACATGGTATAAAGTGTGCCATCCTCGAGAACGTATCTACGACAACAAATATGCTATCCCTCCCCTTCTTTGTTCGAGGTAAACCCAAAACAAAGTCCATAGATATATCTTCCCATAGATGGATTGAGTTGTGACTTAGCTTTTTGACATGTAGTGCAGCGTGCAACAAAATGATCAACATCCCATCTCATCTTTGGCCAAAAGAAATGTGTAGCAAGTACGCCCTCCGTCTTCTTCACGCCAAAGTGTCCCATTAATCCTCCTCCATGCGCCTCCTGCAACAACAAAAGACGAACAGAGCTAGCTGGAATGCATAGCTTGTTAGCATGAAACACAAATCCATCCATCTTTAAATTCAGCATCATGCACATATTGATCTTTGATGGTCTCCAAACCAAATATTTTAAAGTCAAGTTGTGAAAGCATAGTATAACGATGAGACAATGCATCAGCAATAACATTTTCTTTTCCCTTCTTGTGTTTAATAACATAAGGAAAAGTCTCTATGAATTCAACCTATTTAGCATGTCTACGGTTCAGTTTTGCTTGACTTTTAATGTGCTTCAAAGATTCATGATCAAAATGTATAACAAATTCTTTGCGCCATAAATAATGTTGCCATGTTTCCAAAGTCCGAACAAGAGCATATAATTCCTTATCATAAGTAGAATAATTCGGACTAGGCCCACTCATTTTTTCAGAAAACTATGCAACAGGTTTACCATCTTGTAATAACGCACCTCCTAACCCAATTCCACTAGCATCACATTCAAGCTCAAAAGTCTTATTAAAATCAAGAAGTTAAAGTAAAGAAGCATGTGTCAACTTATCTTTCAATACCGTGAATGCTTCTTCCTGTGCAGTACCCCAAACAAAAGGCACATCCTTCTTTGTAAGCTCATTGAGAGGTGCAGCAATGCTGCTGAAATCTCTCACAAAACGCCTATAGAATCCAGCGAGGCCAAGGAAACTCCTCACGTGTGTGACCGTTTTGGGCTGCGGCCAACTCTCAATAGCTTCAATCTTGGCTTTATCAACCTCAATTCCCTGTGGAGTAACAACATAGCCAAGAAAAGATACTCGGCCGGTGCAAAAGGTGCACTTTCCAAGGTTACAAACAAACGTGCATCACGTAGAGCAATAAAAACAACATGTATATGTTCCAAATGTTCCTCCAAAGATCTGCTATAAATCAATATATTATCAAAGTAAACTACCACAAATCGTCCAATGAAAGCACGTAAAACTTCACTCATTAATCTCATGAAAGTACTAGGTGCATTAGTTAACCCAAAAGGCATGACTAACCACTCATATAATCCAAACTTAGTTTTGAATGTTGTTTTCCATTCATCTCCCAATTTCATACGAATTTGATGGTATCCACTACGCAAATCAACTTTGGAGAATATTGTAGAGCCACTCAATTCATCTAGCATATCATCTAGCCTAGGAATAGGATGGCGATAACAAATAGTAATATTATTAATGCCTCTATAATCGACACACATACGCGATGTACCATCCTTTTTCGGCACTAGAATAATAGGAACATCATAAGGGCTATGGGATTCGCGTATATAACCTTTGTCGAGTAGCTCCTGTACTTGACGCATAATCTCCTTCGTCTCCTCTGGATTGGTATGGTATGGTGCGCGGTTGGGTAGAGATGCATCGGGAATTAAGTCAATCTGATGCTCAATCCCTCAAATAGGTGGTCATCCCGGTGGCACGTCTTGTGGAAAGACGTCCACGAACTCCTGCAAAATGTTAGTGACAGCAGGAGGCAAAGAGGAAGGCACGTCCTCGAATGAAAATAATGCCTCTTTGCACACAAAAGCATAGCAAAGAGATTTGCTTAAACTAGATCATCAATATCAGATTTGGTGGCAAGTAAGCATCCACTTCTTAATTTAATTTCAGATGCAACATGAGATGATGGTGTGTTATTAGGCTTCATTTGTTGCTCAAATTCTTTTGCCACAATCTGATTTTCACTCTTATTTTGCTCTTGTTTCGCTTTATTAGCTCAATTAATATCTTATTTCAAAATTGTCGTGGAATTGGCACGGCAGATGTCCGGTTTAGAGGACTTAGGTGTGAGGCCATCGCGCGGGTTAGCTTGAAGAGGTTAAAAGCACACAAAGGACACAGAGAGTTTATACTAGTTCGGCCCCTTCGATGAAGGTAAAAGCCTACGTCTAGTTTGGTTTGGTATTGCTTGGGCGTCGATGAACAGGGAGCGGATTGCTTGCCTGTGTCTCGACGGGTTGTTTCTTCACTTGAACCGTCACCGGGTCGTCCCTTTATATAGGAGGTGACGCCCGGTCCAGTTTACAGAGTCCCGAGGCCGGCTCATAATCGTGTCTGCCTCAGTCTCTACTCTTTCTATCTTACACCTCAAGATACATGATATGACGGTTTACAACCACAAGCTTTACATATGGGCCCTAAGCCTCCATGGGCCGTAACCTCTGGTTCATATTCTACTGGGCTTATGATAATACAACTATGTTAGCATAATCCGGATCTTCCTGGCCAGTTTATACCTGCTAGTAATATCCCTGACATTAGGCCCCAGATTGATTTGAACTTGTTCATGTCAGTCTTCTAAGTCTTTGCATGAATTTTTTCTCTACAGCTCATCTGCTTCGTAAACCGGCCATGACGTCATCTCCGGGAATCATCTTAACCCGTCATGACATCACCTCCGCATTTATTGCTCACCTCTATTTGTTACCTTTGTTAAATGCCATCCCGAAAATCGAGGCAACAGCGTGATCTTTATCCAATCTCTGACCTCCTTGATTCCCGCGCTTACCATTTCACCTCTTCGGCTTATAAATACCGCTAGGGTCTGTCTCTTTTCTCCCTTCTGCCTCCGTCTTCCTCTGTCGCTCGAAGCTCCGCCGCCGCTCTTCGAGCCCGTTGCCGTCGTGGAGCCAGGCCGCTGCATCACCCTGAAACGTGTCCAGAGCAACTCACCGTCGTCCGCTTCTTCATCAGGTATTCCTTCTTCCTCACTGTAGATCCCAATCTAGGGTTCCTTCCATAGCTTCCGCCATGAAACTTTGAAGCTTCGTTGTTCATCCCTACGGGCTAACCTTGCGGTAGATTCAAACCTTACTTAGATTCGTTTTGAGTGTGCTCCTGCTTCCGGACTCACGCCTTTAGTTCCTCTAGCTTAACAGCTTAGATTTGATCTGTAGAAAACCTCTGTGGTTCTTCCTGTATAAGACTTGCATATATTTCATCTTTTCCTTATGCTTTAGATCCATTTTTACTTCAGCCTTCTGTGAAACCTGTTTCTCCGTCTTGTAGATCTGTAGCTTATTCACCGGTTTAACCAATCATATGTTCCTTTCGACGGTCTAGATGTAAACCTGAACCTTGTAATTGACGGTTTAGTTTCTGCCTTCACTATCATCATAATCCGGTAGTTACCTTACTCTCATATACTCCCGGGCTAGTAATACCATTAGCCCCTTGTGTAAACCGGCAATTTAGATCCACAATCTTAGATAATGCTCCGGCTTAATCGTAGCAATTGGTAAACCGGATTTTGTATTGTATTTTTCAGCGTTTCTTTAGTCAAGATGACTGCCAAGCAGTTTGTTGCTTGTAACTGGGCTCCTTCCCGCATTACTAAAGAGGACCTAACGAACGCCGCTTCAATCGGTATTCTGGGCCCTAAAGAGGTCCTGCATTGGCGGGCCCCAGAAAATGAATGCCCACCTACTCCTAAGGAAGGAGAGATCATTGTTTTCTTTGATCACATGGCCCGGGGTTTTAGCCCTCCCGGTTCAAAATTCTTCCGGGATGTGCTAGCCGCTTTTCAGCTCCATCCTCAAGATATAGGTCCGAACTCTATATCAAATGTCTGCAATTTTCAAGTCTTCTCGGAAGCATATCTTCAAGAAGAACCATCAGTGGATCTGTTCCGAGACTTTTTCCATTTAAACCGGCGGACAGAGTTTACCGACGGGCCGCATCAAGAGTTGGGTGGCGTCAGCATTCAAAAGAGAAAAGATGCGAGCTTCCCTCACGCTGCCCTCCATACACACCCCAAGGAATGGAACCAATCATGGTTCTATTGTAAAGATACCTCACCTGAAGGAGAAAACCCACTGCCAGGTTATCGTGCGCATCGCCTACCTGAGGATCATCCCCTGCCGCAGCGCCTCAGTGCTCCAGATCGAGCCCGGTTTGCCCCTCGGCTTTCTAAGCTTAGGGCCTTTATGGCCAACGGTTTAACCGGAGTAGACTTTGTTCGCTGATGGCTTGCCTGGAGCATCCTTCCACTGAGCCGGCGCTCGGCCTGATGTGCGGGTATACCAAAAAGCCGGATGACCCTCAGCGCCACATTGACATAATACTTCCTGAGAAAGAAGTCACTGAATCCGCAAAGAAAATGCTCAATATCTCTCTGGAAGAGTGCAGCCGGACCGGGTTAGCTCCATTCTGTGAAAACAACAAAGCAGTAAGTTATTTCTGACCTTTTCTGCTTGTTCTGATCCGTCCATATCCATTGTCTTCTATTCATTTTTTATCTTCCGCACAGGCCAACGACCCCTTCTGGAAGAGGAAACCTCAAGATAAAGCGGCCAAGCAACCATGCCGGAAAACCTTTGCTGTTAAGAAAAAGAAGGCCGCCGCCACCTCCGGTTCACATCCTGAGGAAGATGATCCGGATTCCGAGGTACGAGTCAAACCGGATATGCTTTAATCTCCCTTCATCCAAATTTATGTTAACAGTGCCTTTCCACAGGATCTGGCTGAAGGAAGTAAAGCGGCAGAAGTTGAGGTAATCTCTCTTTCTTCAGACTCAGAACCACCGGCGCCCAAAATCCGCCGGGCATCCCGGAAATATACTTTTTCTCATCCTTACGCTCAATTGGACCCCAAATTTCTTTTGAAGAAGCAGCAGCATGAGGCGCGCCGGACCACGCGCCATAGTGGCCATGTAGTGGAGTCCTTCGGAATACCTCTCACTCCAGCTCGCAGGCGCCGCTCTGAGGTTTTACTTTCTCCAACTCTCCTTTATCCAAAAGCCGGGCTCATACGTAAACCGCTTAAACCGTCTGATCCTAACTATCAGGAGGCTCTTTTGTCCTCTTCCGGTGAATCGACTGCTACACAAGTCCCTGTGTTGAAGACCGTGCCTGGGTAAGTCTTTTTTCAACATTCGGTTTATATTTGTATGTTGATGATTCTCATTGTTCTTTTGATTTTCCCCAGCAAGCCAAAGCCTAGCAAGAAAGCGAAAGCAACCAAAGCGGCCGCCGAGACTGCTACCGCTGAACCGGCCGCTGATCCGGACGAAGTTATCCCTCCAGAAGATAATCCTGCAGCTCAGTTTGATGACCCTACTCCCATGGATCGTGATGATATTATTGCTTCGAAAGATGTTAATACGGAGAACATAGTTGAGCCTGCGAGCCCTGTCCGGGTTAGCTCTCCTCGGGCTAATCCAGCTCCTTTCTAGCCCGGCGCCTACTGCTGCTCCTATCCAACCGACTGTCGCTTCATCCGCGGATTGTGAGATTACCGGATCAGGCTTTACCGCTCCTGCTAAGCCTGTCATCTTGGCCAAGCACACTGCCAAAGAGGAAAGACTCCAACAAGACAAAGGCAAGTGGAGCACGGACTTATCCAGCTATGCCCAATTGAGTGCCCAGGAACTTCATTCTGGGTATTTGAACCGGCTCTTTACCAGCCGCGATTATGAATCCAGGTTGGTTAATATGATGAAGGATAAGTACGAGGTAATTTCCTTTGCCTCCGTTTTGTGTTCTTTGCAATCCTATCTTCAGGCCATAGTAGCCCCCAAGTGCCGGTTTAGCTTCGTTGTAGGTGAACCGGGACTTTCAGTGTATGTAAAATGAACTTACATTAGCCCCCAAGTGCCAGGGATATAACTTGTTTTATGTGCCTGGGACTTGTCTGAACTTCTCTTTTTGATACTTCAACTGTACATTAGCCCCCAAGTGTCAAGTGGATAACTTGTTTATATGCTTGAGACTTGTCTGAATTGTATTTTAATCCATTTGATTTTTTTGTAGGCTGACTTGACCCGGAGGGCTGCAGAGGTAACTGAGCTCCGGAATAGACTGGCTGCTACTAAAACTGCTTCTGCCAAAGCCAAGGAAGAGCTTGCGCTGAACTTAACCAACACAGAAAAATTGAAAAAAGACTATGAAGCGGAGCGGTCCGCCTGGGAGGTGCAGAGGAATGCTCTTGAGAAAAGAGCAAAGGATGCTGAAGCTGCCCTTAATCCGGTGACGCAAGAGCTGACCGGTTTAAGACAGCAAATAGAACTTATGACTTCTGCTCTCTTTGGTGGGCACTCAATTGTATATGCTTTTATCTCTGCAATCTTTGTTCCGCTCTGGTTTAACTTTAACAATCATACTTAGGGCGACGCATAACTCATCTTGGAGATGACGTCCGAAAGAAGCTCAAGGCCTCTTATACCCTGGTGGAGCAGTTGTATTCCGGCACTCAAAGGATTATAAGTGCAATGTCCCATAAGAAAGCGGCCCCAACTACTATCCAAGGTACTTTAGAGAAGCTATCCATCCTGCCTGTGCGCTTGGTGGAGGTGAATAAATCCGCTGCATGGGCCGGTTCGCTTATAGCACTGACCCGTGCCAAGGCATGGGTCCCGGACTTTGATCCGGAAGAGGCTATGAACGGATATCCCAGTAATAAGGAAGATGGATCCGCCTTCTCTGCTGGGGACCTCCGTGCTTTAACCAAAGAGATGCGCCCACTCGCCAGCAAACTTGCCGATGAAGCGGATCTGACCAGGTATCATCCGGCATATGACTTAGAAAATGAACGGGTGGACCGGCCGGTTTATGACACCGAGAATCTGATCCCGCCAGTTCGTGGCCATACTTCGCTCCAGATATTGATCCGTCTGATCTTATTACTGAGGAAATGTACTTCTGGGCACTCTCCAAGATTGACTGGCGCATTCCTGACTTCCAGCCACTTCCTGAAGATGAAGAAGATCCGGAACAAGCCGATCCTCAGCCTTCGCAGCGTGAAGAAGAATCATAAACCGCCCGGTTTAACTCATAGTTGCTGAAAACTGTTGCCAAAAACTTTAATCAGACATGCAAGTGCCTTGTAATAGGATAGTTCGAAACATTGTCTTTGTCTCAATTCGGATGTCACAGCTTGACTTGGCGTCTGCCAACTTTAATCCCTTGTCTGCTATGGTTGATCCGCTTATGTTATCTGTATCTGCATAAACAACGCAAAAAAGATGTCCTGGCGGTTTACCACCGGACCTATTATACTGCTCCCATAGGCGTATATTGAAACTTGAAAGAATATCTGTCTTATACCCAAAAATACTTCATACCTTTGATTAAGTGTGCTTGACCTCCTTAATCCGGTAGGCATAATTGAACGTATATATTCTGATGAGGCTCTTGGCCCTCTTGGTGTTTGCCTGATGACTGTTCCGGGTTATGATAAACGCCGGTTTAAATCATGCTGGTGTTCTATGACCCCAGACTTTTGTAGATATGTGGTCCACTTTAAAGTTGCCCAGTTCCGGATCAAAAAACTTGGTTAACCACCGAAAACTTTGAAAAATCGCAAAAAACAAAGCATTGTTGGCAAATGAGACCATGTAGTCGAGGCTTTTTGCGAGCTGCCAGGCTCCAGGCTTTTTGTGAGCGGCCTTTAAGCTCTAGGATTTTTTTTAAGAGCGGCCCTTAAGCTCTTGGCTTTTTATGAGCTGCCAGGCTCCATATTTGAGGCTTCTGATTCGAATACGATCAGTAAACCGGACCAAAGGGGTTGAGCTAGGATTCGAATGCGATCATGTAGCCCCCAGTGGCCTCGAAATTTTGCCGATCAATGGATTCGAATGTGATCCAAGGCGGACCCAAAGGGGTTTTAAGCTATGATTCGAATGCGATCATATATTTTGGACCAAAGAGGTTAAGCTAGGATTCGAATACGATCCGTAGCCCCCAGTGGCTTTGAGATTTTGCCGATCAATGGATTCGAATGCGATCCAAGGCGGACCCTAAATGGGGTTTTGAGCTATGATTCGAATGCGATCATATAAACTGGACCAAAAGGGGTTAAGCTAGGATTCGAATGCGATCATGTAGTCCCCTAATGACCGTGGAGGCAGGGTGCCTATAAGAGAGTTGCGCTTTTATGGCAAGTCCTGTTTGGTCCCTTATAGAATTGTCCTGCATATCAAAATATACTGATCAAAGCATCTTGCTTTCTTCATGAAAATGATATATATCAAGAGAAATAAACTTTAGATGGATATCACCTGAGTGAACTCCCATAAGACACTTATTTAGAAGAAAATGGCTGATCCCCTGGTTTACCAGGGGTGCCGGTTTATATATTAATCATAATATATACAGGATACATGAAGCGAAGCTTATGGCTCAAGTGTAGTAAGGCCGCAGAAGAGCGATGTTCCACGGCCTCTTCGTCTCTTCCTCTGATGTCCGTGAGTCTTTATGTTCTCGAACGTCCACCAGGTAGTATGAACCGTTGTGTAGGTTCTTGCTGACCACAAAGGGTCCTTCCCAAGGTGGGGATAACTTGTGCATATCTGTCTGGTCTTGGATGAGCCGGAGTACTAGGTCCCCCTCCTAGAACGTCCTGGTCTTAACCCGGCGGCTGTGATATCTGCACAGGTCCTGCTGATAAATTGCAGATCGTGCTGCTGCTATGTCACGCTCCTCATCCAGCCAGTCTAAGATGTCCTGTCTTGCTTGCTCATTATCTTCTTCAACATAAGCCGCCACCCGTGGTGAGTCGTGCCGGATATCACTAGGTAGAACCGCTTCAGCACCGTACACCATGAAGAAGGGTGTATAGCCTGTAGACCTGTTAGGCATAGTATTGATGCTCCAGAGGACACAAGGTAACTCCTCAACCCAGCACCCTGGATTTCTCTGCAAGGGTGTCATAAGCCAGGGCTTGATGCCTCGCAAGATCTCTTGGTTGGCCCTTTCAGCTTGACCATTGGATTGAGGGTGAGCTACTGAAGACACATCCAGGCGAATATGCTCCCTTTGGCAAAACTCTTCCATCTCTCCTTTAGATAGATTGGTGCCATTATCAGTAATAATACTGTGTGGAAAGCCAAACTGGAAAATTACCTTTTTGATGAATTTAACCGTTGTTGCCGCATCACACTTACTAACAGGCTCTGCCTCAATCCACTTTGTAAACTTGTCCACTGGCACCAACATGTGGGTTTTTTGATCTTGGGATCGTTTAAAAGGCCCGACCATATCAAGCCCCCAAGTCACAAACGGCCAAGTAATTGGAATCATCCGCAGCTCCTGTGCCAGAACAAGAGCACGCCGTGAAAATTTCTGACAAGCGTCGCATCTCCGGACTAGATCCTCCGCATCAACATGAGCTGTTAACCAGTAAAACCCGTGACGAAAAGCCTTGGCTACCAGTGATTTTGAACTGGCGTGATGACCACAGTCTCCTTCGTGCATCTCTCGAAGAATATCGCTGCCTTCTTCTGATGATACACAGCGCTGAAACGCCCCAGAAACGCTGCGGTGATGAAGTTCTCCGTTAACGATGGTCATATATTTGGATCGTCGGATTATCTGCCTAGCTTCAACCTCATCATCTGGCAACTCTCCCTGGTTCAGATACGCCAAGTAAGGTAGTGTCCAATCCGTAATAACATGAAGCGCTGCAACCAGCTGTGCTTCCGGATCAGGAATAGCCAGATCCTCCTCCGATGGTACCTGAACTGATGGACTATGTAACTCATCCAAGAAAGTATTTGGTGGAACCGGTTTACGTTGAGAGCCCAGCCGGCTTAGAGCATCGGCCGCTTCGTTTTTCCGCCGGTCTATGTGATCCACCTGATATCCTTTGAAATATCCTGCCACCTCTTCAACCTCTCGTCTGTAAGCTGCCATAAGGGGGTCTTTGGAGTCCCACTTGCCAGACACTTGTTGCGCCACTAGATCTGAATCACCAAAACACTTGACCTGGCTCAAGTTCATCTCCTTAGCCATCCGTAGCCCGTGAAGGAGAGCTTCATACTCAGCAGCATTGTTGGTGCAAGGGAACATTAGTCGGAGGACATAACAAAGCTTGTCACCTCGTGGGGAAGTTAACACGACTCCAGCCCCCGAGCCTTCTAGTTGCCTTGAACCGTCGAAGTGAATAGTCCAGTATGTGTGATCCGGCTTCTCCTCTGGTGCTTGCAATTCTGTCCAATCATTGATGAAATCTACCAGTGCTTGGGATTTGATAGCAGTACGAGGCACATACTTCAATCCATGTGGGCTAAGCTCAATGGCCCACTTTGCTACTCTGCCAGTGGCCTCTCTGTTCTGGATTATATCCCCCAACGGAGCTGAGCTAACAACAGTGATTGGGTGGCCCTAGAAGTAGTGCTTCAGCTTCCGGTTTGCCATGAACACGACATACACCAGCTTCTGCCAGTGTGGATACCTTTTGCTTTGATTCAATTAGAACCTCACTGATGTAATAAACCGGGCGCTGAACCGGATATTCCTTGCCTGCTTCTTTGCGTTCCACCACAATTGCCACGCTAACTGCGCGGGCATTGGCGGCCACATATAACAGCAGCGGCTCGTTGTCAATAGGGGCAGCAAGAATCGGCGGTTCTGCTAATTGTCGCTTCAAGTCCTCGAACACAGTGTTTGCAGCATTGCTCCATATAAACCGATCGGTCTTTTTCAGCATCTGATAAAGTGGAATTGCCTTCTCTCCCAAACAGCTGATGAATCGACTTAACGTTGTAATCCGGCCTGCTATGCGTTGGACATCATTGATACAAGCCGGTTTAGTCAAGGATGTGATCGCGTTGATCTTCTCCGGATTGGCCTCTATTCCCCTGTTTGATACTAAAAAACCGAGGAGCTTGCCTGCCGG
Source organism: Secale cereale (assembly GCA_902687465.1). Classification (NCBI taxonomy): domain Eukaryota; kingdom Viridiplantae; phylum Streptophyta; class Magnoliopsida; order Poales; family Poaceae; genus Secale; species Secale cereale. The sequence continues at coordinate 303,514,991 of LR738713.1, forward strand.
AACACCAAAAACGCACTTCTCCGGATTAAGCATCATCTTATAAACCCGGAGATTGTCAAAGGTTTCCTTTAGGTCTTCTATCAGCGTCTCCTCCTTTCTTGACTTTACCACAATATCATCCACATAGGCATGGACATTTTTTCCGATCTGCCCCTTAAGACAGTTATGTACGCAACGCTGGTAAGTTGCTTGGGCACTCTTGAGCCCAAAGGGCATAGATACGTAGCAGAAGGCTCCAAAGGGAGTTATGAACGCTGTCTTCTCCTGGTCCTTAACTGCCATCTTGATCTGATGATACCCTGAATATGCATCCAAGAAACTTAGCCGCTCACATCCTGCCATAGCATCAATGATCTGATCAATATGGGGGAGAGCAAAAGGATCAGTTGGACAAGCCTTATTTAGGTCTGTGTAATCTACACACATCCTCCATGTTCCATTTTTCTTTAACACCAGAATCGGATTAGCCACCCACTCCGGATGGAACACCTCAACTATGAAACCTATGGCCAAAAGCCTGACCACTTCCTCACCTATCGCCTTGCGCCTTTCTTCATTGAAGCGGTGCAGGTACTGCTTGACCGGTTTGAACTTTGGATCAATATTAAGACTGTGCTCAGCGAGTTCCCTCGGTATACCTGGCATGTCAGACGGTTTCCATGCAAAGATATCCCAATTCTCACGGATGAACTCGATGAGCGTGCTTTCCTATTTGGGGTCTAGGTTAGCGCTGATAGTGAACTGCTTGGATGAATCGCCTGGCAAAAAGTCAACCTGCTTGGTTCCCTCTGCCGATTTAAACTTCAACGCCAGATCATGCTCTGTAGTTGGCTTTTTTAATGGGGACATATCTGCCGGATCAACGTTGTCTTTATAGAATTTCAACTCCTTCGTAGCACACACTGCCTCTGCATAGGCTGCATCTCCTTCCTCGCACTCCAATGCGATCTTGCGACTTCCGTGAACCGTGATGGTTCCCTTGTGACCCGGCATCTTGAGCTGTAGATAGACATAGCATGGTCTAGCCATGAACTTGGCGTAAACCGGTCTCCCAAACAGAGCATGATATGGCATGCGGATCTTCACGACCTCAAAGGTCACTGTCTCTGACCTAGAATCCTGCTCATCCCCAAAGGTAACTTCCAGATCAATTTTCCCAACTGGGTAAGCCGATTTACCCAGCACCACTCCATGGAACACCGAGTTGGATTGTCTCAATTTCTTGTCTGTCAACCCCATACGACGGAAAGTCTCATAATATAAGATGTTGATACTCCTGCCGCCATCCATGAGTACCTTTGTGAATTTGTAACCACCCACCTGTGGTGCCATCACTAGGGCTAACTGGCCCGGATTATCGACCCGTGGCGGGTGATCCTCTCTGCTCCACACAATGGGTTGTTCCGACCAACGTAGAAAACGTGGCATTGCCGGTTCAACTGCGTGTATTGCCCGTTTCAGAATCTTTTGATCTCGTTTACACAAACTCGTGGTAAAAGCGTGGTACTGCCCGCTACTTATCTCCTTCAGATTACTCTGATATCCGGATTGCGGCTGCTACTGGCGCTGCTGATTGCCTTGGTTGTTGTAACCACCCTGACCATGCTGCTGGTTGCCTTGGTTGTTGTAACCACCCTGACCGTGCTGCTGGTTGCCTTGGTTGTAGTTATTGTTGCCACCATGATATCCTGATCCGGAACCATTACCCTGGTAACCCGGACCCTGAAAACCTGAACCCGAGCCACCGCCAGGGGGTCCGTGGTTATATCTGGCTTGCTTCATGGCCTCCATCATGATCCTACAATCCTTCCATAAATGCTTAGACGGTTGTCCCGGCGTGCTGTGTCTAGGGCACGGCTCATTTAACTATTGTTCTAGATTGATGGGTACTCCTTCGCTACGTGGAGGTGGCCTACCCTTGCGGCGCTGAAAGTTTCCTTGAACATTGGTATTGGCCACAAAATCAGAACCGCCCTCTGCTTTTCGCTTACCATTGTAACTTGTTCCTACCGGATTAGTCTGCGCCGGTTTACCGGTCTTGTTTGCTTTTCCGGACTTGTCTCCATCTGCCTCTGGGTACTTAGTGTTATCAGAATCCCCATATTTCACCAGAGCGCCCATGAGTGTCCCCATGTCATTACAATCCCGCTTAAGCCGTCCCAACTTCAGCTTCAGAGACTCAAACCGGCAATTGTTTTCCAGTGTCACTATCGCCGTACTAGGATTGATGCTATTGGAAGAGTGCAGGATTTCTGATACTCACCGCACCCAGGTGCTCGTGGGCTCCTGCTCTCCTTGAACACATGCCGCTAAATCTACTACTGACATTGGCTGCTTGCACGTGTCTTTGAATTTTTTGATAAACTGGCGACGTAGCTCACCCCATGATCCGATGGAGTTGGGTAGTAAGCCCTTTAACCATGTCCGGGCTGTACCCTCAAGCATCATGGTAAAATACTTGGCGCATGCCGCTTCATCCACATCTGGCATCTCCATAGCCATCTCATAGCTCTCAACCCACGCCTCTGGAGCCAGGTATGCCGTGTAGTTGGGCACCTTTCACGGACCTTTGAAGTCTTTGGGTAATTTTACGCTTCGTAAAGTGGGGACAAGACACTGTACTCCAAAGGAACTCGTCGTGACTCCCGTTTCTGCTGTGGTTGGGTGAACCGGCGTCATTTGACGGGTATCCTCGCGGGCGGTATGTCTGGCCTGGTTTGCCGCCTCCTGGGCGTGTGCTTCTGCTCCTACCGGATTATCCTGCCTGTGGCGGTGACGTCTCCGCTCGCTGCTAGATACGCCCGGTTCATCCCAGTGCCTAGTGTAATTCCGACTCTGGCGGGGGGTTGAATGAATCCTCTCCCTGCTGTAAGAGTACGCCTGCTGTTGTGTCAACGCCGTGTCCAACAATTCCTTAACCCGGCGCGCGCCAGTCGTGAAGCGGCGGCGACAATGTTGTCCGACGGGTTGGAATAATGGCCGGGAGGGGTGGGGATGTGCGGTGTGGGCACAACTTGGCGATTTTTCTCCGTGGCCGGTGGCTGAACTGACGCACCAGTCCCTGGAGCTCCTCCCCGGTTTACTTCTGGGTGGTTACTGGTTCCCGCCCCTGGTGTGCCAAAGAGATTCCTCGCCTGGTAAACCGGCGGTAAGCGAGTTTGTTGCCTTCTGTTCATTACTTCCTGTGCAGAAGTCTGATCCACCCTGAGCCGGAAAGCTTGGGAATCTAGCTCTGCTTGCCTCGTAGCTATCATGGCTTTCTCTGTGTCCAGATCCCGTTTAGCCTGCTCAATACGGCCCTTCAGTTGAAGGATCTCCGCATCATGTTGTGCCTTGTTGGCAGGAGCTACTTCTACTATTGCGCGTGCTGTCAACTCCTCGACCAAGGTGGATAGTACGTCAGAGGGTGAGGGGGCTTGGCTGCTCGCCGCCGCACCAGCTACCTCTGCTGTGAACGCCCTGGTCACCGTGGGCTGCTGCATAGACTGTCATCCGGCCAAGAAGACAGCCACCCGGTTTGGCGGATCAAAGGGGTCCGGAATACTGTCACCATCGGATATACCCTCGGATCGGATGTCCTGCAACAGATACAAAGATTCGGTCTCCTGGGATGAAGATTCATCGTCAGAGTAAACAACTGTCTTGCCACGAGAATCCGATCCGTCCTCGGCTTGGACTCCATGTACTGCTCCAACGAAAACAGGCTTCACGGCGGGCTGAATCCGGGCCAATCTCGCACGCTCAGCCGGCTCGATGATGTTGGGGAAGGTGTCCGGCTCAGGTCCCGGTTTACCAATCTTGCCAATGAAGACGTGGATGCCGCCGAAGGGGACCCGGTACCCGTATTCGATTGAATCGGCCTCGGGGCCCTAGCCTGCGTCGTCGATGTAGATCCGGTCGCGGCGACTCTTGGTCATCCGGCCAACCGCGTAACCCTTGAGTCCTTCAAAGCTGCCCTTTAAGAACTCGAAACCATCGTGCGATGGCCCCACGATGGGCGCCAACTGTCATGGAATTGGCACGGCAGATGTCCGGTTTAGAGGACTTAGGTGTGAGGCCATCACGCGGGTTAGCTTGAAGTGGTTAAAAGCACTCAAAGGACACGGAGAGTTTATACTAGTTCGGCCCCTTCGATGAAGGTAAAAGCCTACATCTAGTTTGGTTTGGTATTGCTTGGGCGTCGATGAACAGGGAGCGGATTGCTTGCCTGTGTCTAGACGGGTTGTTTCTTCACTTGAACCGCCGCCGGGTCGTCCCTTTACATAGGAGGCGACGCCCGGTCCGGTTTACAGAGTCCCGAGGCCGGCTCATAATCGTGTCCGCCTCGGTCTCTACTCTTTCTATCTTACACCTCAAGATACCTGATATGACGGTTTACAAACCGTAAGCTTTACATATGGGCCCTAAGCCTCCATGGGCCGTAACCTCTGGTTCATATTCTACTGGGCTTATGATAATACAACTATGTTAGCATAATCCGGATCTTCCTGGCCGGTTTATACCTGCTAGTAATATCCCTGACAAAAATGGAATCAGGAGACATAGGAAGCAAAGTAATACGTTTATCCTTATGAACAAGAGTATACTGATTGTTTCTACCATGGTGTACATATTTTTTATCAAATTGCCATGGTCTACCAAGTAATAAGGAACATACTTGCATGGGTACCACATCACAATCAGCATAACCAGCATATGTGGAGATACTAAAATGCACACAAACAGTACATGTTACCTTAACCTGGCCGCTGTTGTTGAACCATTGGATGTAGTAAGGATGTGGATGTGGTCTTGTGGTGAGAGATAGCTTCTCCACCATCTCCATGCTAGCCAAGTTGTTGCAGCTCCCTCCATCTGTGATGACGCGAACAGAACATTCTTTCGCAACTCCCTTTGTATGGAATAAATTATGCCTCTGATTTTGCTCCGCTTGTGTGACCTGCACACTCAAAACACGTTGAGCAACTAAACATTCATACCCGTCAACGTCTTCAGGAGGCATGTATTGCGTCTCATTTTCAGAATCATCTCCAATGTGTTCTTCACGTGTAATAAGAGCCAAAATCCCCTCATCATAGTCACTAGCGGACTCATAACCACCATCTTCAGTAGCAATCATGACACGTGAGATGGGCATTTGCTCGCATAGTGACCACGACCAGTGCAATGACGACATATAACATCATGTGTTGGCCCTATGGATGCCATGGATGAAGAAGAGCTCTGCGCAGGACCATAAGGTGTATCCTGGTTGATGGTGGTGGTGCCTGTTTACTTTTATCACGGCTAGAAGTGACGGATGAAGTAGGCGGTGGTGCAGCCGGACGTGTCAAAGTAGATGATGCATGCGGTGTCCATGATGAAGGTCGACTTGCAGAATAATTAGTTCGCGCCAAGGCATGTCGATCCTGCACTTCACGTTCAGCTTTGGAAGCAAGATGGAATAAACGAGTGACATTATTATACCCCTTATACTCTAGAATTGTCTGAATCTCTCTATTTATGCCACCCATAAAACATCCAAGCATAGCCTCATTATCCTCAACAATACCACATCTCATCAGGCCAGTTTGTAATTCCTGATAATATTCCTCTACAAAAAAATTCCTTGTCATAACCGCTGCAATTTCTGAAGTAATTCGCGTTCATAATATGGTGGAACCCAACGAGTATGCATAGCAGTTTTCAAAGCAGCCCAAGTAGTTGGAATATTATCCGGATATAATCTACAATATTCAGACCACCACACACAAGCAAAACTAGTGAAAGCACAAAGAGCAGCAGCAACACGTCTCTCCTCGGGATATTTTAAACATGTAAAACGTTGTTCGGTTTCTAACTCCCAAGTAAGATATATATCAGGAACATATCTACCCTCAAATGATAGAATATTCAATTTAGGTTAGGGAGATGGTCATGATCGTGTACCTGAGGGTGTGGTGCAGCCCTACCATTGCGATTATTTGCATGTGGACGACCTGGTGGTTGTGGTGCTGGTTGTCGCACGTAGTTATGATTTTGATCAACCTCATCCTTGTAATCCCCCGCGTAATCGTCCTCCTCCTCAGCAGCAGCAGGAGCCACAGAAGTATCAACAACAGCACCAACAGTTTGGTCAGGCTAAAGAGCGACACGGCTCGCTTTGCGGAGGGCTGTTTTGCGACGTGAAGGTGGTTGTTGTTGTTGTTGCAATGGTACAACAGGTGGATGTAGACGCGCAAGCACTTCATCGAATTTGGCATCCAACTTGGTGTCAATTGACTTCTCAATGCCATCCATCCTCGCTAGTGCGTTGTCAAAACTGGTCATCACATCTTCTACCTGTTGACCCATCATTTTCTAAAATTTACCATGCAACTCCTTGTTCGTCATGTTCTCCCAGTTAGTCTCGTCGACTTGTGATCCTGGCATGGTTAGAAGTAATAGAAACACACAAAAATATGATCCTAGAAACTACTAGAAAATGGTGTTGGTGGGGCATCACAAATCCATCAAGCAAATCTCAAATTCTTATGAGTTCTTACCCAGCAGCAGGTGGTGATCGGCAACCATGGTAGTCAAAACTCTCAGAACTTGGATAAAGCGATTACCCGGGAGAGTCAAACGCATGACATAGATGTATGTGTAGCTGGGAAGGCTTATAATATGATAGCAAAAAGGGTCAGCAATAATCAATTCAGAGAGGCAAAGTTGAATAAACGCTCAACGACGGTACTGTGCTGGTCCTAGACTAGACCGTACTAGAGACGCAAGCCTAGAACACTAACAAAATCACGGCGCTGCACGTAATCAAGGGGAAAGCACACTCTGAATTTTTTCGCCTTTTTTTGCGCTTTTTTTTGCGCTCCTTTTTTTTGCCGAAAATCACTATAATGGCGAGTGTCTCAAAACTCTACCCAGGTCAAACTAAGATGATAGGCACAAAAAAAATTGACGATTTTTTTTTCGGAATCAGGGCAACGACGACGAAAAATTGCGGTAAAAAAACAGTATGATGGCACGTGTCTCAAAAGACTCAGAAAAGCCTAAAAATAGGATAGGGAAAAATATTTTCACCTGTCGAAATTTTGGCCTAAAAACTGTCGGGGGTCTCCAGACTCTTTTTTTTTCCCGAGACCTACGCAGGCAAGGAAACACGAAACCGAAACTAGATGGATCTCGAGAACAAACCTAATATGAAAAGAACTCGGATTGGTGGTGGATATATGGTGGTAGGATATGGCAGCGGTGGTGGTATGTGGCAGCGGTGGTGGTATGTGGTCGCGGTGGATATGATGCGGCGGCGGCATGACAAATTGTGAACAGAACTTGAAACTCTAAACAACTAGACGCTAAGACTAGCAACTTGACACGACGATGCAACCGCAAATTCAACTAAGCAAACACAGAAAAGACTATGCAATGGCTCAGACTGGTTCAGATATGATGAACTAACCCTAAATTTTTTTTGGTTTTTTCGTGGACTGTAGGTATGAAGAACAGACTCGATCTAATGTATGAAAAACTATAAAATCTCACCGAGCAACCTGGAAATCTGATACCACTTGATAGAGGCAAAGGTGTCCCGTCTTTCTATGAGATGGTGGCTATCGTTTTTGGTGGAGTAGACTTTGACGATCCGACTACGAACGTGCGAGGACGTCGTGCCTTAGCAATCGCTAAACCAACTCCGAGAGGTTATTGACCACGCCGGAGCCCGATCAACCTGACCACGAGGGTCTATTTCCTGCAAGCAAACAAAGAACAAGCAAGAAACTAAGATTGCAATCTGGATATTGCGAATATAAGAGGAAAGTTTATTGATCAAGGTGCGGTTCTGTAACGTCTTTGTGTGGTCGTTGAACACAAACGAAGTACGCGAAGTTGCAGCTATGGCGAACTTTAATCTAAACAAAACCCAAAGTCTAAACAACGCTCTAAGGGCTGTATATATTGGGGAAGAGGGGGGAATTTAGTGGCCCTTGGAGGAGGGGTCCGAAACCAACCCTAACTCTTGTTTCCCCACACATACGGACTCTAAAAATAGCCTATACTCAAGTATTTCGAAATTACATGGGCCCGACCCAATAATAAGGTGACGCAACACCTATAATAGCCTCTGAACAAAATTTATGAAGTGGCATCTTGTATATTTCGTCCAAGGCTTCACGCACTCATTATGGTGTCTTCAAAGTCCTGAAATCATCACTTGTAACTCCGTTCTTGTTCCCCTTGCGCATGCCATCATCTCCATGCTTGATCTTGCTCCAATGTTCATCCTTCTTGTCCAAGCTAGGCCCTTCATTTGTAAGCAAGACAAATGTATCCAATTTAGGCAGCATCATATTCTCATGAACATTAGAATCATTACCAAGAAACGAAAGTACCTTGTGACACCCCGAGACCAGTGCGCCAGGTGTCAGCCAGTTATTCGTCGTCGTTGCCATGTCATCTGCTTGCGTGTTGCATCTTGCCATGTCACCGTATGCATTGTTTCCTCATGTTTTCAAAACTTGCATCCGCCCGAGTCCCCTCGTCCTTTCCGTTCTCCGTTCTGAGCCCACACACACTCACACACGCCCGCGGTGCCTCCGAATATTTATTTTATAAGTGGCCGGAAAACGTTCTCGGAATGGGATGAAACTTGGTGTGTGGTCTTATTCTAGCATAGGCAGGCCGCCTGCCAAATTTCATCGCATTCGGAGTCCGTTTGATAGCCCAACGGATATATATAGCCGCACTAGTCGTCGGTTATTTCGTCGGACGTTTTCGGTCTCCGAAAACCCCCGCGGGCCTCTTTTCCCTTCTCGCCTCGCAGCCCGAGACCCCTCTTCATAGCCCAATACCTCCTCTAGGCCCAACTAAACTCCCCTCGCGATCGGATCCGTCGGATCGCGATCGGAGGGCTCAAAAACCCCTCCAAACCTCTAACCCAAGCTAAACCTGCTATAAAAGGAAGCCTACCCCTGCCTAATTTGGAAACCTAGGCCTCCTCCTCGAAACCCGCGCGCCGCCAGCCTCCTCCCACCTCTTCCCCGCCGCCAGGTGCCTCCAGTCGCCTCCTCCCACGCGTCAGGCCCGCGGGCCCGAGCCAAGCCCGCCCGGGCACAAACGCCGCCGCCGTGGCCCGCGTGGCTCCCGAGCCAGCCGCCACTCCCGCTCTAGGAACGAGCACCCGAGCCAGGGATTCGTCCCGCGCGCCGCCTTGAGCCCTTTGCCACGCCTCGTCGTCCGCCGCCGGTGGCCAGACCGAGCCCCGCCGGTCGCCCTCCCTCGCCGGACCAGAACCACCGCCACCCTGCTCGAGCCCCCATTCGAGATCGATGGAGACCGCCACCGCCAGTTGCCGCCGTCCTCGTTGCTCCGCCCGTCGCCAGGGGCCCTCGCCCTCGCCGTCGCCGGGAATGGGATCCCCGGGGCAAGATCCGCCGGATCGGCCCGGATCCACTGCCCCATGGCCAGCCCGTCCTCTCCCGTCGCCGAAGATCCACCGCCGGCGACATCCAGCTCCGCTGGCCTCGTCCTGTCGGGAGGACGACGTGCCCAGCGCCCGCGTGGACCAGGCCAGCCGCCTTCCTCCAGCCGGCCCGCTCCGCTCCTTCCCTCCTGGGCCCGAGGCCGCGCGAGCCCAGCTCCTCCTCCGGCCCAGATTCCGCTCCGGCCAGGCCTGGCCCAACCGCGCCCTCAACGGCCCAGTCGACCTCCCTCTCCTCCTCGCTGTTTTGGGCTGAGGCCCACTCTGGTGAGAGGCCCCTTAATCCCGCCCGAGCGTCTTTTAATAATATTGCGACCGTTTATTTTTTTCCTGTGTCTAATTTTCTGCTAAGTCCTTAGAATCAGTAATCTGATGCATACTTTGCATGCCTGTAAATATTTGTGTGTATCTCTAAATTGAGTGAATGATATGTCAAAATGATCGTGGTGATATGCTCTACACTTTGTTCCATTGTGTCATGCTTGTTTGACTTCATCTAGATGCCCTAATCTCTGTTGCAAGAGTGCTACTTGTTATAAACTGCTGCTACTTGTTATTTTGTTGCCATGTTTGAGATATGATAACTTGGTGCATGTTTATCCAAATGGTGCAAATGATATGTCAAAATGTTAATTATGAAGTGTACTACATGATGGTTGCTATAGCATGCTTGTTTGAGTTCATCTTGCCATGTTAATCTCTATTGCAAAAGTGCATTTGGCTGTTAAGTGCTGAAACTTGTTATGAGATGCTGATTTCACATGCTCTTTGCTATTGATGTGTTTGACCTCATGCCACATGTCTAGATGTTTTAGAAGCTCCATTATATGGTCTTTGCTGTGGTGCATTTAACTTTCCTTGATATGCCTTGAGGTGACTTAAACATGCTTGCAAACATGCCATGCCAACATAACTTTCGAAAGCCGTGCCCGTGGTTATGTGGTAGATTGGAATTTGTTAATGTCCGGTTGTAGAAAACTTGACAAAGCATCCGAAGTAAAACACACAACTGTGTGAGTAACCGTGACTGTCTCTTTTCACTTTGAGAAGAGAACACGGTGGGGTTATGTTTGACTCGTAGGTAGTTCAGGATCTTTAGCGATCACTACTAGTTTGCGACCGTTTTGCGTAGATTCTCATCTTATTTTTGTACTCGTAAGTTAGCCACCATATATATTGCTTAGCCGATGCTGCAACCTCACCACTTTACCTCTTCCTACCCATTAAGCTTTGCTAGTCTTGTTACCCATGGTTATGGGATTGCTGAGTCCTCGTGGCTCACAGATACTACAACAACAGTTGCAGGTGCAGGTTTCCGATGTCTTGACGTGAGAGCGATGATCGTTGTGTTGGAGTTCTTTATTCTTCTTCTTCAGTCCTAGGTTAGGTTCCGGGTCGGCAGCCTGGGATAGCAGATGGATGTCTTTGTGCTTTTCTTGTTTGCATCCGTAGTCGGATGCCCTGTATTGATGTTGTTGTATTCATGTGACTTGTATGTATTGTTGTATCCCCCATGTATGTTGGTAATGGTACGATGTAATGATATCCATCTTGCTAAGCGCCCGAAATGCAGTTGTGCCCCAATCACGTAAGTGTCACGTGATCGGGATAGAATCGCATCTTGGGCCTGACAAGTTGGTATCAGAGCCTCGACGGACCATAGGAGCCCCCTTGATTGATCGTAGTCTGGCCGTTGTTGAGTCTAGCAAAAAACTTTTTTCGGAGTCTAGTTATATCGGAGAGTTGGAGTTCTTTTTACTCCTCAGTCCCTTCGTCGCTCTGGTGAGGAATCTTGACGTAGGTGTTTTGAATTACTCCTCTTCCCCTTCAAATTTTTTTTAGGATCGCGTGGTTAGTTTTCGTTCGTTGCATTGTTAGTTCTTTCATCTGGTGCATCTCTCGTCAAGTGGATTCAACCCTCTTCTTCTTTGCAAGTGCAACATCAGTTCTTTCAGCCGGTGTTGTTTCCCCTTCCGAAGTTATCTTTCTTTTTTCCCATCCGCCCACCCTTTTGTTTCTCGGAGTCGGAGTCCTCAGTCGAGTATCCATCCTACTCGTGGGAATCCTTTGCATTCTTTCCTCAATCGTTTCAACTGGTGAATTCTCGTCTAGTTCGTCATCCTTCATATTTTTCCTTCTGCGGTGAATTCTCCTCTTGTTCGTCATTCTTCATCTATTTTCTTTCCGGTGGTTCCAATTCAATTTGTACTCGGTACTCAGCACATTATTTCCCTCAGCTATTTTCGTCAGAACCCCGTCTAAATCACTGCAAGGCCTTAATCTTATTCTTTTCATCCGTCATTTCTATATCATCATCCTTTAATTACCGGAGTTCTTCATGGTGGTTCTTCGTCATTTAATCCATTCTTCAAATATTGAGCAATTCTTCTAGAGCAGCTCAAGTTTTATTCTTCTGCCTCTCGAGTGCAAATAATTCTCCGTATTCTTTTGAAGTGGAGTTTTGCATTCTTCGCACTTCTCAGCTCATCAATATTTTGGTTGCGGCATAATTCACCTCAAGTCTTGAGATGTTTAAATAAGTCCACGACAAGCTTATTCTTTTGTTGTGCATTTTCTCAACAACTCCGCTCAAACCTTTCTCTTCAAGATTCTCTCTCAAATTCATTCATGGTGTAAGTTGTCATCTTCTTCTCCATTCTTTTAATTCCATTATTTCAATTCTTCCGGAGGCATTGTGTTGTTCATCTCGTCAAGTATTATTCCATCTTCGCAAGTTCAAGTCCTACACCTTCAACTTTCAACCGGTATGCTATTTCTTTCAGTTTCAGCCGGAGTGCTGCCCGAATTCCTTCGTGGAGATTCTTTTCTATCTCTTTTACCGGAGTGGTTTTGAATTCATTCTCGTTGCTTCAGCTCGTGTTTCGTGCCTTTCAACCTCCTTGATTCTCGTTGTATCCCTTGCTCATCTTGTTTAACGAAGTCCTTGCAACTTCGTTCTTCTCCATTGCATTCTTCTTTTCGAGTGGCTCAACCTCTTGATATTCTTTGTTTCACTATTTTGTCCTCGAAGAACTTTGTTCTTCCTTTTTTTTCTCTTCCGTCTCGTTCCTAAGATCTCGGGACGAGATCTCTTGTTAGTAGGGGAGTGTTGTGACACTCCGAGACCGGTGCGCCAGGTGTCAGCCAGTTATTCGTCATCATTGCCATGTCATCTGCTTGCGTGTTGCATCTTGCCATGTCATCGTGTGCATTGCTTCCTCATATTTTCAAAACTTGCATCCACCCGAGTCCCCTCATCCTTTCCGTTGTCCGTTCAGAGCCCACACACACTCACACGCGCCCGCGGTGCCTCCAAATATTTATTTTATAAGTGGCCGGAAAACGTTCTCGGAATGGGATGAAACTTGGCATGTGGTCTTAGTATAGCATAGGCAGGCCGCCTGCCAAATTTCATCGCATTCGGAGTCCGTTTGATAGCCCAACGGCTATATATAGCGGCACTAGTCGCCGGTTATTTCGTCGGACGTTTTCGATCTCCAAAAACACCCGCGGGCCTCTTTTCCCTTCTCGCCTCGCAGCCCGAGACCCCTCTTCATAGCCCAATACCTCTTCTAGGCCCAACCTAAACTCCCCTCGCGATCGGATCCGTCGGATCGCGATCGGAGGGCTCAAAAACCCCTCCAAACCTCTAACCCTAGCTAAACCTGCTATAAAAGGAAGCCTACCCCTGCCTAATTTGGAAACCTAGGCCTCCTCCTCGAAACCCGCGCGCCGCCAGCCTCCTCCCACCTCTTCCCCGCCGCCAGGTGCCTCCAGTCGCCTCCTCCCACGTGTCAGGCCCGCGGGCCCGAGCCAAGCCCGCCCGGGCCCAACCGCCGCCGCCGCTGCCCGCGTGGCTCCCGAGCCAGCCGCCGCTCCCGCTCCAGGAACGAGCGCCCGAGCCAGGGCTTCGTCCCACGCGCCGCCTTGAGCCCTTCGCCGCGCCTCGCCGTCTGCCGCCGGTGGCCAGACCGAGCCCCGCCGGTCACCCTCCCTCGCCAGACCAGAACCATCGCCGCCCTGCTCGAGCCCCCGTTCGAGATCGATGGAGACCGCCGCCGCCAGTTGCCGCCGTCCTCGTTGCCCCGCCCGTCGCCGGGGGCCCTCGCCGTCGCCGGGAACAGGATCCTCGGGGCAAGATCCGCCAGATCCACTGCCCCATGGCCAGCCCATCCTCTCCCGTCGCCGGAGATCCGCCGCCGGCGTCATCCAGCTCCGCTGTCCTCGTCCTGTCGGGAGGACGACGCGCCCAGCGCCCGTGTGGACCAGGCCAGCCGCCTTCCTCCAGCCGGCCCGCTCTGCTTATTCCCTCCTGGGCCCGAGGACGCGCGAGCCCAGCTCCTCCTTCGGCCCAGATCCCGCTTCGGCCAGGCCTGGCCAACCGTGCCCTCAACGGCCCAGCAGACCTCCATCTCCTCCTCGCCGTTTTGGGCCGAGGCCCACTCTGGTGAGAGGCCCCTTAATCCCGCCCGAGCGTCTTTTAATAATATTGGCCCATTTTTTTTCCTGAGTCTAATTTTCTGCTAAGTCCTTAGAATCCGAAATCTGATGCATACTTTGCATGCCTGTAAATATTTGTGTGTATGTCCAAATTGAGTGAATGATATGTCAAAATGATCGTGGTGATATGCTCTACACTTTGTTCCATTGTGCCATGCTTGTTTGACTTCATCTAGATGCCCTAATCTCTGTTGCAAGAGTGCTACTTGTTATAAACTGCTGCTACTTGTTATTTTATTGCCATGTTTGAGATATGATAACTTGGTGCATGTTTATCCAAATGGTGCATATGATATGTCAAAATATTCATTATGAAGTGTACTGCATGATGGTTGCTGTAGCATGCTTGTTTGAGTTCATCTTGCCATGTTAATCTCTGTTGAAAAAGTGCATTTGGATGTTAAGTGATGAAACTTGTTATGAGATGCTGATTTCACATGCTCTTTGCTATTGATGTGTTTGACCTCATGCCACATGTCTAGATGTTTTAGAAGCTCCATTATATGGTCTTTGATGTGGTGCATTTAACTTTCCTTGATATGCCTTGAGGTGACTTAAACATGCTTGCAAACATGCCATGCCAACATAACTGTTTTATACTTAGTGAAAATTCTGCTAAGTCTGGAATCTGTCTTAACCTGATGCTATGTTTGCTTGATGCCCTAGTCAAATCCATGCTTGTTTTTGAGTGGCTAATGATCATGTCTTGTTGTCCATGTTTTTGTCTTTCCATTCATGCCCTTACTTGCTCATATGACCTGCTGTAGCTTATTTATTTCTTGCTCTCAAGTTGCTATAAATTATATCTGTCAGGATTTTATCAGCATGTTCAATTTGGCGTAGCTTGTTGCTATTGATCCACGCCTCCTATGGAGTTGCTCCAATGGAATTGTTTGATGTAGGATATGTCTACTACATGTCCATGCTCTTTATGTTCTTATTAGAGTTGATATGCTTGTTGTTTTGTGCCTCCGAAGGCAGCATCGTGATGATGGTTTTGCCTTCGCAGATTTTGGCTAAGTCTGGAATATTTTATTGCAACTTGCCATGCCTGTTTAAATGTGTTCCAGCAAGCTTTTGGGTGTGTTCTAAGTTCCTACTTGTTAAGTATCATGTCTACTTCAGATCCATGCTTCTTGTTATCATGTTTGGGCACTGTAGCATATATATATATATA
>LR738713.1:303530167-303548050 GCA_902687465.1 Secale cereale
TATATATATCTTGCTCCAAAGTTGCTATGTGGTTGTTAACTTCAGCTTGTTGTTATATCTTGTTTCATGTGTATCTTTTAGCCCGTTGCTCCGTTTTGAGTGTGCCTTATATGAAACTTGTGTGATTTTGCATGTAGAATCATAATATCATGTTGTTTTCATGTTTGGAGTGTGTTTGCTTGATGTTTGGGTGCATCTTGCACCATTGACTTGTTTGACTTGTTTTGCTCATATCTTCTAGGCCGTAGCTCCGAATTAAACAAACTTTATATGAAGCTTGACTATAATTTTGTGTAGATCACGATGGTGCATGTTAACTTGCTGTTTAACAACTTTAACTTAAGGTTTGTTCAGATCTGGACTAATTTCAAATTATGCATATGAGGACTTACCGGATTTGTTATGTGTAGTTTCCGGCCTCATTTAAACTTGTTGGCTTGTGTTGTTTTTGAGTGCTTCCTGCCTTGCCATGTTTTGCATCATATGTAGACTTTTCTTGCATCCTACTTGGTTGAGCATATTGTCATGTTCTTGTGTTGATTTTGAGTGCTTCCTACCTTGCCATGTACTACATCATATACAGACTCGTTGTGCATCATACGTAGACTTGTTTTGCATCATACTTGGTTGAGCATATTGTCATGTTCTTGTGTTGTGTGTTTACCGTATTGCTTGCTTCTTCTCGTTAGTGCTTGTTCCGTTGCGATCGTGAGGATTCCTTTGTCTTCACGTGGTTCGTCTTCAAGGCTTCTTCTTCGTCTTCTTCATGGACCCGTTCTTCTTCCTTGCGGGATCTCAGGCAAGATGACCATACCCTTGGATACCTTTACTACCATTGCCATGCTTAGTTGTCTCGATGCTATCGTTATATGTCGCGCTACCCATCATTATTCTCAGCACCTCTCCTTGTGTAATGCCCAGGATGGGACTATACCTCCTACGTGTCGAGGTACGACTTAAAGGTATAAGCCCATTCTGGAATGATTTCAAGTTTGGTAACTTTGCACGACTCATGTAAAAGAGGGATTAAATTGCAAAAGGAGATAGTTGGCTTACACTCGCCACTTCACACAATACATTACATAAGCAAAAACATCACTCAAAACATCACAACCCGACTACGGGCGAAGATCCAAATGAAAGATACCAAAACAACATAAAGCCACAGGTTCGAATCGAATCCTAGTAGAAACCACTACTGATCGTCGAAAACGTCACAAGCATACGGCCACTCTCTTCATCGAGCTCCCAGTGAAGTACTTGAACTAGCTCCTGCTTCATTCTCGGCTGAACCTGCATCTGGTGTTGTAGTATCTGTGAGTCACGAGGACTCAGCAATCCCATAACCATGGGTATCAAGACTAGCAAAGCTTTGTGGGTAGGAAGAGGTAAAGTGGTGAGGTTGCAGCAGCGGCTAAGCATAATATGGTGGCTAACTTACGAGTACAAGAATAAGATGAGCATCTACGCAAACGGTCGCAAACTAGTAGTGATCGCTAAAGATCCTGAACTACATACGACTCAAACATAACCCCATCGTGTTCTCTTCTCAAAGTGAAAAGAGACAGTCACGGTTACTCACACAGTTGTGTGTTTTACTTCGGATCCTCTGTCAAGTTTTCTACAACCGGACATTAACAAATTCCAATCTGCGACATAACCGCGGGCACGGCTTTCGAAAGATTATAACCCTGCAGGGGTGTCCCAACTTAGCCCATCACAAGCTCTCATGATTAGCTGAAGTGATAAATATAATATCATCACCCCTTATCTTAGGGAAATCCGATCAGGCTCGGCATCCCGGTGCACAAGACATTTCGACAATGGTAAAACAAGTCCAGCAAGACCTCCCGGCGTGCCGACACCCTGATAGTAGCCGCGCGTATCTCGTCTCAGGCCACAACCGGATAGGTGATCCTACGAGTAAAACCAAACCTCGAGTTTCCCCGTGGTGGCCCCGCAGTCTCCCCGTTTGGGACCAACACCATCAGCATTGGCCCCCCTGCTATGTAGAAAAGA
Organism: Secale cereale; assembly: GCA_902687465.1. Taxonomy (NCBI): domain Eukaryota; kingdom Viridiplantae; phylum Streptophyta; class Magnoliopsida; order Poales; family Poaceae; genus Secale; species Secale cereale. The sequence continues at coordinate 303,532,187 of LR738713.1, forward strand.
ATCCCCGGGGACGCGACCCCCTATGCAAATTTAATTAATTAATTAAGTTGTTATTATGAGGCAAATTAAAACCAATGTTGGGCCTTGATGGAGGAGTTTTATTCAAAGTCGAACTATCAAGGGGTCCCCATCCACCCATCGTGTAAGGAACGCAAAATCAAGGAACATAATGCCCGTTTATCGGCGCCTAAGGTGGCATGAGTGGAACAAAACACCGAGCAAAAGGCCAAGCCTTCCACCCATGCCCAGTATATAGGTGTGTTAATAATAACTATAGATATTGTGATATTCCAACAACAAGTTCCCTCTTGGAACAAACTTCATCTTCACCTGCAACTAAAAACGCTATAAGAGGGGTTGAGCAAGCGGGTAACATAGCCAAACGGTGGTTTTGCTAGGAAGGTGTCAAAAGGTTAGAGGTATCATGGCAACAAGGAGAGGCTGACATAAAAGATGGGTAGCGCGACATGTAACGATAGCATCGAGACAACTAAGCATGGCAATGGTCGTAAAGGTATCCAAGGGTATGATCATCTTGCCTGGGATTCCGCGAGGGAGAAGAACAAGTCCATGAAGTAGACGGAGCAACATAGACGAGCGAAACCTCACAACTCCGGAACGAAACCGAAGCTAACAAGAGAAGCAACCGGAAAGAAGCAAACAACACGGTAAACACACAATCATTATCATGGCATACGATGCACATCCAAGTATGATGCATGTCCGGTTTAAAATATGCATGTCATGGCAATGTGCACAAACAACACTACAAGTTAAGTGGAGCTCAATATGCAAAGAGTTGCATATTGACGAAACACCACATTTAATTATTTAATTGACTCTCGATTATTTACAAGACAAGATTAAATGTTTTTAACATAGTAAGAGGTGAAACAAAAGTAAACTACCTATTTAGGCAATTTAAATGAGGCCGGAAAATAACAACAACAATTCCGGAAAATCCCCATGTGCATGTTTAGCAATTATAAGCAAACAACAATTCACACATTTTAAATGTTGTTAACATGATGCGGATGACATGATCAAGTTTTATGCAATTTTATTAAAGGTTAACAAAAAGAGATATGAAGTATTGTCACCGTGGTGGAAAGAAAAGGGTGCCACGGCAGCGATCGAAAATGATGCACGGCAACACCTCGGTTACGGTAACTCATCGAGAGACCGGTGCAAAAGAAAAGATGGCGTGGACGAGCGGAACAAGATGAAAGGTGGGGTGATCCCGTCACCGGGTTCCCACGAGTCGGCGATGACGCAACCGAGGAGCATGACAAAAGAACAAAACAGGCACGATGCACACAAGGGAAACATTTCATACAACCATGCATTACACGGGTCATCGTCACGAGATTATACCTTCGGAACACTCGTTCTCGGAGCGGAACAAGATCGTCGAGGGACGTAGTGGAAGTAGTGGAAGTAGACGGGTCGTAGAGGAAGTAGTCGTTCCGATCGTAGTCGTTCACGTTTCTGAAGAGGTACTTGTCGCAGCATCGGACGTCTTCGGGGCGACGGTAGTGGTACATGGTTCGTCGGCGACGGTAGTGGAACTTGACGTTTCGTTCATGGGTCTTCGGCGAGGGTAGTTGTTCACGTTGATGTAGTGGTACTCGCGATCGTCGTGGAACTTGTCGGTCTCGGGACTTGGCGACGGTAGACGTACTCGGTCGTCGTGGTACTTGGGTCTTCAACTTGCCGGTCTTGACAAAAATGAAGGGGTACTTGGTGTTTCATCGTGTAGTCGAACTTGACGAATCCGGAAGGGGAACTCGGCGCCCACGGGTGTTGCAACTGCAGTGTCCACAACAACAGGAAAAAACGGCAGCAAGGTGCACCGAAGGCGGCCGGCGAGCTGCTCATGCCCGAGGCCGGTCGGGGAGGACGGGACGCGAGGGGGGAAGGAGCCCAGCTGCTGGAACGGCGTCGAGGGAGGCCGAAAGAGTCGTCCTGCTCCTCGATCCCTCCTGGATCGAGCAAGACAGGGGGCGGCGGCGCCACCTCGACGAGGGGATGAGCACGGGAGACGTGCTTAAGGGCTAGCACATGGCGCTCGGCGGGCTTGGCGCGGCCATGGCGTCGCGGACGAGCTGGGCGCGGGGGATGCGGCGCGGCTGGCCGTGGCTTGAGGGAGACGGCAACGGTAGGAGCTTGCGAGGCGAAGGAGGCTCCTGGCCGGCCGGGCGGCACGGCAAGGAGACAGAGGCGTGGGGCGCTGCTGCCTTGGGGATGGAGGGAGTGGCTCCATGGCGGGCGCTGGAGACGGAGGGCGTTCGAGGAGGGAGAGGGGCGCTCGGGAGATCGAAGGAGGCTGCGAGGGGGGAGAGCTCGAGCGGGAGAGCGTTCGCTTCTGGCGGCGCGGGGGGAATCGAGAGGAGGCGGCGGACGAAGGGAAACAGGGATTCGGGAGGAGCTGCTGCGTGCGGCTAGGGTTAGGGAGATTAAGTGGGCCTGAAGGCCTAGAAGGCTGAGGAGGCTTGGGCCAAAAGGAGGCCGGCTGGGCCGGCTGCCTTCTTCTTCTCTCATTTTAAAAGAAAAGAAAAGAAAGAGCAGTGGATAAATATTTATTTGGCAAGGCAAAAATAAGGCCAAATAAATAAAAGTTGAGATGGAAAAACTCGCGTGGACCTACTTTGACTAATTCAAAGCGCCACAACTCGAACCGAAGCAAAAGGAGAAAGATGGGGATTATAAAATTTGGAAACGAGAGAGGTTTAAATGTAAATTTGTTTTGGTGAATTCCATAATAATGGAATAATTTAATATAGCTCTCTAAATATTGAGAGGCTTTGAATATGTTGTAAAGAGAAATCAATATGTGAATTCCCTCGATTTCAATGGACCAAAGGTCCACACAATTTATTTAGTTGAGATGCAAAAGATTAAAGACATGAAGGCATGATGATATGATGCAATGCAAAAATAAATAACACAAGCAAAAAAGAAACACACTGAAGAACCCGGAACATCTGGAATCTTCTAGAATCTTCTGGGACGTCGGTCTTCGGGCGTCACACCTTGTTGCCACGAAACCTCTAACCTTTGACACCTTCCTAGCAAACCATTGTTTGGCTATGTTACCCGCTTGCTCAGCCCCTCTTATAGCGTTGTTAGTTGCAGGTGAAGATGAAGATCGTTCCTTGTTGGAACTTGTTGTTGGAATATCACAATATCTATTATTATTATTAACACACCTATATACTGGGCATGGGTGGAAGGCTTGGCCTTTTGCTCGGTGTTTTGTTCCACTCATGCCACCTTAGGCGCCGATAAACCGGCATTATGTTCCTTGATTTTGCGTTCCTTACACGGTTGGGTATATGGGGACCCCTTGACACTTCGTCTTTGAATAAAACTCCTCCAGCAAGGCCCAACATTGGTTTTAATTTTCTCATAATAACAACTTAATTAATTAATTAAATTGCATAGGGAGTTAGCGCTACCCGAGGATTCTTTCTACATACAAGGGGGCAGTGCTGATGGTGTTGGTCCCAAACGGGGAGACTGCGGGACCGCCACGGGGAAACTCGAGGTATCTGGCTCCTGTAGGTCACCTATCCGGTCGTGGCCCGAGACGAGATACGCGCGGCTACTATCAGGGTGTCGGCACGCTGGGAGGTCTTGCTGGACTTGTTTTACCATTGTCGAAATGTCTTGTGCACCGGGATTCCGAGCCTGATCGGATTGTCCCTAAGATAAGGGGTAATATTATTATTACTTCTGTTGATCATGAGAACTTGTGATGGGCTAAGTTGGGACACCCCTGCAGGGTTATGATCTTTCAAAAGCCGTGCCCGCGGTTATGTGGCAGATTGGAATTTGTTAATGTCCGGTTGTAGAAAACTTGATAGAGGATCCGAAGTAAAACACACAACTGTGTGAGTAATCGTGACTGTCTCTTTTCACTTTGAGAAGAGAACACGGTGGGGTTATGTTTGACTCATAGGTAGTTCAGGATCTTTAGCGATCGCTACTAGTTTGCGACCGTTTTGCGTAGATTCTCATCTTATTCTTGTACTCGTAAGTTAGCCACCATATATATTGCTTAGCCGCTGCTGCAACCTCACCACTTTACCTCTTCCTACCCATTAAGCTTTGCTAGTCTTGTTACCCATGGTTATGGGATTGCTGAGTCCTCGTGGCTCACAGATACTACAACAACAGTTGCAGGTGCAGGTTTCCGATGTCTTGACGTGAGAGCGATGATCGTTGTGTTGGAGTTCTTTCTTCTTCTTCTTCTTCAGTCTTGGGTTAGGTTCCGGGTCGGCAGCCTGGGATAGCAGATGGATGTCTTTGTGCTTTTCTTGTTTGCATCCGTAGTCGGATGCCTTGTATTGATGTTGTTGTATTCATGTGACTTGTATGTATTGTTGTATCCCCCATGTATGTATGTAATGGTACGATGTAATGATATCCATCTTGCTAAGCGCCCGAAATGCAGTTGTGCCCCAATCACGTAAGTGTCACGTGATCGGGATAGAATCGCATCTTGGGCCTGACATACCTGGTAATTTAATTGGCGTGCGTGAGCTCTAGTAATTGGTCATGTATATGTGTTAATTGGGGATGTGGGTGTAACCTTGTTAGTGATGTCCTCATCAACGGATGGACAGAGGACTATCTGGCACGGCTACATGGAGGTTTGTGGGATAGGTGCGCCGACAAGAGGCATTGTGGTTTGCTTATATCTGTAAATAGTGGTGCTTAAATTTAGTGGAACTGCACAAGACGTTCAGATGGTCAGTACACTACATGGTTCAGTCCAGCATTCCAACTGAGAACATGATTATAATTGGTTATTCTGGAATGAGAGAACCTAACCATGGATGGTGGCAACAAGAAAAAATAAAGTGAACTCCAGGAAATTAAAGCCTGCCTAGGGAGGCCCTTTGCTCAGAGAAGCCTTGCTTGATTTTTCCTGATTTGTAAACCTTATCACAACTTTGTCTTTTGATGTGAACTAGTAAATGTTTGTTATGTTCTATGAATCATTGAGATGTATAAAATTGCTTAACTTATGATTTTCAAGTATTTTATGAAGTCGAGTTTAATGTGAATGTTCCACATGAACGCTGGACTAGCATGTGAACATTTGGAATTTACATTGTGGCCTCAGTTAACTGCATGAACCACTGCAACAAGATATCGTAGTTGCTTATATGTCAGACAACACAATTCTCGAACCAGTACTCTATTTCATCAAACACACACTGCTCGTATGATAAACCGATAAACCGTGACAACTTATGACTTACCATGCCATATTACATGAAAAAACTAGTGAGGACACATCTATTTCGGCAACAATTAGGATGGTTCCCTCTTGATTCATGTGCACAAAAAAGTAGCAGTAGTTCCCATAGACGGATTCAAACAGAGTACTAGCCCCAGATGGCTCGATAATAGGCAAGGTTCAGATAATTAGACACAATCCAAACTACTTTTAAACACTAGTTGGGCAACTATTTCATGCCTCTATCTAATTTGGGATGGACACAAGACAGACGTTGCCATAAACATTATCGAGGACGCCTGGCAGCAACTCAATCCTGTGAAACTTTCTAAAGATAAACTTGTGGCCTTGACACACGTAAACTTGTTTGTGGAGGCATGCCACATCATCTTCATGCGTAAGCTTGACAAGAACAGTATGCCTCACAAACGAAGGAGTAGCTTTGAACTTCTTGTGCTTTAGTACACCCTCGACAACACGCCTGCCAACAGTGAGCTGGAATACATCTCGACTTTGGTATAAGTGCAAATGGCTTTCAGGATCCAACAACCTAAGAACTTTGTTTTCCCAGTGCGTATATTCAGGTCATCCGCCTCATAGCGAGTGACATGTACAACCACACAATCCTTGCCTGCATCGGGGATCTAATTGAAACAGAAACAAATTCTGAATTACTTTCAAATATAAGAAACACAAGTTATTTAAACCATTATGCAGAGTCAAAAGTATGCATGAAAGGGAAGGTAGGGTGGCATCGAAGCTAATAAAATTTTGCATTATTTATCACCACATACTTAGATGAAAAAACACAATCGAGATTGGCAAAGAAGAAAAAAACCTTGGGCAGCTCAGCGGTGGGGACACATCCTCGAAGGGGGAAACTGCTCCTGCAGGGCCATGGGGGCTCTAACATCAAATGGGGCGTTGACAATCTCAGTAGTGGTCGTGAACATATCTGGGGTCGGCTCGGTAGCGGCCTCCGTCTTCTTGGAGCTCTCTGTCTCATGGGGATCAGCCTCTCGCGTCTGCTCCAACATCGGCAGATATTTTCCTGGTTCTCCTTGGTCCATCATGAAACTGACGAATACTAGGAGACAACTGAAAGGAAAACACAATCACAATGACAATGGAACAAAAAAAGAGTGAGGATCGGTTACTTCTTCGCAAAAGTTTTTTTTCCTGAAAGAAAATATACCAACATCACGGATCCGCTTACCTTCCCTTCGTTGGGAGAGAAGAACAATGGCAGATAGGAGTGTTGGCTTTTTTGAAGACGGTGAGGGAGAAGGGTATTCAACGAAGAGTGAAATGATGGTTGCTTCATCCGTCAAACTTAGACTTGCAGGGAGGTGGAGTTTTGTGATATGACGGCTTGTTACTGCCGCACTACGACCGGTGTGACTCTCCGCCTGCATACCGCCTTCTAATTTGGTGGATGGTATTTAGGCTCGCGCGCTGCATGGCCCGCATGTCGGTGAACCAAAGTAAAACAGCATTCAGTAAAGGGAAACGTTTCGATGACCTCGGAGGATCCAGAAGTGGTAGTGTATCCACTGTACTAGTAGTAATTGTTTTCGGGGTAGCTGTAGAGTGTCTCCATTGTACTAGTAGTAATTGTTTCTCTGGGCCCAAGTCAAAACAGCCCATCCACCCTAGTAAATAATAAAATCAATTCAAAAGCCCATATATTTATTTAATGAGAGGCACTTCCTAGCACACCCCCCCCCCAAACCTGGGTGCTCTTCTTCCTCCTCACTCCCACCCACCTCACGTCAGCTAGCTCCACTCGTACCCCCAAATTCCTCACCTCACTCCTACAAAAAGCCCCAGTTCCCCTTCTTCCTCACTACTACAGAAAACCCCAGCTCCCCTTCTTCTTCACTCCCACTACAACTAGGCTCGTCATTCGTTACTCTGCTCAAATCCGTGAGCTCGACACGACGCCCTCGAGGAAAACGGAGTCGGCTGACAACAATGCCAAGAAGATGAGGCTCCTTCCAGCGACAAAGCCTGTTGTAGATCCCGCACCCGGTAGCGCGAGGAGAAGCGGCGAGCCCGCCCCCACCGGATCCCAGGAACCCGTAGAATCTCGGGCAGACCGCATCAGTGATCTCCCGGACGCCATCCTTGGGGAGATCATCTCGCTTCTCCCCACCAAGGATTGCTTCCACACCCAAGTCCTATCAACTCGGTGGCGCCCTCTATGGCGCGCCGCGCCCCTTAATCTTGACTGTCGTCAGCTATCTCTCTTTAATGACTTTGAACTCCCCGTCATGCTACCTGAGCAAGCATAGCATGCCTACCAGGGGTCTGTTCAAAGCCTCTGCATCCCTTCATGCTACCTGGGCAAGCATAGCATGCCCTGCATGATGGACGCCTGGCTGAAATCCCCTGAATTCACAGAACTACAGCTACTTGAGTTCTACTATTCCCCAGGAAATCACCTACCAGATACTGAATGCCATGTACTTGGGCCCTCAACACCGATGTCCATCTCGCGGTTTTCCTCCGCTCTCCACACTGCCACCTTTGCGTTGTGCTACCTACGAGATAATCTGGTACTAAACCTTGAACTCCCATTTCTAAAAAAAACTTTCACTTATATAGGTTCATATATCGGAGGACTCATTGCACATCATCATCCACTCAAGTTGCCATGCCCTGGAGTGCTTGGTGCTTGTTTTCACAGTAAGAATCGGTTGTCTCCAAATAAAGTCGCCTAACCTTGTAAGAATTGGAATTTCTTTTGACGGAAGGCACCTCATCATCGAAGATGCCCCTTCACTTCAAAGGTTGATCCTTGATTCTAGTTATTCACCATCGCAAATAACTATCGTCTCTGCGCCTAAACTAGAGACCTTGGGTGTAATACATGATCTATGTGCTCATTTCAAGATGGTGTTTGGCTCCACAGTTCTTCAGGTACTGTATATTGTCATCTACACTTGTAAACATAAGCTGCATTTTAAATTTCTGTGTATAAGTTCTACTCCCTCCATTTTTGTATACAAGGCCACTATGAAAAATACATTTTGCATCTATACAAGGCCACCAACAGTAATCGAGGCAAATATTAATGGCGTTTTCTCGTACTAGTAACCCATGATTTAATTACTAGCATGCATGCGGTGGATGATAATGGCATGCGCATCTACTTCCTCCCTCACGGCCACTCAGTTGCCTCTAATGTGCATGCACCCTATTAATTATCCCGGTAACCGAGAAAACAAATTGGCTTGTAAAGCACACATTAATTTTTATCTTGGTACCTGTAATTTGAGTTTGTGGCCTTGTATATAAAAATGGAGGGAGTACATCATCTTGGAGTACACATTTTGTACTAAAATTATGTTCTATGCTCAATGAAGAGTTTCTCCGTGGATAGCCTATCAATGGTGCTGGATTCTGTCAAGATCTTATATATCCAAATGAATAGTTTTGATATGAACAAGATTATTGGCTTGCTGCAATGCTTTGCATGTCTGGAGAAGTTGTATGTAAAGGTGATAATTTCACGCACATTAGAAGCCCGCATATAGTGTACTAGAGTTAACCGTTCAACGATTGCTCTTTCGATACTCTTTTTTTAGACCTTAACTATTTTCAATCTTCATGTCTTTTTAGGGAACAGGACGGGGTAAGAAAGTTATAACCAATCGGTGGATTTGTAAGCACCGGGATTTTCTCACTTCTCATAACATTCGATTGAAGACAATGACGCTGGAACGATATTTAGCCAACCATGCAAACACTAGATTTGTCACATTCTTTCTGCGGAATGTGAGGTTACTATTGTCCATCACGCTTAAGTTTATCAGCAGCATGGTTTGGACAGATGCGTATGTCGAAGAGCAAAAAGGAGTTTCAGGTGGACAAAAGGGCTTCTGAATGTGACCAGCTTCTGTTTACAACTTCTTGAGGTCATAATCTAGTAAATTTTACGACCTAGGATGTTCATTCTATGGACCTGACTGATCCATTTGACTGTGACTGCTGAAAACAGTGCCGGAGTTAGATGTTGTTTCCCTTTTCAATTAGGGTTTATTCTAAACCTAATGAACAATTAACCCTCATGCTTTTGTACAATTTGTAAGCTAGAGTTAGATGTTGTTGCCCTTTTTAACTCGGCTGTGGCAGTCATATTTTGTTTGAAACAAGGCAAATGGCTTGCCATTTGTTTAATTAAGAGTGAAATATTGTAACAAATCCCCACCAAGGGAAATAAAATCACTCTCGTCGACTGCTTGAGCTCGATGTGCATTACAGAACCCAAGTGATTAGCTCCCACCAACACCCACAAACTTATTTTGAACTAGTACACCAATTGGGTTGTAAATTTTCATAAGAAAGGTTGCATGACCGTGACAGATTTGGATGACATTTGGGACCCACGAGGTAAAAGCCTATCCAAGGTGGTGTCGACTTAATTACTAGTCAACCCTCGTACTCCCCTCCGCCTGCGACTAGACTGACGCATCTTCCACAGCTCATGTTCGTTCCATCCGAGGCCTCGTCGTCGTCCTCCGCCTTGGTTCGCTCGTTGTGCGCAGTGCACCGCCGTCTGGTGTTGTCAATGTCGTCAACAACCAAGAGGAACAAGGAGATGATTGTACGTGCAGAGCATGACAGTAGGGACCCACCAGGGTCATGGCAGCATGCAAGCAAGTGGCTCGTTATTACAAGCCCAAAAAAGAAATTCCTCCTAATGGTTGGACATCTGGGGCCCATGACATTGTCAACGTACTCAATAAACAAGAGAATTACACAACGAGCGGCTGACACTAGGGGCCTAGCTGGTCACGCAGTTATTATTTACTTTTTTGAGGAACAAGCATTTGTTATTTATATTAATTTTAGAGACGGATCAGAGTAAGGGGCTATGTGTGGGCCATGGCCCGTCTAGCCAGGGGTTTATTTTATGTTTACGACATGATGAGTCCAGTTGTGTTTTTTTTTCTTCCTGAAAATGGCTAGCCCAGTTCTACTTTTTGTAAAGAAATAGCCAACGGAGGCCTACTTGCTTTCTCAGCCCTGCTCGGCTGCAAATCATTCAAGACGAGAGCGATGTATTAGCTGGCCCACAAATGAAGTAGTAAGAAATGGGATGTAAATTCATAAACACAGCAAACCGACAATTAGTTTCAAATGTCGTTTTTAAAAGATTTCAATATTTTTGAATTTAATTGTGTTTTTTGGCGGGGAAAATTATGTTGGATTTTAAATTAATATAAATTTATTATTTTGAAATTATTTTGAACGTGACTCAAAATTTCCGGATTAAAAACATTTTGGACCGCAATGAAATATGCGAAATTTCGTATAATTTTTTAAACGTAGCCCCAATATGGGCTGTAATGCTAATAAAAAGAATATGAGCTCCCAAAAAATCTTTAAGAATTAGCAAATGGGATGTAAATTATTAGAAATTACGGCAGATGGGTTGTATGCTGTTTTCCACAGATTTGAGGCTGACTTGTGTGCCTACTATAGGTTGACGCATATGCTTTCATAAAAAAAGGTTGACGCGCACGCAAGGCTGTGTCAACTTAGTCAACACACAATAGCAGTGACTGTTGGATGTCCATCCAACGGCCACCATGCTTTTTCAATCTCTGCTCTTCCTGCTCCAGACACTCAAACCAGAGCCGGCGGGATTGCCTGCTCCCTCCTCCCGTGGGCGGTTGTGCTGCCACGCAGGCCGCACTACCCAACCCTACTCCATCGCTAGCTTGTAGGACATTCCTCTACCCACCCACACCTCCTATTATTTTCTAGCGATGGTAGATGAACCAGTAAATCCTCATACTCCCCACCGCATAGGCAACAACTGCCGAGTCTTCCCCGGCTCTGGGTCATTCACTTCCTAGGCCTCGCCGTCGTTCACCGCCCATGTGCTCTCGACGCGGCATGGTCAACGAACGACATCCATGGGAAGAGGACTATACGTGGAGAGGCTGACAGCTGGGTCCACAGTGATACATCTCCAACGTATCTATAATTTTTTTATTGTTCCATGCTATTGTATTATCCTTCTAGGATGTTTTACGGGCTTTTATATACACTTTTATATGATTTTTGGGACTAACCTATTAACCCAGAGACCAGCGCCAGTTGTTGTTTTTCCCTTGTTTTTGAGTATCGCAGAAAATGAATACCAAACGGAGCCCAATTTACCTGAAACTCAATGGAGGTTGTTTTTGGACCATAAGAAGCCCAGGAAGTACCGGAGGAGGACTAGAAGGTTCTCGAGCAGCCCACGAGGGTAGGGGCGCACCCAGGGTCTCGTGGCCACCTCGGGGACCCCCCCTTACTTGTTCCCGACTCCAACACCTCTTATATATACAGAAACCTCCAGAAAATAACCTAGATTGGGAGTTCTGCCGCCGCAAGCCTCTGTAGCCACCAAAAACCAATTGGGACCCTGTTCCGGCACCCTGCCGGAGGGGATATCCCTCACCGGTGGCCATCTTCATCATCTCGGCGCTCTCCATGACGAGGAGGGAGTAGTTCACCCTCGGGGCTGAGGGTATGTACCAGTAGCTATGTGTTTGATCTCTCTCTCTCTCTCTCGTGTTCTTGAGATGGCACGATCTTGATGTATCGCGAGCTTTGCTATTATAGTTGGATTTTATGATGTTTCTCCCCTCTCTATCTTGTAATGGATTGAGTTTTCCCATTGAGGTTATCTTATTGGATTGAGTCTTTAAAGATTTGAGAAAACTTGATGTATGTCTTGCGTGGGATACCCGTGGTGACAATGGGGATTTCTATGGATTCACTTGATGTATGTTTTGGTGATCAACTTGCGGGTTCCGTGACCTTGGGAATCTATGCATAGGGGTTGGCACACGTTTTTGTCTTGACTCTCCGGTAGAAACTTAGGGGCACTCTTTGAAGTTCTTTGTGTTGGTTGAATAGACGAATTTGAGATTGTGTGATGCATATCGTATAATCATGCCCACAGATACTTGAGGTGACAATGGAGTATCTAGGTGACATTAGGGTTTTGGTTGATGTGTGTCTTAAGGTGTTATTCTAGTACAAACTCTAGGATAGATCGAACGGAAAGAATAGCTTCGCGTTATTTTACTATGGACTCCTGAATAGACCGATCAGAAAGAATAACATTGAGATGGTTTCGTACCCTGCAATAATCTCTTCATTTGTTCTCCGCTATTAGTGACTTTGGAGTGACTCTTTGTTGCATGTTGAGGGATAGTTGTATGATCCAGTTATGTTATTATTGTTGAGAGAACTTGCACTAGTGAAAGTATGAACGCTAGGCCTTGTTTTAAAGCATTGCAATACCGTTTACACTCACTTTTATCTTCAGTTACCTTGCTGTTTTTATATTTTCATATTACAAATACCTATATCTACCATCCATATTGCACTTGTATCACCATTTCTTCGCCGAACTAGTGCACCTATACAATTTACCATTGTATTGGGTGTGTTTTGGACACAAGAGACTCTTTGTTATTTGGTTGCAGGGTTGTTTGAGAGAGACCATCTTCATCCTACGCCTCCCACAGATTGATAAAACTTAGTTCATCCACTTGAGGGAAATTTTCTACTGTCCTACAAACCTCTGCACTTGGAGGCCCAACAACGTCTACAAGAAGAAGGTTGCGTAGTAGACATCAAGCGCTTTTCTGGCGCCGTTGCCAGGGAGGTGAGTGCTTGAAGGTATATATTTAGATCTTGCAATCGAATCTTTTAGTTTCTTGTTTTATCACTAGTTTAGTTTATAGCAGAAAACTACAAAATATGGAATTGAGGTTGCCTCATATGCTTCATCTTTTTAATATCTTTTGTGAAAATGATGGAAATGAAAATTGTCCCCAAGTACTAGAAGAAGAATGCATTAAAATGTTTGGCACTAAATATTTGAATGATGAGCATGATTGCAATGTTGTTAGTACGAACTCCTTGAATATCCATGGTAATAATGATGATTGCACTAGTCATGATGAAAATATCTCATATAAGCATGTCAATTTTTGTGGAGTGCATAGAGTTTGCAAGTACACACCAAATAGGGAAGATAGATTTTGCAAGAGTCATAAGTATTTAGAAACTAAATGGTTGCAAGAAAGGCTAGATGTTTGTGCTGAAAATTTTAATTTTGTTAGTCGTACTTGTGAACTTTGCAATGGACGTGGTCATTTAAATATCCAATGCAAATTGTTTCATGATCGAATTGTGTCAAAAAAAAATTTTGACTTGATTTCCCTTGCACATCATAATGAACTTAGTTTGCTTGTGGGTTATGAAGAAATCAAACGTATAACTAAGAATCTTCCAGAATTTGCCCTTGATAAAGTTCTTGATTATGATCTAGAGGAAATTTATATGCATTGTGCGGTGAAATGCATTGAAAATCCTTATATTGACAATTACATAAAGACAAGAAAACAAATAGAAGATGAAGAGAATACTAATGAAAGGGAAGAGATTTCCCAATATCCTCCTATTCTTTCTTATGATGAATCAGGTAACGAGGAGGAGCCTTCTAGTCAACCAATCTCATTAATAAGGAGCTCCAAAAAGAGGATTAAACCCACATGATTCAAAGAAGAAAAAGAAAAGACGGAGAAGCAAAGGTAAAAAAGTATCCCTTCCAAATGATGTTGCTCCTATTACTCATTGTGATGATGATAATTGCTATACTATCGGTGCTATCCATACTATTAATGATGAGAGTGATTATGCTTATGATATGAAAAGGCCCAAGCTTGGGGATGCTATGTTTGATGAGAATGACATGTTTGAGATTTTATTTTCCGCAATTAATGTTTGTCCCAATGATGTCTACACACGCTTCTACTCTTGTAGACTATGTTGGGCCTCCAAGCGCAGAGGTTTGTAGGACAGCAGCAATTTCCCTCAAGTGGATGACCTAAGGTTTATCGAACTCAGGGAAGTAGAGGTTGAAGATGGTCTCTCTCAAGCAACCCTGCAACTAAAATACAAGAAGTCTCTTGTGTCCCCAACACACCTAATACACTTGTCAGATGTATAAGTGCACTAGTTCGGCGAAGAGATGTTAAATGGCAAGTGATATGGATGGCAAAACAAAGTAATATAAATCTGTAATAAAAAGTGCAGCAAGCAAACAAGTGGTAAACGTGAGCACAAATGGTATTGCAATTGTGGAAACAAGGCCTAGGGATCATACTTTCACTAGTGGCAACTCCCAACAACATTAACATAATCGAATCACATGATATTTCCCATAAAACATGCAATGGATACGCACCCGGAGGTCATTCCTCCGTGGTCAAGAGAGGACGAGAATTATGTAGGGCTACAAAAGCACACCTCAAAGTTCGTAGTTCTCAATCTAAGGATTTCCCAATGTCACCGCGGCCATCCAAAGAGAGTCCCACAATCACCACAACATATCTAAAGGATAGTCAAAGACAAGCACCAAGAGACTCTCAATCTTCAATCAACACACAAGAGAGGAAATCACTCATGAAAATATTGTTCTAATCCATGTCCAATAGACCGCTGTCACCTTGGTCTTGGGGATTATACTAGATAAAGACAAGTGAGTACATCAATCCAATACATAGAGGAAGGGGAAATATCATGGGATCACCCTAGATTAACATAGCCTATGATCACAACGAAGATCACATCATGGGAGAGAGAATTGACCACATAGCTATTGGTAAGAACCTCAGCCCCGAGGAGAAACTACTCCCGCATCATGGAGGGAGGAAGCAACGTCGATGGAGATGAATCCGGGGGCACTTCCCCGTCCCGGCAGGGTGCCGGCATAGGAATTCTGGTCCCCCGAAGCTTGATGGTGATGGCGGCGGAGATCGGAATTGCGTCTGGAGAAAAAGGGTCCGGAATCAGGGTTTCCGCGACACGGTGTAAATATATGCCAAAGGGGGGCATCAGAGGGGGTCAGGGGTGCCCAGGCGCCCCCCTCCGGTCCTACTTTGGCCGCATGGAAGCTTCCGGAACGCTGATTTTTATATAATTTTTCTGGTTTTTTTCTGGCAGTTCTCGTAATATGAAAACCTGAAATACAAAAACAGCCGAAAACAGAAACTGGCACTGGGGTGCACTGAGTTAATAGGTTAGTCCAAATATGATCAAAAGTGTATGGAAGTGTATAAATAACATAGCAATGTCACCCAAAAGAGGCATGGAGCAAGCAGAAATTATAGATACGTTTTGGACGTATCAACATCCCCAAGCTTAATTCCTGCTCGTCCTCGAGTAGGTAAATGATAACAAGAATAATTTCTGTGGTGACATGCTATTAACCATATAGGACTTTTTCATAGTCATATGACAAAAGCTTACTGAGACAATGAATCTATAGTAATTAAGTTGCCTCATGAGAAAATCACAAAGAACTGAAAGTTTTACAATATGATATTGAAACATCAAATAGATTTGTAATGAACATGATGTGCAAATATGATAAAGTGATATCTAGCTTGCCCCCTTTAGTGAAGCAAAACATAAATGCAGGGGCACCTCCAAGGTTTAAGTGATGACTAGATACAATGATTTCAAAATAAACGATATCACAATCATGCAAAAGACAATGCTACTTTGGGACAATGCACATTACACTCAGAATGACAATC
>LR738713.1:303553805-303574007 GCA_902687465.1 Secale cereale
CCCGACGCGGCCAGGGGGGCCGAGTGGGCAGGCCGCCTGGAGCCCTTGTGGGTCCCCTCCGGCCCTACTTTGGCCGCATGGAAGCTTCCGGAACGCTGATTTTTTATATAATTTTTCTGGATTTTTTCTGGCAGTTCTCGTAATGTGAAAACCTGAAATACAAAAACAGCCGAAAACAGAAACTGGCACTGGGGTGCACTGAGTTAATATGTTAGTCCAAATATGATCAAAAGTGTATGGAAGTGTATAAATAACATAGCAATATCACCCAAAAGAGGCATGGAGCAAGCAGAAATTATAGATACGTTTTGGACGTATCACCCAAGCTTGGGGATGCTAGGTTTGATGAAGATGATATTTTTAGCCTCCCAAGTTTTGATATGCAAATTTATCATGATGATAGCATGCCTCCTATTTATGATGATTACTGTGATGACAGTTATGCTATAAAAAGTAGTGATGACTATATTTACAAAACTTGTCATGATTATGATTACCCTTTTTCTGAACATTACTCGTTTCATGTGGAAACAATCTTAGTATTCAAGTCTCTTATGATACTCCCACTATTCCGAATGAGAAGAATTTTGCTTATGTGGAGAGTAATAAAATTTATATGCTTAGGGATCATGACAAGAATGCTTTATGTGATAGTTATATTATTGAATTCATTCATGATGCTACTGAAAATTATTATGAGAGAGGATCATATGCTTGTAGGAATTGCAATAGTATCAAGTTTCCTCGCTATGTGCTTAAAATCTTGAAGTTATGCTCGTTTTCCCTTCCTATGCTAGTTGATTATCGTTCCCATAAGTTGTTTGCTCACAAAATCCCTATGCATAGGAAGTGGGTTAGACTTAAATGTGCTAGTTATATTCTTCGTGATGCTCTCTTTATGTTTCAATTCTTATCTTTTATGCGAGCATCATTGAAATCATCATGCCTAGCTAAAAGGCATTAATGAAAAGCGCTTGTTGGGAGACAACCCAATATTTACCCCTACTATTTTTGTGTGTTCACATGATTAAGCTACTGTATTAATCATGTTTTATAGCTTTTGTTTCAATAAAGTTCCAAGTAGAACCTTTGGGAAGACTTGGGTGAATGTTAATGTGATCTTGCTGTAAAAAAATAGAAACTTTGCGCTCACGAGATTAGCTGCCATTTTTTACAGAAGAGTGATTTTAAGTTGATTATTTTTTCAGAAGATTAATAGACAAATTCCTCACGTCCACCAATTTATTTTAGAATTTTTATAGTTCCAGAAGTATTCAAAAGTTACAGATTGCTACAGACTGTTCTGTTTTTGACAGATTCTGTTTTCTATGTGTTGTTTGCTTATTTTGATGAATCTATGAGTAGTATCGGAGGGTATGAACCATAGAGAAGTTGGAATACAGTAGGTATTACACCAATATGAATTTATAATGAGTTCACAACAGTACCTAAGTAGTGGTTTTATTTTCTTATACTAATGGAGCTTACGAGTTTTCTGTTGAGTTTTGTGTTGTGAAGTTTTCAAGTTTTGGGTAAAGATTCGATGGACTATGGAATAAGGAGTGGCAAGAGCCTAATATTGGGGATGCCCAAGGCACCCCAAGGTAAAATTCTAGTACAACCAAAAGCCTAATCTTGGGGATGCCCCCGGAAGGCATCCCCTCTTTCGTCTTTGTTCATCGGTAACTTTACTTGAGGCTATATTTTTATTCACCACATGATATGTGTTTTGCTTGGAGCGTCATTTTATTTTATTTTGTTTTGCTTGATGTTTGAATAATATCCCAAGATCTGGAATTCTTAATTGTTAGAGAGTATTCACATAGTTACATAATTATTCAACTACTCATTGATCTCCACTTATATCTTTCGGAGTAGTTTGTCATTTGCTCTAGTGCTTCACTTATATCTTTTAGAGCACGGCAGTGGTTTTATTTTTAAGAAATAGATGAACTCTCATGCTTCACTTATATTATTTTGAGAGTCCTTTAGAACATCATGTTAATGTGCTTTGGTTATAAAATTAGTCCTAATATGATAGGCATCCAAGATGGGTATAGTAAAAACTTTCATATAAAGTGCACTGAATATTATGAAAAGTTAGATACTTGATGATTGTTTTGAGATATGAGGATGGTGATATTAGAGTCATGCTAGTAGAGTAGTTGTGAATTTGAGAAATACTTGTTTTGAGGTTTGCAAGTCCCGTAGCATGCACGTATGGTAACCGTTGTGTGACAAATTTGAAGCATGAGGTATTTCATTGAGTGTCATCCTTTGTGTGGAGGTCGGGATCGTGCGATGGTTGACTCCTACCAACCCTTCCCCTAGGAGCATGCGTGTAGTACTTTTTTTTGATGACTTGTAGATTTTTGCAATAAGTATGTGAGTTCTTTATGGCTAATGTTGAGTCCATGGATTATACACACTCTCACCCTTCCACCATTGCTAGCCTCTCTTGTACAGCGCAACTTTCGTCGGT
This sequence comes from Secale cereale, assembly GCA_902687465.1. Taxonomy (NCBI): domain Eukaryota; kingdom Viridiplantae; phylum Streptophyta; class Magnoliopsida; order Poales; family Poaceae; genus Secale; species Secale cereale. Next base: position 303,556,288 of record LR738713.1, read on the forward strand.
ACCATGCACCCACCATATATCTTCCTCAAAACAGCCACCATACCTACCTATCATGGCATTTCCATAGCCATTCCGAGATATATTGCCATGCAACTTTCCACCGTTCCGTTCATATGACACGTTTCATCATTGTCATATTGCCTTGCATGATCATGTAGTTGACATTGTATTTGTGGCAAGGCCACCATGCATAATTTTTCATACATGTCACTCTTCATTCATTGCACATCCCGGTACACCGCCGGAGGCATTCATATAGAGCCATACTTTGTTCTAGTATCGAGTTGAAAGTAAATAAAAGTGTGATGATCATCATTATTAGAGCATTGTCCCAAAGAAAAAAAAGAAAAAAAAAAGAAGAAAGGCCAAAGAAAAAAAGGAAGGCCCAAAAAAAGAAAAAAAGAAAAGAAAAAAGGGACAATGCCACTATATTTTTTCACACTTGTGCTTCAAAGTAGCACCATGATCTTCATGATAGAGAGTCTCTTGTTTTGTCACTTTCATATACTAGTGAGAATTTTCATTATAGAACTTGGCCTGTATATTCCAACGACGGGCTTCCTCAGATGCCCTAGGTCTTCGTGAGCAAGAAAGTTGGATGCACACCCACTTAGTTTCTTTTGTTGAGCTTTCATACATTTATAGCTCTAGTGCATCTGTTGCATGGCAATCCCTACTCACTCACATCGATATCTATTGATGGGCGTCTCCATAGCCCATTGATACTTCTAGTTGATGTGAGACCATCTTCCTTCTTTTGTCTTCTCCACAACCACCACTCTATTCCACCTATAGTTCTATATCCATGGCTCACGCTCATGTATTGCATGAAAGTTGAAAAAGTTTGAAAAAATTAAAGTATGAAACAATAGCTTGGCTAAAACCGAGGTTGTGTATGATTTGAATATTTTGTGTGACGAAAATGGAGCATAGCCAAACTATATGATTATGTAGGGATGAACTTTCTTTGGCCATGTTATTTTGAGAAGACATAATTGCTTTGTCAGTATGCTTGAAGTATTATTATTCTTATGTCAATATTAAACTTTTGTCTTGAATCTTTCAGATCTGAACATTCATGCCACAATAAAGAAAATTACATTGATAAATATGTTAGGTAGCATTCCACATCAAAAATTCTGTTTTTATCATTTACCTACTGGAGGACGGGCGGGGATTAAGCTTGGGGATGCTTGATACGTCTCCAACGTATCTATAATTTTTTTATTGTTCCATGCTATTGTATTATCCTTCTAGGATGTTTTACGGGCTTTTATATACACTTTTATATGATTTTTGGGACTAATCTATTAACCCAGAGCCCAGTGCCAGTTGTTGTTTTTCCCTTGTTTTTGAGTATCGCAGAAAAGGAATACCAAACGGAGCCCAATTGACCTGAAACTCAACTGAGGTTGTTTTTGGACCAGAAGAAGCCCAGGAAGTATCGGAGGAGGACCAGAAGGTTCTCGGACTGCCCACGAGGGTAGGGGGCACGCCCCCTGGGCGCGCCCCCCTATCTCGTGGCCACCTCGGGGACCCCCCCCCCTTACTTGTTCCCGACTCCAACACCTCTTATATATACAGAAACCTCCAGAAATAACCTAGATCGGGAGTTCCGCCACCGCAAGCCTCTATAGCCACCAAAAACAAAATGGGACCCTGTTCCGACACCCTACCGAAGGGGGGATCCCTCACCGGTGGCCATCTTCATCATCCCGGCGCTCTCCATGACGAGGAGGGAGTAGTTCACCCTCGGGGCTGAGGGTATGTACCAGTAGCTATGTGTTTGATCTCTCTCTCTCTCTCTCTCTCTCTCTCTCTCGTGTTCTTGAGATGGCACGATCTTGATGTATCGCGAGCTTTGCTATTATAGTTGGATCTTATGATGTTTCTCCCCTCTCTATCTTGTAATGGATTGAGTTTTCCCATTGAGGTTATCTTATTGGATTGAGTCTTTAAGGATTTGAGAACACTTGATGTATGTCTTGCGTGGGATACCCGTGGTGACAATGGGGTATTCTATTGATTCACTTGATGTATGTTTTGGTGATCAACTTGTGGGTTCCGTGACCTTGGGAATCTATGCATAGGGGTTGGCACACGTTTTCGTCTTGACTCTCCGGTAGAAACTTTGGGGCACTCTTTGAAGTTCTTTGTGTTGGTTGAATAGATGAATTTGAGATTGTGTGATGCATATCGTATAATCATGCCCATGGATACTTGAGGTGACATTAGGGTTTTGGTTGATGTGTGTCTTAAGGTGTTATTCTAGTACAAACTCTAAGATAGATCGAACGGAAAGAATAGCGTCGTGTTACTTTACTACAGACTCTTGAATAGACCGATCAGAAAGAATAACTTTGAGGTGGTTTCGTACCCTACAATAATCTCTTTGTTTGTTCTCCGTTATTAGTGACTTTGGAGTGACTCTTTGTTGCATGTTGAGGGATAGTTATATGATCTAGTTATGTTATTATTGTTGAGAGAACTTGCACTAGTGAAAGTATGAACCCTAGGCCTTGTTTCAAAGCAATGCAATACCGTTTACGCTCACTTTTATCTTTAGTTACCTTGCTGTTTTTATATTTTCAGATTACAAATACCTATATCTACCATCCATATTGCACTTGTATCACCATCTCTTCGCCGAACTAGTGCACCTATACAATTTACCATTGTATTGGGTGTGTTGGGGACACAAGAGACTCTTTGTTATTTGGTTGCAAGGTTGTTTGAGAGAGACCATCTTCATCCTACGCCTCCCACGGATTGATAACCCTTAGGTCATCCACTTGAGGGAAATTTGCTACTGTCCTACACACCTCTGCACTTGGAGGCCCAACAACGTCTACAAGAAAAAGGTTGCGTAGTAGACATCACACAGCCGCACGCAAGGAAGTGCCTCCTTATTACATGCAAAATAATGATTCCTCCACCTGACAGCAGGGACCCATCGGAAGGGCCTTTGTACTTCATGAAAAAAAATGTTCGTCCATCTCACAGCTCGGACGCATCAGCTATATCTTCGCACGCAAGGAACTGCATCCTTATTACAAAAAAAAATGAATACCGCCCCTGCTATCTGAGACCCACCATAGTTGGAGGCTGACTTGTGGGCCTACTAAGTTGACGCGGACGGAGGGCTTTAACAACTTAGTCAATATGAACGATTCTAGCTCCAGTGACGGTACAATATCCATCCAACGGCCATAGTGCTTCTTCAACCTCTGGTCTTCTTGCTCCAGCCGCCCAAACCAGCGTCGTTCGTGCCGCCTACTCCTGCCTCCCGTGGCCGGCTCTGCTGCCGCGCAAGCCTCACCGCACCACCCTACTTCCATCGCTGGCCTGGCCATCCCTGCACTCACCCAGACCTGTATTTATTCTCCGGCGACAACAGCCTCATAGTGCAGCCCAACCACTAAACCCTCATACGCCCCTCCATGTGGGAAATAACTACCGAGTCTTCCTCGACTCCGGGTCATTCCCTTCCTAGGCCTCGCCGCCGTCCACCACCTTGGTGCTCTCGGCGCGGCGTGGTCAACGTGATCAAGGAACGACTTACATAGGAAGAGGAATGTATGTGGAGAGGTTGACAGTTGGGTCCACGACCGCAGCAAGGAAGTGCTGAAGGAAATATGCCCTAGAGGCAATAATAAAGATGTTATTTGTATTTCCTTATATCATGATAAATGTCTTTTATTCATGCTATAATTGTATTAACCAGAAACTTAGTACATGTGTGATTACATAGACAAAACATTATGTCCCTAGTATGCCTCTACTAGACTAGCTCACTGATCAAAGATGGTTATATTTCCTAGCCATGGACATGAGTTGTCATTTGATCAACGAGATCACATCATTAGGAGAATGATGTGATGGACTAGACCCATCCGTTAGCTTAGCACTATGATCGTTTAGTTTTACTGCTATTGCTTTCTTCATGACTTATACATGTTCCTATGACTATGAGATATGCAACTCCCAAATACCGGAAGAACACCTTGTGTGCTATCAAACGTCACAAAGTAACTAGGTGATTATAAAGATGCTCTACAGGTGTCTCCGAAAGTGTTCGTGGTGTTGGCATAGATCAAGAATAGGATTTGTCACTCCGAGTGTCGGAGAGGTATCTCTGGGCCCTCTCGGTAATACACATCATAATAAGCCTTGCAAGCAAATGACTAATGAGTTAGTCACGGGATGATGTATTACGGAACAAGTAAAGAGACTTGCCGGTAACGATATTGAACTAGGTATTGAGATACCGACGATCGAATCTCGGGCACGTAACATACCGATGACAAAGGGAACAACATATGTTGTTATGCGGTTTGACCGATAAAGATCTTCGTAGAATTTTTAGGAACCAATATGAGCATCCAAGTTCGGCTATTGGTTATTGACCAGAGATGTGTCTCAGTCATGTCTACATAGTTCTCGAACCTGTAGGGTCCGCACGCTTAACATTTGATGACGATCGATATTATGAGTTTATGAGTTCTGATGTACCGAAGGTAGTTCGGAGTCCCGGATAAGATCACGGACATGACGAGAAGTCTCGGAATGTCTGAGACATAAAGATCGATATATTGGACGACTATGTTTGGACACCGGAAGGGTTCCGGGAGGTTTCGGGCATATACGGGAGTACTTGGGGGTTACCGGAACCCCCCGGGGAGTTAAATGGGCCTTATGGGCCTTAGTGGGAGAAGGGAGGAGGGGTGGCTAGGGCAGCCGCGCCCCCCCTCCCCCTCTAGTCCGAATTGGACAAGGAGGGGGTGGCGCCCGCCCTTTCCTTCTCTTCTTCCCTCCTCCTTCCTTCCTCTCCTACTCCTACTAGGGAAATGGGGGAATCCTACTCCCGGTGGGAGCATGACTCCCTAGGGCGCGCCATAGAGAGGGCCGGCCCCTCCCCTCCCCTCCTCCTTTATATACGGAGGTAGAGGTACCCCATAGACACACAAGTTGATCAGTTGATCTCTCCCAACCATGTGCGGTGCCTCTCTCCACAGAAACACATCTCGGTCATATCGTTGTAGTGCTTAGGCGAAGCCCTACGCCGGTAGCTTCATCATCTCCGTCACCATGCCGTCGTGCTGAAGAAACTCTCCTGTGAAGTTCTACTGGATCAAGAGCTCGTGGGACGTCATCAAGCTGAACGTGTGCTGAATGCGGAGGCTCCGTACCTTCGGTGCTTGATCGGTTGGATCGCGAAGAAGTTCGACTACATCAACCGCGTCACTAGACGCTTCCGCTCCCGGTCTACGAGGGTACGTAGACACACTCTCCCCTCTCGTTGCTATGCATCTAGTAGATAGATCTTGCGTGATCGTAGGATTTTTTTTTTGAAACACTATGTTCCCCAACAGTGGCATCATGAGCCATGTCTATGCGTAGATGATATGCACAAGTAGAACACAAGTGAGTTGTGGACGATACTGGTCATACTGCTTACCAGCATGTCATACTTTGATTCGGCAGTATTGTTGGATGAAGCGGCCCTGACCGACATTACGCGTACGCTTACGCGAGACTGATTCTACCGACGTGCTTTGCACATGGGTGGCTGGCGGGTGTCAGTTTCTCCAACCTTAGTTGAATCAAGTGTGGCTACGCCCGGTCCTTGTGAAGGTTAAAACAACACATACTTGACAAAATATCGTTGTGGTTTTGTATGCGTAGGTAAGAACGGTTCTTGCTAAGCCTGTAGCAGCCACGTAAAACTTGCAACGACAAAGTAGAGGACGTCTAACTTGTTTTTGCAGGGCATGTTGTGATGTGATATGGTCAAGACATGATAAGTGATACGTTATTGTTTGAGATGATCATGTTTTGCAAAGTTATCGGCAACTGGCAGGAGCCATATGGTTGTCGCTTTATTGTATGAAATACAATCGCCATGTAATTGCTTTACTTTATCACTAAGCGGTAGCGATAGTCGTGCAAGCAATAGTTGGCGAGACGACAACAATGCTACCATGGAGATCAAGGTGTCGCGCCGGTGACGATGGTGATCATGACGGTGCCTTGGAGATGGAGATCAAAAGCACAAGATGATGATGGCCATATCATGTCACATATTTTGATTGCATGTGATCTTTATCTTATTATGCTTCTTATTTTGCTTAGTACGGCGGTAGCATTATAAGATGATCCCTTACAAAATTTCAAGGTACAAGTATTCTCCCTGAGTATGCACCGTTGCGAAAGTTCGTCGTGCCGAGACACCACGTGATGATCAGGTGTGATAAGCTCTACGTTCACATACAACGGGTGTAAGCCAGTTTTGCACACGCAGAATACTCGGGTTAAACTTGACGAGCCTAGCATGTATAAACATGGCCTCGGAACACTGGAGATCGAAAGGTCGAGCGTGAATCATATAGTAGATATGATCAACATAAGATGTTCACCATTGAAAACTACTCCATCTCACGTGATGATTGGACATGGTTTAGTTGATTTGGATCACGTGATCATTTAGATGACCAGAGGGATGTCTATCTAAGTGGGAGTTCTTTAGTAATATGATTAATTGAACTTTAATTTATCATGAACTTAGTCCTGATAGTTTTTTGCATATCTATGTTGTTGTAGATCAATGGCCCGTGCTACCGTTCCTTTGAATTTTAATGCATCCCTAGAGAAAGCTAAGTTGAAAGATGATGGTAGCAATTACACGGACTGGGTCCATAACTTGAGGATTATCCTCATTGCTGCACAAAAGAATTATGTCCTTGAAGCACCGCTAGGTGACAAGCCCCCTCCCGCTAATGTAGATGCTTTGAACGTCTGGAAGACGCGGTCTGATGACTACATGATAGTTCAGTGTGGCATGCTTTACGGCTTAGAACCGGGACTTCAACGACGTTTTGAACGTCATGGGGCATATGAGATGTTCTAGGAGTTGAAGTTAATATTTCAAGAAAATGCCTGGATTGAGAAATATGAGATTTCCAATAAGTTCTACAGCTGCAAGATGGAGGAGAATAGTTCTATCAGTGAACACTTACTCAGAATGTCTGGGTACTACAATCAGATGACTCAACTTGGATGCAAAGTTGACGAAGATAGTGTTATTGATAGAGTTCTTCAATCACTGCCACCAAGCTATAAAGGCTTCGTGATGAACTATAACATGCAATGGATGCAGAAGACAATTCCCGAGCTCTTCGCTATGCTCAAAGCTGTGGAGGTAGAAATAAAAAAGGAGCATCAAGTGTTGATGGTTAACAAGACCACTAGTTTCAAGAAAAAGGGCAAGGGAAAGAAGGGGAACTTCAAAAAGAATAGCAAGACAGTTACAACTCCCATGAAGAAACCAAAGTCTGGAGCCAAGCCTGAAACTGAGTGCTTCTACTGCAAAGGGACTCGACACTAGAAGCGGAACTGGCCCAAGTATTTGGCGGATAAGAAGGATGGCAAGGTGAACAAAGATATATGTGATATACATGTTATTGATGTGTACCTTACTAATGCTTGTAGTAGCACCTGGGTATTTGATACCGGTTCAGTTGCTAATATTTGTAACTCGAAACAGGGGCTATGGATTAAACGAAGATTGGCTAAGGACGAGGTGACGATGCGCGTGGGAAATGGTTCCAAAGTCGATGCGATCGCTGTCGGCACGCTACCTCTACATCTACCTTCGAGATTAGTTTAGACCTGAATAATTGTTATTTGGTGCCAGCGTTAAGCATGAACATTTGCGTTAAGCATGAATATGATTTGATCATGTTTGTTGCAATACGGTTATTCATTTAAGGTCATAGAATAATTGTTATTCTGTTTACATGAATAAAGCCTTCGATGGTCATACACCCAATGAAAATAGTTTGTTGGATCTCGATCGTCGTGATACACATATTCATAATATTGAAGCCAAAATATGCAAGGTTAATAATGATAGTGCAACTTATTTGTGGCACTACCGTTTAGGTCATATTGGTCTAAAGCGCATGAAGAAACTCCATAGTGATGGACCTTTGGAATCACTTGATTATGAATCACTTGGTGCTTGCGAACCATGCCTCATGGGTAAGATGACTAAAACTCCGTTCTCCGGAACAATGGAGCGAGCAACAGATTTGTTGGAAATCATACATACTGATGTATGTGGACCGATGAGTGTTGAAGCTGGTGGCGGGTATCGTTATTTTCTGACCTTCACTGATGATTTGAGCAGATATGGGTATATCTACTTGATGAAGCATAAGTCTGAAACATTTGAAAAGTTCAAAGAATTTCAGAGTGAAGTAGAAAATAGTCGTAACAAGAAAATAAATTTCTACGATCTGATCGTTGAGGTGAATATTTGAGTTATGAGTTTGGTCTTCATTTGAAACAATGTGGAATAGTTTCACAACTCACGCTACCCGGAACACCACAGCGTAAAGGTGTGTCCGAACGTCATAACCGTACTTTATTAGATATGGTGCGGTCTATGATGTCTCTTACCGATTTACCACTATCGTTTTGGGGTTATGCTTTAGAGACAACTGCATTCACGTTAAATAGGGCACCATCTAAATCTGTTGAGACGACGCCTTATGAACTATGGTTTGGCAAGAAACCAAAGTTGTCGTTTCTTAAAGTTCGGGGCTGCGATGCTTATGTGAAAAAGCTTCAACCTGATAAGCTCGAACCCAAGTCGGAGAAATGTGTCTTCATAGGATACCCAAAGGAGACTGTTGGGTACACCTTCTATCGCAGATCCGAAGGCAAGATATTTGTTGCTAAGAATGGATCCTTTCTAGAAAAGGAGTTTCTCTCGAAAGAAGTGAGTGGGAGGAAAGTAGAACTTGATGAGGTAATTGTACCTTCTCCCGAATTGGAAAGTAGTACATCACAGAACCATTGTTCCAGTGATTCCTACACCAATTAGTGAGGAAGCTAATGATGATGATCATGAAACTTCGGATCAAGTTACTGCTGAACTTCGTAGATCAACCAGAGTACGTTCCGTGCCTGAGTGGTACGGCAACCCAGTTCTAGAAGTCATGTTACTAGACCATGATGAACCTACAAACTATGAGGAGGCTATGATGAGCCCAGATTCCGCAAAATGGCTTGAGGCCATGAAATCTGAGATAGGATCCATGTATGAGAACAAAGTGTGGACTTTGGTTGACTTGCCCGATGATCGGCAAGCCATCAAAAATAAATGGATCTTCAAGAGGAAGACTGACGCTGACGGTAATGTTACTGTTTACAAAGCTCGACTTGTTGCAAAAGGTTTTCGACAAGTTCAAGGAGTTTACTATGATGAGACTTTCTCACCCGTAGCGATGCTTAAGTCTGTTCGAATCATGTTAGCAATTGCCGCATTTTATGATTATGAAATCTGGCAAATGGATGTCAAAACTGCATTCCTGAATGGATATCTCAAAGAAGAGTTGTATATGATGCAACCAGAAGGTTTTGTCGATCCTAAAGGTGCTAACAAAGTGTGCAAGCTCCAGCGATCCATCTATGGACTCGTGCAAGCATCTCGAAGTTGGAATATACGCTTTGATGAGGTGATCAAAGCATATGGTTTTATACAGACTTTTGGAGAAGCCTGTATTTACAAGAAAGTGAGTGGGAGCTCTGTAGCATTTCTAATATTATATGTGGATGACATATTGTTGATTGGAAATGATATAGAATTTCTGGATGGCATAAAAGGATACTTGAATAAGAATTTTTCAATGAAAGACCTCGGTGAAGCTGCTTACATATTAGGCATCAAGATCTATAGATATAGATCAAGACGCTTAATTGGACTTTCACGAAGCACATACCTTGATAAAGTTTTGAAGAAGTTCAAAATGGATCAGTGAAAGAAAGGGTTCTTGCCTGTGTTACAAGGTGTGAAGTTGAGTAAGACTCAATGCCCGACCACTGCAGAAGATAGAGAGAAAATGAAAGTCATTCCCTATGCCTCAGCCATAGGATCTATCATGTATGCAATGTTGTGTACCAGACCTGATGTGTGCCTTGCTATAAGTTTAGCAGAGAGGTACCAAAGTAATCCAGGAGTCGATCACTGGACAGCGGTCAAGAACATCTTGAAGTACCTGAAAAGGACAAAGGATATGTTTCTCGTGTATGGAGGTTACAAAGAGCTCGTCATAAACGCTTACGTCGATTCAAGCTTTGACACTGATCCGGATGACTCTAAGTCACAAACCGGATATGTATTTTCATTAAACGGTGGAGCTGTCAGTTGCTGCAGTTCCAAGCCGAGCGTCGTGGCGGGATCTACGTGTGAAGCGGAATACATAGCTGCTTCGGAAGCAGAAAATGAAGGAGTCTAGATGAAGGAGTTCATATCCGATCTAGGTGTGATACCTAGTGCCTCGGGTCCAATGAAAATCTTTTGTGATAACACTGGAGCAATAGCCTTGGCGAAGGAATCCAGGTTTCACAAGAGAACAAAGCACATCAAAAGACGCTTCAATTCCATCCACGATCAAATCAAGGAGGGAGACATAGAAATTTGCAAGATACATACGGATCTGAATGTCGCAGACCTGTTGACTAAGCCTCTTCCACGGGCAAAACATGATCAGCACCAAGACTCCATGGGTGTTAGAATCATTACTTTGTAATCTAGATTATTGACTCTAGTTCAAGTGGGAGACTGAAGGAAATATGCCCTAAAAGGCAATAATAAAGATGTTATTTGTATTTCCTTATATCATGATAAATGTCTTTTATTCATCCTAGAATTGTATTAACCGGAAACTTAGTACATGTGTGAATACATAGACAAAATAGTATGTCCCTAGTATGCCTCTACTAGACTAGCTCATTGATCAAAGATGGTTATGTTTCCTAGCCATAGACATGAGTTGTCATTTGAACAACGAGATCACATCATTAGGAGAATGATGTGATGGACTAGACCCATCCGTTAGCTTAGCACTATGATCGTTTAGTTTTACTGCTATTGCTTTCTTCATGACTAATACATGTTCCTATGACTATGAGATTATGCAACTCCCGAATACCGGAGGAACACCTTGTGTGCTATCAGACGTCACAACGTAACTGGGTGATTATAAAGATTCTCTATAGGTGTCTCCGAAAGTGTTCGTGGTGTTGGCATAGATCAAGAATAGGATTTGTCACTCCGAGTGTCGGAGAGGTCTATCTTGGCCCTCTCGGTAATACACATCATAATAAGCCTTGCAAGCAAATGACTAATGAGTTAGTCATGGGATGATGTATTACGGAACGAGTAAAGAGACTTGCCGGTAACGAGATTGACCTAGGTATTGAGATACTGACGACCAAATCTCGGGCAAGTAACATACCGATGACAAAGGGAACAACGTATGTTGTTATGCGGTTTGACCGATAAAGATCTTCGTATAATAAGTAGGAACCAATATGAGCATCTAGGTTCCGCTATTGGTTATTGATCGGATATGTGTCTCGGTCAAGTCTACATAGTTCTCAAACCCATAGGGTCGCACGCTTAACGTTTGATGACGATCGGTATTATGAGTTTATGAGTTTTGATGTACCGAAGGTAGTTCGGAGTCCCGGATAAGATCACGGACATGACGAGGAGTCTCGGAATGACCGAGACATAAAGATCGATATATTGAACGACTATGTTTGGATACCGGAAGTGTTCCGGAAGGTTTCGGGCATGTACCGGAGTACCGGGGGGTTACCGGAACCCCCCGGGGAGTTAAATGGGCCTTATGGGCCCTAGTGGGAGAAGAGGAGGGGCGGCCAGGGCAGCCGCGTGCCCCCTCCCCCTCTAGTAGAATTGGACAAGGAGGGGGGTGGTGCCCCCCCTTTCCTTCTCTTCTTCCCTCCTCCTTCCTTCCTCTCCTACTCCTACTAGGGAAAGGGGGGAGTCCTACTCCCGGTGGGAGTAGGACTCCCTAGGGCGCGCCATAGAGAGGGTCGGCCCCTCCCCTCCCCTCCTCCTTTATATACGGGGGTAGAGGCACCCCATAGACACACAAGTTGATCAGTTGATCTCTCCCAACCATGTGCGGTGCCCCTCTCCACAGAAACACACCTCGGTCATATCGTTGCAGTGCTTAGGCGAAGCCCTGCACCGGTAGCTTCATCATCTTCGTCATCATGTCGTCGTGCTGACAAAAACTGTCCTGTGAAGTTCTACTGGATGAAGAGCTCGTGGGACATCATCAAGCTGAACGTGTGCTGAACGCGGAGGCTCCGTACGTTCGGTGCTTCATCGGTTAGATTGCGAAGAAGTTCGACTACATCAACCGCGTCACTAGACGCTTCCTCTCCCGGTCTACGAGGGTACGTAGACACACTCTCCCCTCTCGTTGCTATGCATCTAGTAGATAGATCTTGCGTGATCGTAGGATTTTTTTTTTGAAATACTACGTTCCCCAACAAGTGCCTCCTTATTACGCGCAAAATAATGATTCTTCCACCCGACAGCAGGGACCTACCAGAAGGGCTATGTATTTTGGCTTAGTTGTATTTTGCGGAAAAAAACGTTTCCCCCTGGCAGCTGGGACCCACCAGCTATATCTTCGGACGCAAGGAAAGTATCTCCATATTAGGCGCAGAAAAAAATGAATGCCCCCTTGACAACTCGGACCCACCATCAATAACTTCGCATGCAAGGAAGTGCCTCCTTATCCTCCCTGACAGCCGGGACCCACCATGGTCGAAGCGTACGTAACATTGTCATTCTGGTCACGAATGTGTACGTACATATTGGTGGATCAGTCTCTCTGTAACGATGAACCGTGGCCGAGCAAGCAGCGGCACGTGTAGTAGTAGAGCCCCAATATAGCAGTTCAGGCAGTCCCTTCAAACCATGTACACGTGCGTACAGCCACATGGCAAAAAATATGGCTACGTACGTACATACGGGCGGAGTCTCGAACGCATACTCGCGCATGAGTACGGTCAGGGCTGGTGTACATGGAGAGGCAGCGGACGGCAACAACAGCATTGTGTTCATCGGCAGCCAATCTGCGGGGTTGGAATGGAGAAACAACGTCGTGTTCATCGGGAGTCAACTGGTTTGGATGAAACAGCCGAAACCTGGTGTGGCGTACAGCAATACGGAGGGAAACAACCTTCTGCTGGAGCGCGTATGGTCGAAACGAAGTCCTGTTCATCGAGAAGGGTTTGGCGTACCGCAAAACGGAGGAAACGGCCTTCTGCTCGACCGGCTACGGTGGAAACAGGATCCTGTTCATCAGGACGGGTCTGGCGTACCGCAAAACAAAGGAAACAAACTTGTGTTGGAGCGCTACGGTCAAAACGAGGGTCCTGTTCATCGAGAGGGGTATGGCGTACCGCAAAGCAGGACTCCATGGGCTACTGTTCACCCACCATCAACTTCTTCCAGCCTTCACGTGCACTGTTCATCCACCGCGTCTTCCTCTGCCTTCACCGGCTACTGTTCAACCAGCCCTCCACCAGCTACTGTTCAACCAGCCATTCACGGGGTCATGTTCATCCACCCCCAATGCCTCGGCTGTGGCGGCCTCGTCTCGGGGTCATGTTCATCCGGCGGAAACCGCCTACTACTACTACCACGGGGTCCTATTCATCCAACCCCCACCGGGAACTGTTCATCCAACCCCAACCACATACATCTCGACTCCTTCAACCAACCCCCACGTTCACTGTTCATCAAGAGGCAGCAGGTTCGATCGGCTTCAGTAAGCAGTAGCAGAGATCGCTCGGGTTCAGTTAGCAGTGGTAGCGAAGGTATCGCTCGGGTTCAGTTACCAGCCAAGGGATCGATCGTTCAGATTCAGTAACGTAGCCTAGTGCAATTGCTCGGGTTCAGTAGTGAACGCCTCACTCGGATTCAGTTAGAGCCCAACGCCTCGTACACACGCGCGTACGTATACGAGAGAAACGCGCAAACCTCCGTGTGCATCGCTCCGTCCCGACCACCCACCGTAACCGGGAACTCCCCAAAATTTTCCTTGCCCTCCCTTCTATCACGTTTTTTCCCGTCATGGACGGCCCAAAGAATGTCATGCACGTGCGTCTTCGGCCCGCCCAAGACGAAAAATCCCATTTTCTATCATGATTTTTTGTCATAGAAGTAGGCGCCCACCACATCTATGATGATACGGATTTTTGTCACAATTATCGTCATAGAAGTGTCATAAGCATGACTAGAAAAAAAATTAGTTCGGGCCAAAATTTCACGGATGTGTCTTTTTTTTAGTGTTATAACTCGGTTATGATTGACACTTATGCTGTAGTTTAGCATATGTTAGTAGCACAAAATAGGTCTGAAGCACAAGTTAGATTCTAAGTCATAAACTATATGTATACTTTGTGATTCGGAAATTAAAAACATTGGTAAATGAAGGAAATGTGGTGGAAGATATAACCAAATCCGAAGGTGTGTTCCTTAATTGTGAGACGATGTGTATTGAAATAGAACTAACCACTAAGCCGCGTCGAATTCTCTATGAACTCATCTGTTTAAATTGATCATCAATTCTATGATTCTATAGTAATGTAGCAAAGGCGTTATCTCAGAGGCATTCAGATGGTTTCTTCCATTGAAAAGTTGAACTCGGATCTCCAATATTCGTGCAAAATTTTCTTTTCAGATTTTCTCTCTCTTGCTTAAATCTTAGTCGATTGAGACCTATCTACACATTAAAACAGGGGCTCGAGCGCCATTAATGGATAGTTTTGGAGCGAGGTGGACGACGGAAGAAGGTCAAAGGGCACACCTGCCAGTGAGCCTACACAACGGTCTGCTCGCATGACTCATGTCTACTCAAATACCTACCCCGCACGGCGGCTCCTAGCCAGTATAAATGAGGACGCATGGCGGCATGTAGATGGTTAGTAGAACGTCAACCATTTCAATAATACTAGTGTTTCCGATTATAACGTGGTAGCTCTTTGTTCCTAAATGACTTTGTTGGTTGTTAATGTGTGCGTCGTCGTAAATCGAATCATGTTGGTGCTATGTCAAGGCAACATACCAAGTTTCATGATTTTCAGTCGAGTTTTGGATTTACATGAATTTAAAACCCAAATTTCTCAATATTTTCGATCGAGGCATGACGCCCATATGTTTGAAATTCATTCTTATTTCTTGCATGAGACCTAAACATTTATCCAAGGACACAGTTATGATTTTCAACCTATTTTGATGCATTGGAGCATGTGCATATAGTTTAAATTTTAATTATGCATATTAAATGCATAGAAAACTCAATTAATTTATAAAAAATACCAAATGAATCCGGAATAATTTCAAATTTTCGCACGACACTCCTATTGGTCTATGTTGTCTCTGTAAAAAAAATCAAGACATGAAGAGGCAGCGTATGCGGTTTTGCGCACAAGATGACACATTCCCTATCAGAACCATGATGCTTCTTGAGATAGGCCCCGGTTTGCAAGAAGCTTATACCAAAACTTGTCCCAAAGTCGGACAATTTTTTTACCACAACATGCCGGTGACATGTCAAGACACCATGCCAAGTTTCATATTTTTCAGGCAAGTTTTGGATCTACAGGAATTTAAAAACCAAGTTTCTCAATGTTTTCGGTCGCGCCACGACGCCCACATGTTTGAAATTCATTCTCATTTCTTGCATGAGACCTAAACATTCACCCACGGACACATTTATGATATTCAACCAACTTTGATGCACTGGAGCATGTGCATATAGTTCAAATTTGAATTATGCACATTAAATACTTAGAAACTCAATTAATGTATAAAAAAGGCCAATGAATCCAAAATAATTCCAAATTCTAGCACGACGCTCATATTGGTCTATCTTACCTCTGTAAAAAAATCAAGACATGAAGAGGCAGCGTATATCATTTTGCCCACAAAGATACACGTTCCCTATCGGAACCATGAGGCTTCTTGAGAGAAGTTCCAGTTTGTAAGAACCTTATACCAAAACTTATTCCAAATCAAACAAAACTTTTACCATAGCATGTTCGGGACATATCAAGACACCATACCAACTTTCCTTATTTTCAGAAGAGTTTCTGATTTACAAGAGTTTAAAAATCAAGTTTCTCGATGTTTTAGGTCGAGCCACGACGTTCAGATATTTTGAAATTCATTCTCATTTCTTGCATTGAACCTAAACGTTCGCTCAAGGACACATTTATGATTTTCAACCAACTTTGGTGCGCTGGAGCATGTGCATGTAATTCAAATTTTAATTATACGCATTAAATGCCTTGAAAACTCAATTAATATATAAAATGTCAAATCAATCTGGAACAATTCCAAATTTTAGCACGACACTCCTATTGGTCTATGTTGCCTCTGTAAAAAAATCAAGGCATAAAGAGGCGGCGCATGTCGTTTCGTCCAAAGGTGACACATTCCTTACCGGAACCATCAGGGTTCTTGAGAAAAGCTCTATTTTGTAAGAAGTTTATACCACAACTTGCCCCAAGTCTGGATTTTTTATCAGAGTATGTTGGTGACATGTCTAGACACCATGCCAAGTCTCATAGTTTTCAGGCGAGTTCTGGATATACATGAATTAAAAAAAAACTTTCTCAATGTTTTCAGGCATGGCGTGACACCCGGATGTTTAAAATTCATTATCATTTTTTGCATGAGATCTAAACATTCACCCAAGGACACATTTATGATTTTTCAACCAACTTTGATGCACTCGAGCTTATGCTTGTAGTTCAAATTTGAATTATGCACATTAAATATCTAGAAACTCAATTAATGTATAAAAAATGACAAACGAACCCTGAACAATTCAAAACCCGTCTTTTCCCACCCTAACCCCATTTTGTCTTTCAACTCAAAATGAAAAAAAAAATACATCACAAACAGTTTATTAACAAGAATTATGTGCAATGTAGTATAAAATTTCTTGGCGCTCCCTCATATGTGACTTAGGCCCGAAGCTTCGTCCGCTACAGTTCACCTCCACGCGTCAACCACACACGCGCGCCAGTTTTTCGTTCCAGCGAGCCAAAAAAATTGACAACCGCGGAAATATCTAGCTCTCCCAGCAAAAACCACATTTTCAAAGTTTCATTATTCCTTCCAAGTTCGAACCTTCACTGCTTGCTTTGCAGCGTCTCCTCCTCGCCGACGACGTTCCATGCGCTGCGGGGCCTCATTGCTATAGTCAGGTAATCCACACCACACACCCATCCTCCTCCTCCATCCCAAGACCGCCGCCGTGACACCTTTGACCGAAATCACCGCCTCATTCTTCAAATAAGCGCCGCCCATAGTCATGATGCACACATTATAGCCAGCAGCTCAAGGAGCATCTAGTATCGGAGAAGCAAATCGCGTCCGCGCGTGCGGATGAGGTCACAGGTCACAGCTGTTGCCATGCGTGCCGACCATCAGAGCTTAGAGGAGCACCTCACCGTCGAGGCCATCGTCGATGCCTCGCGCACGGACGCCGCCACGCGGTTGGTCTTGAACTCAAGACTTATTGCCTTGGATACCATGTAAAAGTGCATGCTTTAATTAATGCAATCAAAAGACTGATCCGAGGAAAAAGACTAGCAACACGTTATACATGAGCACTCGCGCGGCCCGCGTCAGGCGCCGCCAGCACCGCTCGCCTTCCGGCTACCCCACCACTCTCCCGTGGAGGGAACCATTCCCTCGCACCTCCGGCTTTGGATCGGTCGGGCGCTCGCTGATCCGCCTCCGGTCGCTGCTCGGCCACTCCCGCAGTCCCCGACCTCTCCTCCGGCGCGTCGTGCTCGTCCACGGAAGCACCGAC
>LR738713.1:303574087-303616446 GCA_902687465.1 Secale cereale
CCCCCCCCCCCCCCCCCCCCCCCCCGTTTCCGGCTCGGCTCGGCTCGGGCAGCCGCTGTGTGTTGTTGGCTGTTGCTGCTGAGTGCTGGGCTGTTGTCTGTTTGCTGTTGATGTATGATTCAATCCAGTAGCATGCACAGTACTCCGGAGTAGTAATTAGCATCCGGTATGTTGTTGATGAAATAAACGCTGTGTGTGTGTGTGTTGATTTCTCCCCTGCATATATCCCTAATGGCTATTGATGTACGATCCATGAAGCTCTGCTAATGAATTAGCTACTAGTGCACCCTAGGAAGAAAAAAATTGTTGCACAGAATGCCCAAGTGTAGTTATAAACTGTTGCAAACAATGCTCATAGCAGCTCAAGAACAAGTGAAATTCACCTAGGCCAACCAATTCCATATTTAGTTGTTTGCTGGGTTAAGTATTCAGTCCCCAAATTTTCACGCATTATGGTGGTGAGCTAAAGCCATCATAAGCGAATTATTGCCAAATTGGTTGAAAAGGAAACAGTAATACTAAAAAAAATCACAGAAAGAGTTTGTGCCTGGTTGGACCAAGTGGTTTCTGATCATGCATTCTTGATGCAGGTGCAAGCAGGAGGCTAACGTAAGCGTATGTTGGTGTGTAGTGGTGATGATTTTTGGCTTCTCAAGCAACCTGCAAGCACGCACCACACTATTTCAGTGAATGTATATGCAAGCATCCTAAGAATAGGTCCAACTGTGCAGAGGTTGTGTGAACATTGCTCACTCTACTAATGGCTATTGATTTGTTCTTGAGCTGCTATGAGCATGCACCACACTATTTCAGTGAATGTATGTGCAAGCATCTAGGCTGGGTCGGAAATAGATTGAATGCAAATCAAATATTGATCTTCATGTGTTTGCAGGCATATTTTAATTATGATGATTAGCAAATGATTCCTGCAGTTGTTTTGTTTTGAATGCGATTCTTGGATAGAGATTGAACTCGTACTCCAAACAAATGTACTCTGGGTCTGGTCGAACTGCAACATCTGCCTAATTTATTTTCACATTAAACACAATTCAGCATTATAATACGTTGTATTATGCTCATAAAACATGTAGATTCTAAATTACAATGACTTATGGCAGGTTAGATATTCTACACACACAAAAAAAACTCAATGTTCAATTTGAATTCGGAAAAGCATAGAGAGACACTCCAAACAAGAAAATTTAGAATATATTCAAATTTATGTTCCAGAACAAATTATTATTTTCTGTTCATGTTTGTGAAAATTTTATTTGCAGTCTGCAGGATTTGGATGCTTCTTACTATTTATTTCTGCACCTACCTGTAGGCTACTCTATCATAGATATCTTTGTGTTTCAAGAGCTTGTATAAATTTCTGAAGGGCATATTTTCCCCCCATGCTAGAGAAATATATATTGGCGAACGTATTTGGGACTCAACGAACTTTAATCCCGTAGGAACTGATTCTTTTTCAATGCAATAAAAAGTGGTTGGAAACCTTGCACAAGCCGTCAGGACAGAAGTAACAAGAAAAACAAAATGAAATCAGTTTCCTCTCCTCCATTTAGTACTAGTACTAGTCAGACTACTAGTACTCCACTCCAACTGCTCATTCTACCTCCCACCTCAGCTTGTACGTTAGTGTGGGCAGAATCAAAGTATTGCCAAACTCTAAACTCAGCGTTGAAAGTGGTGTTGGTGGATTGATAAGTTGATGTATCTAATGGCATACATGCCTTCCTGCGGCACCTTCCATGCACCTTTAGTGTCTTCTTGCCTGAGGAGGAAATTCACAGTGGTGGCCACGGCTTCCAAGGCCAAGTGAGTTCTGCTCTTCCTCTTCATCATGCAAAAATCTTTGTGGTTGGTTTCCTCTTCTGTTCTTGAATCTTGCTCGGAGTGCTTGTGTCGGCTCTGTGATCTTGGTTGAGCTGATTTTGCTACTTGGACACCAGAGATGGCGAGTGGTTATTCTGTCAGGAATGAATGAATCTTTGATTTTCCAACGGGTTTCCTGTAGGTTCCCTAGATTGAACTGAATTTGGTCATAAAAGAATGCGTTCATTTGTTTTCGGTCATTTATGTGTTTGCTGACGCTTTTATCATCGTAATCTTGCTTTAATGTTCTTATGGATATTGGAGAGTCAAGTTTCGAGAAATTTTTACTCTACACCTTATTTCAAGCTGATTTGGTTATTGACAAGTAGTTTTCTCTTCTATTTTTGTTATTTTCTTAATACGGAGCGGGCTATTATTTCTTGCATACAGTGATTTTTCGCTTTGTTGTCTTTGGACAGTTGCATGTTTAAATCCTACTCCCTCCGTTCCCAAATATTTGTCTTTCTAGAGATTTCAACAAGTGACTACATACGAAGCAAAATGAGTGAATCTACACTCTAAAATATCTCTACATACATCCGTATGTTGTAGTCCATTTGAAATGTCTAGAAAGACAAATATTTGGGAATGGAGGGAGTACAGTTCAGTTGCATGGCATGCAATTTTTGTGTATGCCCTTTTTTTTATTTTGTTAGTTGAATGATTGTGAGAAGCAGATTGGGTGTTATTTGCAATTTTTTGCTGGTCTCCTGCTCGGTTCTGTAGCCGTGGAGCCCAGATCACTCACCTGCAGGCCATGGCATTCAAAAAGCGTGAAGTACTAGTTAGTGAAGTTACGTGCTTGAGCTCATTACGTTTTCCTCTTTTGCATGTAGTTGCAAATAGCATGCCATGCTGCTCGAAAAGAGTATCTGAGTAGCATCGAATGACTTATTTCATGGAAATTAGTACTTAGTTTTGGACTCATTGCCACAGCTCACAAGCTCTGAATGTTTCTTGAATGTGCATGAACTGGTGTAAATTTGCTGGGAGTAAAAACATACTAGGTGTTTCACCAATCTGGATAGTCTTTCTTTTTCGATCTTTAATTTGATTATTTAGTTCTGTTATATTACCTATTTTCCCCATTACTCTTGTGCCTATCATTATAAGTTACTTTGTCTGCTTAAGAAGGGTTGGAACTCCCGAAAAGGCCTCCACTCGAGTCCGATTTGCGCAACCATTCCCACCTCAAAAGAAGGAAGTTTTCGATTCATTGGAACGCTGGGCAGAGGACAACATCCTGGTCCTGTTGAAGCCAGTAGAGAAATCCTGGCAGCCGCAGGACTACCTGCCAGACCCTTCCTCGGATGGATTCTATGATGAAGTCAAGGAGTTGAGGGAACGGGCCAAGGAGATCCCAGATGACTACTTGGTCTGTCTGGTTGGAGACATGGTCACTGAGGAAGCACTCCCTACTTACCAGACAATGCTCAATATCCTCGATGGCGGTGTCGGAGACGATACCGGCACCAGCCCAGCCAGCTGGGCTGTCTGGACGAGGGCATGGACGGCTGAGGAGAACAGGCACGGTGATGTCATGAACAAGTACATGTACCTCACTGGGAGGGTTGATATGAGGCAGATTGAGAAGACCATACAGTATCTCCTTGGTGCTGGAATGGTAAGCAAGCACTTGGTGTCTGATTCTTCAATTTCCTTTTTTTCTTATCTGAGCTTCCGAGCTTCCATTTTTCTTGCTTCCTTCTTGCTGACAAAGAAGGGAAGGTAACAAAATTATTATTGTCAAAACTCTTGTAGGATCCAAAAACCGAGGGCAACCCATATCAGGGTTACATCTACACATCTTTCCAAGAGAGGGCAACCTTCATATCCCACGGCAACACTGCAAGGCACGCCAGGAAGTACGGTGACCTGAAGCTGGCTCAGATATGTGGCACCATCGCTGCGGACGAGAAGCGCCATGAGACGGCCTACACCAAGATTGTGGAGAAGCTCTTCGAGGTCGACCCCGACTACACGGTGCTAGCCTTCGCCGCCATGATGAGGAAGAAGGTCACGATGCCCGCCCACTTGATGTATGACGGGCAGGAGGACAACCTGTTTGAGCACTTCAGCTCGGTGGCTCAACGGCTGGGCGTCTACACCGCCATGGACTACGCCGACATCCTTGAGTTCCTGGTGCAGAGGTGGAATGTCGCCAACCTCACTGAGCTGTCTGGGGAAGGGAGGCGGGCTCAGGATTTCCTCTGCTCACTGGGACCAAGGTTCAGGAAGCTGGAGGAGCGGGCTCAGGGCAGGGCGAAGCAGTTACCGGTTGTTCCTTTCAGCTGGATCCATGGTCGGCAAGTGCAACTTTGAGTGACATTGCAAAACAAGTGGAGAACTCAATAAGGCGGGGTTTTTTCTTCTTATTTTCAAAATATGCAGTAATTGTCGACTTGTAAAAACATATCTACTCTGCATGTGCCAAAGAAGTTTAAAATAACAGAATTATATCATAAACATATCCAGACTTTTTGTCTGTTTGTTTTGTTATTTATTTGTTTCAGTTACCTATCATTTTGAATGTTGGATTTGGACATGTATAACCATCTTAGGCTGGTCACAATGGAGTGGAACTTAGGAGTAACATCACATATTTCAATACAACGTTGCTTATGTGGCACATATTTAATGAAGAGTGAGGTGCTTGTGGTAACTAGCTAAGTTACCGGAACATCACACACTTTAAGAAACAACGAGTCTATAAGCTAATAAATGCATCGTTGCATGACACTACCTACATGTTCCTACCCACTGTGGAGGTAGTAACATAGTCTAGATAAGTGTGTATGTTACTACCTTATGTTCCTGCCCATTGTGACCAGCCTTAGAGCATCTCCAGTTGGCACAAAAAACACGCTCCAGCAGCTCCCATATACCCAAAAGTTTTTTAGTGGTCACCTAAAAAACTTCTCATCTTCCCCTGGAACCAAATTGACGTGCCAACCGTCTGAGACTTCATGCCCCGGCATGCCACCAGACACCCATCTCACCGCCAACCAGTGTTTTTTATTGATCGCCTAAAAAACTTCTCATCTTCCCCTGTTCTAACATATAAGGAGCCTAGCCGACCCGCTCTCCCGAGGCATCGTCGATCGCGCGCCGGTTTCGTCCGATTGGCTACGGTCGGGTCAACGAGCAGGTGTTGCCGTTGGATTTTCAACGTTTCTTTCGACTGGATTTTCCTGCGTGGGCATCGATGACTGGTGGGCTCGTCGAAGCTTCCGGTTGGCTGGATTCGAGATTTCCGGGTGACCGCTCGGCGGGCGTCGCGTGGGTTGGTCGATGCGTTTATACCCGGCTGGCACGCCCTCCTCTCCGTGACGGGTGGGGTCATGCTGCGTCTGGACCCACTCGTCAGCTACGCCGGCTACGAATCCCAGTGCCGTTGTGCGGGGCCCGGGCTGTGCTTCCATGTTGACCTCGTTGCGCGTGCGTGGGCCGACGCGTGGTTTGGTCGGTGGGTTGCGCGGCGCGTTTTTACCCGCATGGCGCGCCCTGCTCTCTCTGGCATGTGGGCTCGGGGTGCTGTCGGGCCCGTTCGTCAGCTGGTTGTCTAGGTTCCGCTCCGTGGCCGCTCACGGGATGGGATGCTGGACGTTGCGCGGGGCCCCGACGGGATGGGCTGTGCGCGCAGGAGGTCGTGGGGTTCGTGGGCGTCGCTGCGCGGATGGAACGGGCGGCCCGAACGGGAGGACGTTCGCTGCTCTACCCGATGGTTTTGACATAGCCGATGGCATGTGGGTCGCCCTGGTTCCTGGTCCTACGCGTCGGCGGGTGGCGGCTATTCGTCATGTGTCTATCCTGTCTGTCCAGGGCTGGAGGGAGTTGTTGTCTCGTTCGCCTTGCCCTGTGGATTTCATCATGCGAGCGTGACTACCATGCCTGGTCCCGTCGATGGCTTTCCCGCTGTGGCCGACGCACGGCTTCACCAGCCGGACGTGCGGCTGATGCACGGCTCGGCCAGTCGGGAGCACATGGGAGCGCGCGCCGCGCCGTGGGCCCCGCCTCTGCGTACCGTCCGCTTACCTCGTCCCGCTCTTGCGCGAGCCGCTTCCACCCGCTGTGTGACGCCCGAAGACCGACATCCCAGAAGATTCCAGAAGATTCCCGAAGTTCCAGATGTTCCGGGTTGCCCGTGTGTTCTTTGTGCTTGTTTTATTTATTTATTTTGCATTGCATCATGTCATCATGCCATCATGTTATTTATTTATTTTGCATCTCAACCTAATAAATTGTGTGGACCTTCGGTCCATTTAAATCGAGGGAAGGTGACTTCTCTTTATAACATATAAAAGCCTCTCAATATTTTATGGAGCTATATTAATAATTATTCCATTGCTTCGGAATCACCATAACACACTTGCATAATTTTTCCCCATGTCTTTTCACTTCGAGTTTCACCTTCAAAATCTTGCCAATAATTCTTTTCCGTTGTTTCGAGGTTCCTCCAAAAATTTGAACATTTTTGGACACTTCAATAATCACGTCTTAGTTCAAACCTATTTGAATTAAATTCAAATATGTTTGAATTATTTCTCTCGTTTTTGCCTTTTCTATTTTTTCTCGGACTGTGCTAATTTTGATGCCCGAGAAAAAAATCCTCTTGTGCTTTTGCCCTAACCCCCTCCGCTTTCTTTCTTCTCTTTTATTTTATGCTAAAGAAAATAAATAAGAGGGCAGCCTCCTGGGCCATGAGGTCCTTCTGGTCCCAGCCGCCCAGCCTCCAGGTTCCTGGCCCAAGCGGCCCATTGGCCCAGCTCCTAGGCCAAGGCCCACTGGCCTCCCGCAGCGCTTCTAACCCTAGCTCCCGGTCGCTCCCTCCCGATTCCTCCGCCGCCACCCTCTCGTTCGCTAGTCCCGTTTCCCTCTCCCTCTCCTCGCTCGCCCGCATCTCCCCCTCGTCCTCCTGTTTCACTCGCTCGCCTCTGCCCGTTCGTCCCCTCTGGTCTCGATCCTTCCCCCTCGTTCCCCCCATCGATCTCGCCTCCTCCATGCCAGAACCCCGCCGCACCTCTCGTCCCTCGTCGCCGAGCTCCACCAGCGCGCCCGCGCCACAGCGCCCCCTCCTTCTCCTCTGCGCCTCCAGCAAGGCGAGCCCGACGCGCCGGCCGTCCTCCAGCGCCCCGTCCTCGCGCCAGGAGCCCCTTCGAGCGCCCCTTCCCCTCCAGCTTCGACCGCCTCCCGCGTCCCCTCCTCGATGCCTCCAGCGGCCGGAGCTGCAGCCCCGCTGAGGCCTCGTCTCCTCCCCTCGCAGCACCGAGCGGGGCCTCGACCACAACGTCACCCCGACGCGCCTGGCCCTCGTCTCCGCCGGCCAGGAGCCCCGGTGCCCTTGCAGTCTCCAGCGGCGAGCGTCCCGAGCCCAGGGCGTCGTCGCTCTCCTCTCCAGGAGCAGCGCCTCTGCAGCCTGCGCCACCCGCGCCAGGGCCGCCGCCGTCCTTCGCCAGGCGCCGGAGCACCTGCTCCGTCCGTCCCCGAGCGCCGTCCTCGCCGCGGCCAGAGGCCCTGCCGCCTTGCGTGGCCTCCCTTCCCGTCCTCCAGCAACAGCGGCTGCAGCGCCGGCTTCCAAGGCCCTGTCCTTTTCCAGATCGGCGTCGTCCCGAGCAACCCGCAGCCTTTTTCCTTTTTTTTGTTTTTGTTTTTGTTTTGTGTGCTGCTATCTGTTCATCTCAAGTAACCAGGGAGCAGTAGGTATATCTACTTTTGGACCCTTGTTCAACTACGACGCGAGATCGAGAACCCTCAAGTACCTCTACACGTGACGTTGAACGGCTACGAGCTCGAGAACGACTACATGAACGAGTTCAACTACACGATGAAACGACAAGTACCCCTCCGATGCAAGTGCGTCTACGAACCGGAACGACTACGCAAGATGACACGCCAAGTACCACGACGACCCGAACGACTACCGTCGCCGAGACCCTCAAGTACCTCTACGAACGGAACGACTACTCGTTGGCAACCTCGTGTACAACTACTTCCTCTCCGATGAACGAGAACAACTACTTCCCTCTACGGTGTGTACCACTACCGTCGCCCCGTGTACCACGACTCGTGTACCACTACTTCCCACGACGACCACGAGAACAACTACGCCTTCTTCCTCTACGTCTCGAACCGCCCCGAAACGCACGCTTCGAAGGTATAACCCCGAGACGTGACCCGTGTGATGCTTGTTGTGTTGTATGAAATGTCTCCCGTGTGTGCTTCGTGCCCGTTCCACCTTTGTCATGTTCCTCGGTTGCCTCGTCACCGACTCGTGGGAACCCGGTAACGGGATCAACCCACTTCCATCTCGTTTGACTCACCCACGCCATCTATCTTTTGCTCCGGACTCTCAACGAGTTACGGGAACCGATATGTTGCGTGGCATCATTTTCGGATCGTTACCGTGGCACCCCTTCCTTCCACCACGGTGACAAATGCTTCATATCTTGTTAATTGTCAACCTTTTAATAAAATTGTATAAACTTGATCATGTCATCCGCATCATGTTAACAACATTAATATGTGTGAATTGTTGTTTGCTTATAATTATTAAACATGCTCATGGGGATTTTCCGGATATGTTGTTGTTCTTCCGGCCCCATTTAAAATGCCTAAAGAGTGTAGTTTCTTTATGCTTCACCTCTTGCCATGTTAAAACATTTAATCTTGTCTTGTTAATAACGAGAGTCAACTAAATAATTAAATGTGGTGTTTCGTCAATATGCAACTCGTTGCATATTGATCTCCACTTAACTTGTAGTTTTGTTTGTGCACTTTGCCATGCCATGCATATTTAAACCGGACATGCATCATTCTTGTTAGTGCATCGTGTGCCATGTTAATGCTTGTGTGTTTACCGTGTTGTTTCTTTCTTTCCGGTTGCTTCTCTTGTTAGCTTCGGTTTTCGTTCCGGAGTTGTGAGGTTTCTCTCGTCTGTTGCTCCGTCTTCTTCGTGGACCCGATCTTCTCCCTTGTGGAATCCCAGGCAAGATGACCGAACCCGGATACCATTACTATCTTTGCCTATTGCTAGAGTATCGCTCTTTAGTATATTGCCTCAATGCCCATGTTTTCCTGTCAGCCTCCTATTGTAACCATGAACCTGTTAACCAACCTACCTATGCAAACCGTTGCTTGGCTAAGTACGCTTCGCTCAGCCCCTCTTATAGCATTGTTAGTTGCAGGTGAAGATTGAAGATGCTTGCTTCATGTTGAAGTTTGGTTGGGTTATATCACACTATATAAATTCTTAAAATGAAATCATCTATATACTGGCAGGGTGGAAGGCTAAGCCTTTTGCTTGGTGTTTTGTTCCACTCATGCCGTTAGGAACCGTATAAACCGGTGTTATGTTCCTTGATTATGCGTTCCTAACACGGTTGGGGTGTATGGGACCCCCTTGATAAACCGCTAAGTGCTAAGTCTTTTCCAGCAAGTCCCAACATTTGGTCTATTTGCCTCATAATAACAACTTAATTAAATAATTAAATTTGCATAGGGGGTCGCTCCCTCGAGGATTCCTAATTCTACATAGCAGGGGGGGGCCAGTGCCGATGGTGTTGGTCCCAAACGGGGAGCCTGCGGGAACCACCACGGGGAAACTCGAGGTTTGGGTCCTGTAGCATCACCCATCCGGTCGTGTCCTGAGACTTAGATACGCGCGGCTACTATCAGGGTGTCGACACGCCGGGAGGATTTGCTGGATTAGCCTTACCTTAGTTCGGTTTAACTTGAGCACGTGATTCCGAGAATACTCGGGTCTTCCCACCTATGGAGTTGCGACTCCGCGGATCGTGGGCTTGTGATGGGCCAAGTTGGAACACCCCTGCAGGGTTTGAACTTTCGAAAGCCGTGCCCGCGGTTATGTGGCAGATGGGAGCTTGTTAATATCCGGTTGTAGATAACTTGACACAATGTTTCTAATACACTACCAGCGTGTGTACCGTGACTGTCAATTTCCGAATAGGGATTCGGGAGTTGAACACGGTGGGGTTATGTTTGATCGGCTTTAGTTAGGATCACTTCGTGTTCATCTCTCGACCGAGGCACTTCTCTTCTCGCTCTCTTTTACGTAAGATAGTGCTAGTTGCTGCTGCAGACTCTTGTTTTATCCTTCACCTCATATTCTTTTCTTCAGCCTTGTCCACACCCAAGGCTTAAATAGTCTTGTTACCCGGGAACGGGATTGCTGAGTCCTCTGTGGCTCACAGTTACTTCACCACACCAGATGCAGGTTCAGCCGAGTTTGATGCAGGAGTTGGATCAGTTCTTCACCCGGGAGTCCGATGAAGATCGTGGCTGTTTGCTTGTGACGTTTCGACGATCAGTAGTGGTTTCTACTAGGATTCGATCCTGACCTGTGGCTTTATGTTGTTTTGGTATCTTTCTTTTGGATCTTCACCCGTAGTCGGGTTGTGATGTTTTGAATGATGTATTGCTTATGTAATGTATTGTGTGAAGTGGCGAGTGTAAGCCAACTATCTCCTTTTGCATTTTAATCCCTCTTTTACATGAGTTGTGCAAAGATACCAAACTTGATATCATTCTAGGATGGACTTATGCCTTTAAGTCGTGCCTCGACACATAGGAGGTATAACTCCATCCTGGGCATAACACGCTGGCCTGGTGTCTGTATGACGGTGGGCCAGAGTATGCCCTCTAGGACGCGTGTCTTCGCCACAGTGGTGGGTTTGTTCCCGTGTGGTGGGCTCGTGGTGCGGAGAGGCCGCGCACGCTCCTTTCTTCCTTAAACATCTTCCCTTCCTTCTCCTTTTCTCTCTTCCGCTCTCCATTCTCTCTGCCCATCGTCCACCTGCTTCGCCACACCACGTCTCCCGGCCTCTCTGACTCGCTGCGTCTGCCTGCTATTCTTCGCCATCCGTCCGCGTGCCCGTTGTGATGGCGTCCGTGCCTGCGATCGGTGCTGCTGGTTGAGGTCAGTGCTTTCCTTCTTTTCGATTGTGCTCATTTCTGGCGCTGCGCTTTGCTTACTTTGGTGTTCTTTCTTTTGTATGCTACATGTGCAGCTGAAATCTTCCCCCTGCCATCTCCTCTGCCAGACGACGCGTCGTTCTGCCGTCTGCATTGAGGTCCGTGTTCCTTCCGTTTGCCTGCATGCAGCGTATTCGATAGAATGCCTCTGTGGTGATTTGGATATCTTTTTCCTCAGATTATTCGTCTGCCGTTCCACGCCCGTTTGCTCGCCGTTGTACTGGTTCTACTTCTTTCGCCTGGTAATGTGCTGCTCCTTGCCTTCTTTCTTTGGTCGGTGGAGAGATATGGATGTATTGTGAGTTTGTAGCCTAATGATGATGTTGGTGCAGTTTGTTCTGTTCTCTTTTCTGGATTATGTTGCAGTCGTTCTATTCTCTCTTCTAGATTATCGTACAACCGTGTTGTTGTCATTAGGGTGGTTAGAGGCTTTATGATGCTTATATCCGTGTGAGGTTCTGCGTGTGGGGAAGAGGGCCATAGCATTGGCCTGCATTGCTATGGTTATGTTCTTACGGCTCGTCCTCGGTCTATTTTGCAGGTTTCAAGGGCTGTTTCTCCATCTGCACCTGCAACTTGCTGCTGCTACTCAAGGTTTCCTCTCTTTTTCTGCTGCATGTGCTTTCTTTTCGGCTCAAGGTGTATTTATCTTTTCCTGCATGATGTGCATTTACTGATTGTCTTATTGTGCTGGATTTATCTGGGGGTCGTGTTATTTTCCAGTTTTGTGTGACTTTCGTTTCATGCTTATATTTTGTGGTTGCGTGTGAGCAAGATGTGTGCTCTTGTTTCGGCCGTTATACCGGTTTTGGAAGCCGTGGTGGCTCGGTGTTCTTTTCCAGGGCTTTTGTATATATGTGAGATCGTAGAGGATGGGTCCATTCTTGCTGGGGTGGAACTGGAGCTTCCAGGGGATGTATCTGATCCAGTTCCACGGAGAGATTTTTTTGGATCTCGGCCTGGTGTGGTTTTGTCCACGCCTATGAACAGGCTGCCCTCCAGGCCATAAGATCATTACAAGGTTTATATGGGTTTGTGGTGAGAGGCTATAATTATGATTGTATGATGGCCTATAGGAGTTCCCTTCGTTCTTCTATGACATTTGCGGTCTCTGCCATTCGGCAGGTTGCACGCTTAGAGAGGGAGCTATTGCGATTGTGATATGCTTCTACGAATGTAGAGATTAACCCAGATATTGTCTCTCTCTCCTAGCCCAGTTCGGTTGGGCTTTGTTGTACTCGCATCTATTTTCCTCTTTTCGTTCTCTTTAAAAAATTATATTGGGTGCTTACTTAGTCCTATGCGCCTGCTTTGTACTTGATGGTTAATAATTCCTCGGACGTAATAAAGTTTGTGTGCTTTTTATATTTAACGTCGTTGCTGTATTGCCCTTGCTCTGTCTTCTTTCTGTGTTTTACAAAGAAAAAAAATGTCCCTCCTTGATTAAGTTGTTCGCTATTTATGCACTCTTGGTTGGCCTGGAGGCAAGAAAAAATGCAGGCACAATAGCGTTGTTGATGTTGCTTTAGTCGCCCCATTGGGCTTCTTCTTGGATGGTCCCGCCCAGCCCAGAATAATTGCTGGCCTGCTTGTTTGTTCGTGCTCTTAGGTTAGGCCTTTGGGTTGCCCATCTCTTTTACTATGTGAAAGAGCGTCGTGGGCTTACTTCCCAGCTCTCCTTTTGGTAGGCGTTGTGTTTCATGTGCTGGTGATTCTTCCTGGGCTTTTTAGAGGATGTTTCTTCCATTTGGCTTTTTGGGCTTTTTGTTTGTCTTCTCTGTATTTTCCCCTCATTTTCGTAAGAACACTGTTAGGAAAGGCTTTCCCTGCTTTTTCTTCGGGTTGCTTTCAGCTGCCTTTCCCTTTCATTGCTTTGTTACATGAGATCTACAGAGTTTTGCTTGCTAGGGCTTGCTTCTTGGTCTTGGTCTATATCTTCTTCTTTTCTTAGGAAAGAGTATGGTTTTCATAGCTTACAGAGATTTGCATGGGATTTGCAGCGTTTTGTTTATTGGGGCTTGCTACTTTGGTTCTTTGTTTCATTCATCGTGATATGTTTCTGTTGCAGTGTATCGCAATTGTTCTTCATGTCGTTTGTCTAAATATCATGC
Organism: Secale cereale; assembly: GCA_902687465.1. Classification (NCBI taxonomy): domain Eukaryota; kingdom Viridiplantae; phylum Streptophyta; class Magnoliopsida; order Poales; family Poaceae; genus Secale; species Secale cereale. The sequence goes on from LR738713.1 coordinate 303,587,068, forward strand.
CTCACGCCGTTCTGTTCGTCGTAAGTCCGATTCAAACAGCCACCAGCCACCTTCATGCCGTATTGTTCGACAGAAACTATCTTTCTCTGACCCGCCGTTACCTTACATATCCTCGGGACTGCCCAAAAGGAAATGTATGAAATCCTCTTTTGAATTAGCTTTGTTTTGGTTTACCAGTGTGCCTTGTGCATGCTATTGCTCTCTCTTCCTGGTTGTGACACAGCCTCCGTTTTTTTGGATGATGGTTTCTTCCCCGTTCTTAGCCCAGAAATTACGGCCCGTAATAAAAAGAGGTGCAGGGTGATCGTCGATAACCTTAGAGGTCGTGGACATGTCGTTCGGTCACCCTTAGGCACTGACTGGGTTGGTTTCACACCCGAGGAGTCTAAGATGCTGAAAGGTATGCTTATACTAGTGTTCCTAGGGGCTATCTTATACTACGTTGCTTGTCTGCAATTATTACTAAGGCAGAATAAATTTGTAGCAGGGTACCGAAAGAGATCTTTCTATGGTGGCCCAGACTACAAGTGTCCCAGGTGTGAGGCAGTCTTCTGGTTCGAGGAGAGGGTGAAGTCAGAGTCCGCTATCACACTAAGGTGAGTGGATTACAACAAATGTTGCAAAGGTGGTAAGGTGTATATTACACCTTTCAAAAAACCACCCTTGTTTCTTTGTAAATTGCTGAGATACAATGGTCCTCCACGTAGCAAAGAATTTATAAAAAAATTACGCCAGTACAACTGTCTCTTTGCATTTACTTCTATGGGAACTACTGTTGATCGCTCGGTAAATGATGGTAATGGTCCAAATATATACAAAATAAATGGCCAGGTTTGCTGAATGGGGTCCCTTATGCCTAAGAAAGGAAACACCCCAAAGTATGCTGAATTGTATCTATATGATACCCAGAATGAGATAAAAAACAGGATTCAGGCTTTAGACAAGGGTGAAAAGAGCAATGGTGCTTTAGACGAGTCCATTGTTGAAGGGTTGATGCACATGCTTGATGCGCACAATTCTTTTGTGAAAACATTTCGATCAGCTAGAGAAATACTAGAAGCCAATAAACATGCTGAAATAGCCATACGTTTAATTGCCCATGGAGAATCTGATAGTCCACAGTTTAGTCTTCCTGCAACCGATGAGCTTGCATCTTTTATGTTTGGTGAATTTACGGTAGAAACTTCTTGTCGCGACATAATAATACACGGTAGAGATGACAGTCAGCAACAGATATCTTCTTTGCAAACTTTATATATGACTTTGCAGTATCCTCTTCTTTTCCCCTATGCCGAGCGTGGGTTTCAGCTTGGGATTAGATATATTGGTTCAGACCCCCTTAAACGAGCAAAAGAACTAGGCTTACCATGCAGAATTATTATTCCTATTGCCTTCACTACAGACCAAGGCAACATAATCCATACCTTTGTTGTGGTTTGCTCTCCTCACAAACCATTGTAGATGTGCGCGCTTGCATAGACGAGTGGAGGTTGCATTTTATCATGAAGGCTAATAATGATCTTAGAGCGGAAAACTTGCAAGGGGTTACCGATGCTGTTGGAAAAGGGTGTTGGGGAACGTAAAATTTCAAAAAAAAAATCCTACGATCACACAAGATCTATCTACTAGATGCATAGCAACGAGAGGGGAGAGTGTGTCTACGTACCCTCGTAGACCGAAAGCGGAAGCGTCTAGTGGCGCGGTTGATGTAGTCGAACGTCTTCGCGATCCAACCGATCCAAGCACCGAACGTACGGCACCTCCGTGTTCAGCACACGTTCAGCTCAATGACGTCCCACGAGCTCTTGATCCAGTTGAGCTTCACGAGAGAGTTTCGTCAGCACGACGGTGTGGTGACGAAGATGATGAAGTTACCGATGTAGGGCTTCGCCTAAGCACTGCAATGATATGACCGAGGTGTGTTTCTGTGGAGGGGGGCACCGCACACGGCTAAAACAATGTTGCTATGGATCGGTGATAGAAGGTGTACCCAACAGTTTCCTTTGGGTATCCTATGAAGACACATTTCTCCGATTTGGGTTCGAGCTTATCAGGTTGAAACTTTTTCACATAAGCATCGCTGCCCCAAACTTTAACAAACGACAGCTTAGGTTTCTTGCCAAACCACGGTTCATATGGTGTCGTCTCAATGGATTTAGACGGTGCCCTATTTAACGTGAATGTAGCTATCTCTAATGCATAACCCCAAAACGATAGTGGTAAATCGGTAAGAGACATCATAGATCGCACCATATGTAATAAAGTGCGTTTACGGCGTACGGACACACCATTACGCTGTGGTGTTCCGGGTGGCTGAGCTGTGAAACTATTCCACATTCGTCTCCATGATCAGATCATAGAAACTTTATTTTCTTGTTACGATGATTCTCTACTTCACTCTGAAATTCTTTGAACTTTTCAAATGTTTTAGACTTGTGCTTCATTAAGTAGATATAACCATATCTGCTCAAATCATCAGTGAAGGTCAGAAAATAACGATACCCGCCGCGAGCCTCAACACTCATCAGACCACATACATCAGTATGTATGATTTCCAACAAATCTGTTGCTCGCTCCATTGTTCCGGAGAATGGAGTTTTAGTTATCTTGCCCATGAGGCATGGTTCGCAAGCACCAAGTGATTCCAAAAGTCCATCGGCATGGAGTTTCTTCATGCGCTTTATACCAATATGACCTAAACGGTAGTGCCACAAATAAGTTGCACTATCAATACCAACTTTGCATCTTTTTGGCTTCAATATTATGAATATGTGTATTACTACGATCGAGATCCAACAAACTATTTTCATTGGGTGTATGACCATTGAAGGTTTTATTCATGTATACAGAACAACAGTTATTCTATGACTACCATATTGCAACAAACATGATCAAATCATATTCATGCTCAACGCAAATGCCAAATAATATTTATTTAGGTTTTACACTAATCCCAAAAGTATAGTGAGTGTGCGATGATGATCATATCAATCTTGGAACCACTTCCAACACACATCGTCACTTCACCTTTAACTAGTCTCTGTTCATTCTGCAACTCTCATTTCGAGTTACTGATTTTAGCAACTGAACCGGTATCAAATACTCAAGGGTTGCTATGAACACTAGTAAAGTACACATCAATAATTTGTATATCAAATATACCTTTGTTCACTTTGCCATCCTTCTTATCCGCCAAGTTTCTAGGGCAGTTCCACTTCCAGTGACCATTTCCTTTGAAGTAGAAGCACTTAGTTTCAGGCTTAAGTTTAGCTTTGGGTTTCTTCACGGGAGTGACAACTTGCTTGTCATTCTTCTTGAAGTTCCCCTTCTATCCCTTTGCCTTTGAAACAAGTGGTCTTGTTAACCATCAACACTTGATGCTCTTTCTTTTTTTCTACCTTCGCCGATTTCAGCATCAGAAGAGCTCAGGAATTACTTTCGTCATCCCTTGCATATTATAGTTCATCGCGAAGTTCTAGTAACTTGGAGATAGTGACTAGAGAACTTTGTCAATTACTATCTTATCTGGAAGATTAACTCCCACTTGATTCAAGCAATTGTAGTACCCAGACAATATGAGCACATGCTCACTGGTTGAGCTATTCTCCTCCATCTTGTAGGCAAAGTACTGTCGGAGGTCTTATACCTCTCGACACGGGCATGAGTATGAAATACTAATTTCAACTCTTGGAACATCTCATATGTTCATGGCATTCAAAACGTTTTTGGAGTCCCGGTTATAAGTTGTACAGCATAGCGCACTAAACTATCAAGTAGTCATCATACCGAGCTTGTCAAACGTTCATAACGTCTGCATCTGCTCCTGCAATAGGTTTGTCACCTAGCGGTGCATCAAGGACATAATACTTATGTGCATCAATTAGGATAATCCTCGGATCATGAACCTAGTCCGCATCATTGCTACTAACATCTTTCAACTTATATTTCTCTAGGAACATATAAAATAAATGGGGAGCTACATCGCGAGCTATTGATCTACAACATAGATATGCTAATACTACCAGGACTAAGTTCATGATAAATTAAAGTTCAATTAATCATATTACTAAAGTACTCCCACTTAGATAGACATCCCTCTAGTCATCTAAATGATCACGTGATCCAAATCAAGTAAACCATGTCCGATCATCACGTGAGATGGATTAGTTTTCAATGGTGAACATCTTATGTGGATCATATCTACTATATGATTCACGCTCGACCTTTCGGTCTCCAGTGTTCCGAGGCCATGTCTATACATGCTAGGCTCATCAAGTTTAACCCGAGTATTCTGCATGTGCAAAACTGTCTTACACCCGTTGTATTTGAACATAGAGCTTATCACACGCGATCATCACGTGGTGTCTCGGCACGACGAACTTTCGCAACGGTGCATACTCAGCGAGAACACTTGTACCTTGAAATTTTGTAAGGGATCATCTTATAATGCTACCGCCGTACTAAGAAAAATAAGAAGCATAATAAGATAAACATCACATGCAATCAAAATATGTGACATGATATGGCCATCATCATCTTGTGCTTTTGATCTCCATCTCCAAAGCATCGTCATGTTCTCCATCGTCACCGGCTAGACACCATGATCTTCATCGTAGCGTCGTGGTCGTCTCGCCAACTATTGCTACTACCACTATCGCTAACTCATAGTGATAAAGTAAAGCAATTACATGGCCTTCACAATTCATAAAATAAAGAGAAAACCATAAGGCTCCTGTCGGTTGCCGATAACTTTACATAACATGATCATCTCATACAATAACGTATAACTCATCACGTATTGACCATATCACATCACAACATGCCCTGCAAAAACAAGTTAGATGTCCTCTACTTTGTTGTTGCAAGTTTTACGTGGCTGCTACGGGCTTAGAAAGAACCGTTCTTACCTACGCATACAAAAACCACAACGATTTTTCGTCAAGTATGTGTTGTTTTAACCTTCATATGGATCGGGCGTAGCCACACTTGATTCAATTAAAGTGAGCGAGACAGACACGCGCCGGTCACCTTTAAGCAACGAGTGCTCGTAACAGTGAAACCAGTCTCCCGTAAGCGTACACATAATGTCGGTCCGGGCAGCTTCATCTCACAATACCGCCGAATCAAAGTATGACATGCTGGTAAGCAGTATGACGATTATCGCCCACAACTTATTGTGTTATACTCGTGCATATCATCTACGCATAGACCTGGCTCTGATACCACCGTTGCGGAACGTAGTATTTCAAAAAAAAAATCCTACGATCACGCAAGATCTATCTACTAGATGCATAGCAACGAGAGGGGAGAGTTTGTCTACGTCCCATCGTAGACCGAAAACGGAAGCGTCTAGTGACGCGGTTGATGTAGTCGAACGTCTTCGCGATCCAACCGATCCAAGCACCGAATGTACGACACCTCCGCGTTCAGCACACGTTCGGCTCAATGACGTCCCACGAGCTCTTGATCCAGTTGGGCTTCACGGGAGAGTTTCGTCAGCACGATGGCATGGTGACGAAGATGATGAAGTTACCGACACAGGACTTCGTCTAAGCACTGCAACGATATGACCGAGGTGTGTTTCTATGGAGGGGGCACCGCACACGGATAAAACAATGTTGCTCATGTGTCCTTGGGTGCCCCCTGCCCCCGTATATAAAGGAGCAAGGGGGGAGGGCCGGCCGGCCCTATAGGGCGCCAGGAGTAGGTTTCCTACTCCTAGTAGGAGTAGGAATCCTCTTTCCTATTCCTACTAGGAGTAGGAAAGGAAGAAGAAAGAAGAAGAAGGAAGGAGAGAGGTGGCCGCGCCCCCTACTCCTAGTCCAACTAGGATTCCCTAGAGGGGGCGCCGGCCAGCCCTATGGGCTGCCTCTCTCTTTTACCTCAAGGCCCACTATGGCCCTATACTCCCCCGGGGGGTTCCGGTAACCCCTCCGGCACTCCGGTTTTCTCCGATAACACCCGGAACACTTCCGGTGTCCGAATATAGCCGTCCAATATATCAATCTTTATGTCTCGGACATTCCGAGACTCCTCGTCATGTGCATGATGACATCCGGGACTTCGAACTACCTTCGGTACATCAAAACTCATAAACTCATAATACCGATAGTCATTGAATGTTAAGCGTGCAGAGCCTACGGGTTCGAGAACTATGTAGACATGACCGAGACTCATCTCCGGTCAATAACCGCGGAATCTAGATGCTCATATTGGCTCCTACATATTCTACGAAGATCTTTATCGGTCAAACCGCATAACAACATACATTGTTCCCTTTGTCATCGGTATGTTACTTGCCCGAGATTCGATCATCGGTATCATCATACCTAGTTCAATATCGTTACCGGCAAGTCTCCTTACTCGTTCCGCAATACATCATCTCGTGACTAACTCATGAGTCGTTTGCTTGCAAGGCTTATTATGATGTGTATTACCGAGAGGGCCCAGAGGTACCTCTCCGACACTCGGAGAGACAAATCCTATTCTTGATCTATGCCAACACCACAAACACCTTCGGAGACACCTGTAGAGCATCTTTATAATCACCCAGTTACATTGTGACGTTTGATAGCACACAAGGTGTTCCTACGGTATTCTGGAGTTGCATAATCTCATAGTCATAGGAACATGTATAAGTCATGAAGAAAGCAATAGCAGTAAAACTAAACGATCAAGTTGCTAAGCCAACGGATGGGTCTTGTCCATCACATCATTCTCCTAATGATGTGATCTGGTTGATCAAATGACAACACATGTCTATGGTTAGGAAACATAACCATCTTTGATTAACGAGCTAGTCAAGTAGAGGCATACTAGGGACACTCTGTTTTGTCTATGTATTCGCACATGTACTAAGTTTCTGGTTAATACAATTCTAGCATGAATAATAAACATTTATCATGATATAGGGAAATATAAATAACAACTTTATTATTGCTTCTAGTGCATATTTCCTTCAAAGGGCAGACTAATGCCAGTTCTATTGGCAAGAAAAACATACTTCCGTCCTCTTTTAGCGGTGGCCGCTGTTATATGGTCGGGAACTTCCAGGATGTGGTAGCTATTTCACGTGTGTTTGGTGCTACTTCTCGAGCTTGTGTTGTATCCCCTCAAAGAGGGAAGGGTGATGCAGCACAGTAGCGTAAGTATTTCCCTCAGTTTTTGAGAACCAAGGTATCAATCCAGTAGGAGACCACGCGCGAGTCCCTCGCACCAGCACAAACAAATAAGAACTTCGCAGCCAACGCGATAAGGGGTTGTCAATCCCTTTACGGTCACTTACGAAAGTGAGATCTGATAGAGATGATAGTTTGATATTTTTGCTATTTTTGGATATAAGAACAGAAAGTAAAAACGGAAAAGTATAGTAGATTGAAGATTGATATGTTGAGAATAGACCCGGGGGCCATAGTTTTCTCTAGTGGCTTCTCTGATGATAGCGATATTCTACGGCGGGTAAACAAATTACTGTCGAGCAATTGATTGAAAAGCAAATACTTATGAGACTATCTAGGAATGATCATTATATATATGCATCACGTCCGAAACAAGTAGACCGAAACTCCTGCGTGCATCTACTACTATTAATCCACACCTCGACCACTATCCAACATGCATCTAGAGTATTAAGTTCATAAGAACAGAGTAACGCCTTAAGCAAGATGACATGATGTAGAGGGATAAACTCAAACATAGTGATATAAACCCCATCCTTTTATCCTCGATGGCAACAATACAATACGTGCCTTGCTGCCCCTATTGTCACTGGGAAAGGACACCGCAAGATTGAACCCAAAGCCAAGCACTTCTCCCATTGCAAGAACTATAGATCTAGTAGGCCAAACCAAACCAATAATTCGAAGAGACTTGCAAGGATATTATAATAATACATAAAGAGTTCAAAAAAGAACCAAATATTTCTCATAGATAATCTTGATCATAAACCCACAATTCATCGGATCTCGACAAACACACCGCAAAAAGAGATTACATCGAATAGATCTCCTCGAAGACCGAGGTGAACTTGGTATTGAGATCCAAAGAGAGAGAAGAAGCCATCTAGATACTAGCTATGGACCCGAAGATCTGTGGTAAACTACTCACAACTCATGGTGAAATAGCTGAAGCTTGTCTTCTGAGCCTGGGCAAATGCCTTCAGATCGAGCTGATCTTCCGGTTAGGGTTTATCACATGAAGTTAAATGAGTAGCTTCATGATATCAAGTCTGATGAGGCGTTTGGCTTTGTCGTGGCTGGTAATGCATGCTTTACGATTGCTCTGGTTTCAATTCTTTTGTTTTTTGCCCTCTTGGCTCACGACAAATCTTGTCTTTGCTTTATTCATAGTCTTGCATACCGTAGAGTTCCAAAAAAGAGGGCTTCCTCATGCTCATATCCTGATCTGGCTTGATAGGAAGAAGCGGGAGGTTAGTCCTGCTTTGATTGACTCTTTTATATCATCTACCATTCCTGATCCTATAGCAGACCCTCTTGGCTATGTTCTTGTGTCTGAGCATATGATGCACGACCCATGTGGTAAAGATAATAATAAATTCCCTTGCATGAAAGATGGGATGTGTTAAAAGAAATTTCCTAAGTCATTCCAGCTCGAAACCTCCATAGATGATAGTGGGTTTCATGTGTATAGTCGCCCAGACAATGGCCGGTTTGTCGTGAAAAAAGGCTAGGCTTGATAACAGGCATGTTGTTCCTTAGAACTTGCTTATGTTAAAAAAATATCAGGCGCATATTAATGTTGAGTGGTGCAATAAAACTCATGTGATCAAATATCTTTACATGTATGTTACAAAGGGTCCTAATTTTTCAAAAACTTTGTTTGAGAGCATCAAAAACAAGAATGGTATTGAGATTGAGGAGATCATGGAATATTGAGAATGTCGCTACATATGTGATAAAGATGGCTGCTGGAGGATATATGGCTTTGATATACACAGTAAAATGCCTTTTGTTGAAATATTACCCATTCACCTATTAAATAAACACATAGTACGCTTCAATGTAAAGGCAAACCTAAAGTCAGTTGCTGATGATGCCTGGCTACAGAGAACGATTTTGAGAGAATGGTTTGTGGCTAACAGATCCATCCGAGTGCTAGATCTCTCACCTATTGCGATTTCTCAACCAAATCGACTTGGCTAGGAAACAAGAAATAATGGATTCCTAAGACCTCAAGTTATAGGATTGGTAGGATTTATTATGTACATCCTACAACTGGAGAACTTTACTATCTTAGAATGTTGCTCATGGTTGTTAAAGGTGCCACATCTTATGCAGATGTTAGAACCTATAATGGGATTGTGCATGAGACCTTCAAAGAGGCATGTGATGCTAGGGGCTTGCTTGGAGATGATCTCGAATGGTATAGTGCATTCGATGAGGCTTTAACCTGGGGTATGGGGGATCAGCTACGTAGGCTTTTTGTTACAATACTTGTTCATTGTGGGGTTAATGATGAAAATGCTATTTTTCAAAAATATTGGTTGGACATGGCTCAAGATATTGAGTACCGTATAAAGCGCTCCTTTCGTGATGATAATCATACTGTGCGTGCTGATGAACTGAGGGATTTGTTGCTTGATAAACTAACCATTCTATTTGCTAAAAATGGGTCTAATATTCTAGATCAGAGTCTACCATTGAAGACTGCATATGATGATGATTTAGATGAAAATGGTATGACAATTGATGAACTATGCGCTGATCCTAGAGCTGAGCTTATAAATGCGGAGACCATGTACAACCAGCTTAATCCAGATCAACTCCTAGCTTACAAGACTATTCTCAATAGGGTTATATCTGGAAAACCCGGCTTCTTCTTTGTTTCTGGATATGGCGGGACTGGGAAAACTTTTCTATGGAGTGTTATAGTTGCTTATCATAGAGGCAAGGAGATGGTTGTTCTTACGGTTGCATCTTCTGGGGTTACATCACTTCTTTTGCCTGGTGGTAGGACTGCTCATTCTAGGTTTAAAATACCAATTTGTCTAGATGACAATGGAACGTGTGATATAAAAAGATCTAACAAATTAGCGGAAATGATTGAATCAGCCTCATTAATAATTTGGGATGAAGCTTTAATGTCACATTGTAGGTGCTTTGAGGCCCTAGATCGTAGTTTGCGTGATATTTTATCTGCTGATGATCCTTCTATAGCTGACATGCCTTTTGGTGGTAAGGTTGTGGTCTTGGGTGGTAATCTGAGACAGATTTTACCAGTCATTGAGGGTGGGACTCACACCCAGGTTATTAATGCTGCTATAAAAAATTCGCCTCTGTGGTAGTTTATAGAAATTCTACAGCTTAAGATAGACATGTGTTTGGCTGTGCAAACGACAGACCCTATTCTACAAGCTGAGGTAGCTTCCTTTCCTGATTGGATCTTGAGTATAGGTGATGGTACATCACCTTGTGTGGCTCGGCAAGGAGATCATGAACCAAGTTGGGTAACAATTCCTGATGACATGTTGGTCCATTCTGAGGATAATAGAATAGCTGCTATTGTTAGTGCCGTGTATATAGACTTTGCTAAAAACTATTTAAATCTAAATTACTTGCGCCAAAGGGCTATCCTAACAACAACAAATGATCTCGGTCAAGAAGTTAATGAACATGTGCTGACCTTGATGCCTTCTGCCAAGAGGGAATATTTAAGCTATGATTCTATTGGAAATTCTACCGATGCAATGCGTAACATGGATGTATTTTATCCTGTTGAATACCTGAACACAATTAAAATTAACAATTTCCCACATCATAAGCTGGTTTTGAAAAAGGGTGTGCTCGTTACGCTCCTTGGAAATTTAAGTCAAGCAACTGGTCTTTGTAATGGTACCTATCTTATTGTCTCTAAGCTTGGTGAGAAGGTCATAGAGGCTGTTATTATGGCTGGTTCTAATATCGGAGATGTTGTGTACATTCAAAGGATTTGCCTCATTACCAAGGATCCTAGATGGCCATTTACTCTGCATCGTCGCCAATTTCTGGTTAGGGTTTCTTATGCCATGACCATTAATAAAAGCCAGGGACAGACTCTCTCAGCTGTTGGATTATACCTTAAAATCCCCGTTTTTACTCATGGCCAGCTTTATGTAGCGGTCTCACGTGTCACTTCTAAGAAATATTTGAAAATACTTATTGAAAATTAAGATGCCACACTTGGATCTCAGACTAGAAACATTGTTTTCTCTAAGATCTTTCAGTCTCTAGAATAATGTTTGTGTCACATGTTATTTTGCGAGCTAGTTTTGGCCTCACTACTACTTACTACTTCTCCGTCCCTATTTTTACGTGGCTCCTAATCTTGATGTTGCCTTCTATCTGTGTTCTCCCTTTTCAGCAAGGACTGTAAATACTATTTTGCCTGCCATAACACATTGCCTTAGATAGTATATTTGTTGTGGATGGTTTTGAGCCTGATCTTAGACTCTCTGTAGTTCGTTCTTCATGGCTATATTTACGTCTTCAAACTATTTTCGTAGTTTGCTTGTTATGTTTATCCGCTTCAATTTAATTAGGTATGCTATTCTATTGATGTGCTTACTATAGCTCTTCTATATGTGTTTTCATCTTCCTAACTAGCGCTGTGTTTGCCTTTGTAGATGACGCATAAACTGCTTTCTGAGATACACAACCACAGCAGGAACTGGACTGTCTCTGTCCTTGTATCTCGCCTCTGGTTCTACCGCGGAGGAACTGACAATGGACCCATCCAACACATGGACTTAGTTGTCCTTGATAGCCAGGTATGCCTTGTACATGCATGAATGAACAGCGTTTGTCTGTATTGAAGCTAGGCTGTCTTTATAGTCATTCATTTTTGTTCGCAGAGCAATCATATGTACGTGCAGATACCGCCTCAGCCAGCAGAACGCTTGCAGCATGAACTAGAGGAAGGAAAGGTCTACATGATGACTAAGTTCAACTGCATTGAGTCGAAGCCTAGCTTTAGGCCTGTTGAGAGCCCATACATGATCCAGTTCACCAGGTTCAGTGATGTTGTGCTTTGCCCAGGCTTGGAGGCTGACTACCCATTCTATACCTATAATCCGGTCCCGTTTTAGGACATTCCCAGGCCAAGTGGCCCTCCTGTTTGTTTTTTTGGTAAGTTCTGATGATACATGCCTACCCACAAAAAATATCTCCTTCTCAAGTTTTCAGTGGCTCATGCTTTTGTGGATTCTTTCATTTTGAAGATGTCATTGGAAGGATAACTGCTATTTCTGATGTGATCCCTATCCACTCATCACACCAGCCAGAACCATCGAACACAAGAACGATAATCCTCACTGACTTGCAGTGAGTTTAGTTTCTGTTTTATTATGCTGAGACCCTTTACAATATTTATTCCTTGATTGCTTTGCTCATCCATGAATGGTGTGGAATCTATAGGGGCCAGGAACTGAGGTTGGTCCTCTGGGGTGATTGCGCAGTTGAATTTGAGGTAGAGGCTGAGCGGGCAAGGGACGAAAAGTAGGCTGTCATTGCAATTCACGTTGGAACATTGCCTAAGATGAATCAAGGTAGTCACTTTACGTGTGTGTTGTGAGTACAACTATACTCTATTGTACTACTTTATGTTGAATTCTATGCAACCTGCTCATCCTCTATCATGTTTGATAACTACGCAGGTGTTAAAGGACTTAGCGGTAGTTCTGCCTGCCGATGGTACGTCGATGAGGATCTGCCTGCCATAAATGACTTCCGCAACAGGTACTTTTTATGTGCTTGTTAGTGGACTACTCCTTATCTTTCCTTTATTATGAAGATATTGCTTCTTACTTAGCTGTAGCCTTGGCTGACTTCTTTGTTTACCGCAGCCTTGGAACTAATTTTACACCTATTGATGTCAATGCTGCTATCGATGGAGGGTCACTTCCTGCTCATGTGTATGATGCTCCGGTCGAAATGACTGTGTCAGAACTTCTTAACCTTGACCCTTATGAGAGCGGGGTACGTTTATTGTCTTTTCATGCTTTCTGAGTGTTCCTTTTTACTTTTGTTGTTTGTATCCCCAATACGGGATGTTGCTGTTTACACAGGAGAAAAGATTCATTGATACGTCTCCAACGTATCTACCTTTCCAAGCACTTTTGCCCTTGTTTTGGACTCTAACTTGCATGATTTGAATGGAACTAACCCGGACTGATGCTGTTTTCAGCAGAACTGCCATGGTGTTGTTTTTGTGCAGAAATAAAAAGTTCTCGGAATCGCTTGAAAATCAACGGAGATTTATTTCAGAAAATATAAAAAATACCTGCAAGAAGATCCACACCGGGGGGCCCACGGGCTGTCCTCGAGGGTGGGGGGCGTGCCCCCTTCCCAGGGCGCGCCCCCCTACCTTGAGGGCACCCCGATGCCCCACCGACGTATCCCCAGGTCCTATATATTCCGTTTCATGGAGAAAAAAATCAAGGAGAAAGAATTATCACGTTTCACGAGACGGAGCCGCCGCCAAGCCCTAATCTCTCTCGGGAGGGCTGGTCTGGAGTCCGTTCGGGGCTCCGGAGAGTGGAGATCGTCGCCATCGTCATCATCAACCTTCCTCCATCACCAATTCCATGATGCTCACCGCCGTGCGTGAGTAATTCCATCGTAGGCTTGCTGGACGGTGATAGGTTGGATGGGATCTATCATGTAATCGAGTTAGTTTTGTTAGGGTTTGATCCCTAGTATCCACTATGTTCTGAGATTGATGTTGCTATGACTTTTCTATGCTTAATGCTTGTCACTACGGCCCGAGTGCCATGATTTCAGATCTGAACCTATTATGTTTCCATTAATATATGTGTGTTCTTGATCCTATCTTGCAAGTCTATAGTCACCTACTATGTGTAATGATCCGGCAACCCCGAAGTGACAATAATCGGGACCACTCTCGGTGATGACCATAGTTTGAGGAGTTCATGTATTCACTATGTGTTAATGCTTTGGTACGGTACTCTATTAAAAGGAGGCCTTAATATCCCTTAGTTTCCCATAGGACCCCACTGCCACGGGAGGGTAGGACAAAAGATGTCATGCAAGTTCTTTTCCATAAGCACGTATGACTATATTCGGAATACATGCCTACATTGCATTGATGAACTGGAGCTAGTTATGTGTCACCCTAGGTTATAACTTCTACATGATAAATTGCATCCAACGTAATTTCCCATCACCGGTCCAATGCCTACGAGCTTTACCTATATTGCTTGCCACTTATTTTCTTTTTCGTTGCTATTATCACAAAAACTAAAAAAACACTATCTTTACTTTTTATTGCTGCTACCGCCACTATCATATTACTGTGCTACTAAACTATCTTGCTGCAAATACTAAGTTTCCAGGTGTGGCTGAATTGACAACTCAGTTGCTAATACTTAAGAGTATTCTTTGGCTCCCCTTGTGTCGAATCAACAAATTTGGGTTTAATACTTTACCCTCGAAAACTGTTGCGATCCCCTACACTTGTGGGTTATCAAGACTATTTTCTGGCGCCGTTGCCGGGGAGCATAGCTCTATTCTTTAAGTTACTTGGGATTTATATCTGCTTATCACTATGAAGAATTTGAAGGACTCAAAAACCAAGATCTTACCCTCAACTACGAGGGGAGGTAAGGAACTGCCATCTAGCTCTGCACTTGATTCTCCTTCTGTTATGAGTAAACTTGCGACACCTACTCCCACTATTGAATCTGATATGTCGTATGTTCTTCATGATGCTACTTCTGCTATGTATGATGAAACTATCTCTATGCCTAATACTGTGCCACTAGGTGAATTTCTAGATGAAAAAATTGCTAAGGTTAGGGAGAGTGCAAATGTTGATGATATTTATGAAAGTGATGACGAAACTACTCCCAATAGATATGAATTGCCTGTTGTTCCTGAGGGTTATGTTATGGATGAAGAAGCTGCTAGAGACTTTCTTGCTTGCAATGATAGATATGATTTTAATAAGTTATTAGCTAAGTTGAAAGAATAGTCCTTGAATGCTAGAATGAAACATGACTCTGCTTTTGCTACTTCGCCTATATGTGTCACTGATAAGGATTATGAATTCTCTGTTGATCCTGAGTTAATTACTTTGGTTGAATCTGATCCTTTCCATGGCTATGAGTCTGAAACTGTTGTGGCACATCTTACCAAGTTGAATGATATAGCCACCCTGTTTACCAATGATGAAAAGATTCGTTACTCATATATCCTTAAACTATTTCCGTTCTCATTAAAGGGTGATGCTAAGACTTGGTTTAATTCTCTTGATCCTGGTTGTGTGAGTAGTCCCCATGATATGATGTATTACTTTTCTGCTAAATATTTTCCCGCTCATAAGAAACAAGCTGCCTTACGAGAAATATATAACTTTGTGCAAACTGAAGAAGAGAGTCTCCCACAAGCTTGGGGAGGCTTCTTCAGTTACTTAATGCTTTGCCTGATCATCCTCTTGAGATGCATGATATACTTGATGTCTTTTATAATGGACTAACCGATGCTTCCAGAGACCACCTGGATAGTTGTGCTGGTTGTGTTTTTCAGGGAAAGAACAGTGGAACAAGCTGAATTATTATTGAATAATATGTTGGCCAATGAAAATAATTGGATACTTCCTGAACCAGCCCCTAAACCAACTCCGAAGAAAAGAGGTGTTCTATTTCTCAGTCCTGAAGACATGCAAGAGGCAAAGAAATCTATGAAAGAAAAAGGTATTAAAGCTGAAGATGTTAAGAATTTACCACCTATTGAAGAAATACATGGTCTTAATAACCCGACACAAGTAGTAAAGGTAAATTCTCTTTATAGATTTGATGAAGGTGATATTCCTCGTTATAAGTCTGCTAGACAATGTTTAGATGAGTTTGACAATTTTATTGTGAAACAAGAGAACTTCAATGCTTACGTTGGTAGACAATTACAACACAATGCTTATATGATTGAACGCTTGAGTGATTATCTATCTAATGCTAAGGATGAACTGAAACTTATTAGTGTACATGCTTCTATGGTCACCACTCAAGTAGAACAAGTACTTAAGGCTCAGAATGATTTTCTCAATGAACTAAATAGTAAGAACAATGACAATGACATTAGAGTTGTGACTAGAGGTGGTAAAATGACTCAGGAACCTCTGTATCCTGAAGGCCACCCTAAGAGAATTGAGCAAGATTCTCAGAGGGCTAATATAAATGCACCTAGTTCTTCTAAGAAGAAGAAAAAGAAAAATGATAGGACCTTGCATGCTTCTAGTGAACCCATAGCTCACCCACCTGAGAATCTCAATGATATATATGTTTCTGATGCTGAGACACAATCTGGTAATGAACATGAACCTAGTGATAATATTAATGATGATGTTCATGTCGATGCTCAACCTAGCAATGATAATGATGTAGATATTGAAGCTGTTGTTGATCTTGATAACCCACAATCAAAGAATCAACGTTATGATAAGAGAGACTTTGTTGCTAGGAAGCACGGTAGGGAAAGAGAACCATGGGTTCAGAAACCCATGCCTTTTCCTCCAAAACCATCCAAGAAAAAGGATGATGAAGATTTTGAGCGCTTCGTTGAAATGATTAGACCTATCATTTTGCGTATGCGTTTGACTGACGTGCTTAAAACAAATCCTTATGCCAAGTATATGAAAGATATTATTACCAACAAAAGAAAGATACCTGATGTAGAGATCTCCACCATGCTTTCCAATTACACTTTCGAGGGTGGAATGCCTAAGAAATTAGGAGATCCAGGAGTACCTACTATACCTTGCTCCATTAAGAGAAACTATGTTAAAATTCTCCGGTTTCATGTTACTCGGAAAGAGTTTATTAACAATACCTGATCAACCTTGTTAATGTATTCCTTTTGATGAGCATGGGATAGGTGAATCTAGATAGCACAAACCTTCTGTACCTTCCTTTTACTTTCTGTTAATTAGGTTAAATAAAAGAAAAATAGCATTATATGTCTGTTTCCAGACTTATCCATGCAATAAAAAAAATCCCGAAAATAAAAGTTCTCCAAATGCCATGAAAATGAAATATGATTTTTTCTAGAATATTTAAGAAAATATGGCACTGAACACACAGCGATGGGAGCCAGCACGTGGCCTCGAGGGCACAGGGCGTGCCCCCTGCCTCGAGGGCCGCACGTGGACCCCCTCCACTTATCCTTTCACCCATGCTCTTCTTCTTCCTCCCAAAAAAATCCCCAACCAGCTCAAACCCGAGTTCTAGCTCATTTTGCTGCCATTTTCGATCTCCTTGCTCAAAGCACCATTCACCAAACTATTTGGGGAGATTGTTCCTTGGTATGTGACTCCTCCATTGGTCCAATTAGTTTTTGTTCTAGTGCTTTATTTGTTGCAAATTTATGCTGCTGTGGTGACCTTGTTCTTGAGCTTGCATGTCAAATTTTCTTGGTCCCAAGTAGTTCTAATGCATGATATACCCTCTAAGCACTTATAGGAGTTGTTGCTATCAATCTTGTTGAGTTTGGTTAACTTTTATTGTGAGTTACTAAAAATTTCAGAAATTTTCAGAAAAGGAAAATGTTAAAAAGAATATTGAGGGGCTCTTCCAGCAAGAGCTCAGAGGAGAAGAAGAAATAAGAAAATAAGAAGCCCAAGTATCATCTTCGTCGCATGGCGGAAGTTCGACCGTGCGAATGGCCTTGTAATAATTTCAAGATGTCTGCCGGTATTTACGAAGACTTTTATTGGATGGCGAATAATGCAGGCCTCACCGACTTCATCAACGACCAAAAAGAGCAGTATCTCTTACTCACCAATATTTTTACGCAAAGTTTTCATTTTCATTCTAGGAAAACACCACCTACGGTGGAGTTTCGCTCATATGATGTGGTTAAGGAAATATCACTGTTAGACTTTTGTGAAATATGCAAAGTACCCTTTGAAGGTAGACTTGATGAAGCACGTCATGAAGACGTCAAAGGGTTTATTGATATGATAGCCGTAGGTGAAACTAGACAAGTTTCAGGGGCAAGAATCACCAGTATACACTTCCCTATTTTGCGCTACTTTGGTTTATTTGATAGCAGGTGTCTAATTGGTCGCGGGAACAGTGGGAATCTCAGTGCCCCTGATATTATCATTTTACGCCATGCTTTGTTTTGTGACAAACCTTTTAGCTTGGGCACCGTCGTTGCCAAACGATTGAGTCTGAACCGCTCAAAGGGGCCCGTCTTTGAGGCATCTTTGCTTCTCGCCTTGCTGAACATTTTAATATACCTATTAGGCATCATGAGAAGGAAGAAAAACTGTTTGCCCCTGTTTATCTAGACTACAAGAGCATGGTAGCTCATGACTTTATTATTAAAGACAAAAATATGCAGCTACTTTATAAATTGAGGTTTGATGAAATATACTGTGAAATTGTTACCTTGCCTGCACCTTCTTTGTTTAATCTATCTACAGGCGTATTCCTCATCACCTCAGATGTCTTCTACCAATACCAATGCCAGACACAAGCTTCAGAGCCTGAGCCAGAACCACCACTTGATCCTTCCCGTCAATCTGTTTATGGGTGGGATCTGGACGAGCTCGCCAACCAGTGGCATCCAGAGGACACATCTCAGTACACTGGAGGGAGTGGCTTCGATCTGTGGCCATAGACCAACTTAGGCCAAAAGCCTAAGCTTGGGGGAGTACGTGTTTCTCACCGACTTACATTCATGTTCACACTTATTCTAGCTGTCGGTGCTCACACTCTTTCACTGTACCATCCATGCTTAGTTTAATTTTCTTTTTCTCAGTCTTTTTCTTGTGTGCTAGAAAAACCGAGAAAAAAAAATAGTTGTAGCCTCTAGCTAGTTTACTTTCCTTGCTTGTAGTAGTAACTAAAAATGAAAACCCAAAAAGATTTCCCATTCTTCTTTTGCTTGTTAGGAGCTTTCCCGTGTAAATAGTTTCTTTTCTTTTCTTTAGGGGTTAAGAGTAGAAGACCATGATTAAAATTCTTAATGGCTCTTATATGCTTTGTTGTTGATTTAACCTTGAGCAATATTACCTTGTCTTCTCTCTTGTATTAAATGCCTGCAGGATCCAGCTTAGTCCAATGCACGTGCACTATTATTATTATCCACACCGTTCTGTCATGCGAGTGAAAGGCAATAAGGATGATATATGATGAACTAATTAAGATGAGAAAAGCTGGTATGAACTCGACCTCTCTTGTTTTTGTAAATATGATTGCTCGTCATTCTTGATTCAGCTTGTTATGAATGAAACATGCTTGCAATGACAATTAGAGATCATAGCTTCTTATGCCATGCTTAATTAGCTGAGAGTTTATAATGGTCTATCTTGCGTGCCAACATGATATTAAAATGGTTGTGATGTGGTATGACGGGTGGTATCCTCCTCTGAACGATTTAAGTGATCTGACTTGGCACATGTTCACGCATGTAGTTGAAACCAATCAACATAGCCTTCACGATATTTATGTTCATGGTGATTTATATCCTACTCATGCTTGCATTCATTGTTGATTAATTTTAATGCATGTTCATGACCGTTGTTGCTCTCTAGCTGGTCGCTTCCCAGTCTCTTTCTAGCCTTCACCTGTACTAAGCGGGAATACTGCTTGTGTATCCACTTCCATAAACCCCAAAGTTATTCCATATGATTCCACCATACCTTTCTATATGCGATATTTACCTGTCGTTCCAAGTAAATTTGTATGTGCCAAACTCTAAACCTTCGAATGAAATTATGTTTTGTATGCTCAAACAACTCATGTATCAACCAGGGTTGTCTATATCTTCCATGCTAGGTGGGTTATTCTCACGATGAGTGGACTCCGCTCATCATTCACGAGAAAATGGCTGGTAACCGGGATGCTCAGTCCCATGCTCAAAATCATAATAATTAAACAAAAGTCCCCCAGGGTTGTTGCTTGTTTGGACGGTAACCCATGGATTCGGCTGGCCGTGGAGTGTGCTTGTTGGTGGTTGGGGGAGTATAAACTTTACCATTCTGTTTGGGAACCACCTATAATGTGCATAGCATGGGAGATATCGAGATTCTTGGTTGTTATGTTGACAATGAAAGTATACCGCTCAAAATGTTATTCATCTCTATTTAAAAATCAAGCTCTGGCACCTCTACAAATCCCTGCTTCCCTCTGTGAAGGGCCTATCTATTTACTTTTATGCAGAGTCATCATCCTCTTATCAAAAAGCACCAGTAGGAGAGCACCTCTGTCATTGCATGTATTACTATTAATTTGCATTGAGTATCATCATGACTGGATCTCTTTTACCATGAGTTACAATGTCTAGTCAGTCCTTGATCTTTAAAGGTGCTCTGCATTTATGTTTTGTGGTCTCACAAAGGGCTAGCAAGATACCATTTTGTTATATCATATCATGATTGTTTTGAGAAGTGTTGTCATCCGAGGTTTATTATTATTGCTCACTAGTTGATTATGCTATTGATGTGAGTAGTCTTGAGACCTGAAAGTTATTGTGAATGTGGTTAGTTCATGATCTTGTTGAAAACCTGAATGCTAGCTTAAATATTTACAAATAACAAGAGCAAACAGAGTTTGTCAAAGTTTTTCTTTATCACTTTCAGTTTATCAACTGAATTGCTTGAGGACAAGCAAAGGCTTAAGCTTGGGGGAGTTGATACGTCTCCAACGTATCTACTTTTCCAAACACTTTTGCCTTTGTTTTGGACTCTAACTTGCATGATTTGAATGGAACTAACCCGGATTGACGCTGTTTTCAGCAGAACTGCCATGGTGTTGTTTTTGTGCAGAAATAAAAAGTTCTCGGAATCGCCTGAAAATCAACGGAGATTTATTTTACAAAATATAAAAAATACCTGCAAGAAGATCCACACCGGGGGGCCCACGGGCTGTCCTCGAGGGTGGGGGGCGCGCCCCCCTTCCCAGGGCGCGCCCCCTGCCTCGAGGGCACCCCGACGCCCCAATGATGTATCCCCAGGTCCTATATATTCCGTTTCGTGGAGAAAAAAAATCAAGGAGAAAGAATTATCGCTTTCCCCAGACGGAGCCGCCGCCAAGCCCTAATCTCTGTTAGGAGGGCTGATCTGGACTTTGTTCGGAGCTCCTACTCCACGAGAGAGACTGCGGCCCCTCTACAAAAAAGATCCACCTTGGATTCAAGACCCCTAACGGGAAGATCCTTCACGGATCAAGACCTCCTCTTGGAGATGAACTCTATCTTGTATCTTTCCCTTTGTTGTTCATGTACCTTGTGATCTTGTGTGTTTGATTGTCTAGTGGATGTGTGATTGGACTTGTGCTTGAGTCTTTTCCCTCGTGATTCCCCTTTCTGTTCTTCGTGTTCATCGTGGGTTTCCCTCCATTTCGTGAAAGATCGGCCTAGATCGGGTTGACCCCGCATCACATGTCCACCGTCGTCTGTCAAAGGCCGGACTTCCGCACCTTGTCCTAAAGTGAAGTGTTTAATGATTTTGTTGCTATGAGGATCTTGGACAAGATCACCGACAATGTGGTGTTGCAGGCTCAACAATCAAATAATCCCAATCTTGCTTTGAAGGCCAAGGCTTTTGTGGAAGAAGAGGATGAATAGGAGTGTTTCCCCGAAGACACCAAATATGCATATCATGAGCACATGGCTCTTGCTTCATGGCAATTTTGGGGCAACAAGAAGAACTCAAGACCCAAGTTCAACAATAACAATTCAAGTGGTTCCAAGGGCAAGCAACGAGTGAGGACGTGATACAATTGTGGAAATGTGAGTCATTTTGTTGTGATTGCACATATGAGAAAAGGGAAGACAATGGAGGCAAGCTTATCCGAAAAGACAAGGCCAAGTCTTTTCCCAACAAGAACAACTTCACCAAGAAGACTCCTCCGAAAGGATTGGTGGCACAAGAAGAGTATGATGAGGATGATGATGTTGATGAAGATGACGAGATGGTTACCATGGCCACCGTTGCCATTGCAATAACTCCACGTCCATCCCTCTTTGATTCACCCAACAAGAACATCACCGCCAAGTGCCTCATGGCTAATGCTACCAACAAGATAACCCCCAACATCAAATCTACCATCACTACTAATCCTTCATTAATGGATTGCATTGACGAAAGTGAGGGGGCGGAGGAGGAGGAAAATGAATTTGAGTCTTTTATGAGTAAACTCAAAGGTAAATCCAAGAAGCACTTCAGTGCTCTCTTGGAACAACTTGGTGAAGCCAATGACATGATCGAGGCTCACGAAGAGACCATCTCTAAGATGGAAGGACATAGTCATGACTATGCCAATGAGATATCGGATCTCTCTAATGCTCTTGAGGAAGACTGTGGTCATCATGTGGCTCTTGAGGAGTCATACACAGATGATCATGCTAAATTAAAGAAAGATCTCGATCATGCTCTTGTTGTTTCTCGTGTGCTCAATTCCGAGAAGGACAAACTTAGGGTTGACCATGCTAGACTCAAAGAGGAGTTTGATACACTTGACAAGCTCACAAGGTCTTGAAGAGTATTCATGCTAGTCTCAAGGAGTCTCATGATCAACTCCAAGTATCACTAACCAAGGAGGAAGCCACTTTTCCTCATATGGTTTTAACTGGTAATGCAAATGCTACTAACCCTTGTTGTGAGCATGTGCATCTTCTGGAAGAAAATGCCAAGTTGAATAAGCGACTTGAGAAAGGCCTTGTGTCTTGCATACAAGGTGAGAAGAACCTCAACGAGATTTTGAGTAATCAAAAGGAAGTTGTTGCCAAGGAAGGGATTGGGTTTGCACCCAAGCCCAAGAAGAAGAAGAATGACAAGACAAAGCAACCTCTTCCTCTCAAGCAAACCTTTGTGATGGAGGGAGAGGGTACTCCTAAGGAGAAGAAGAACAATGTGAAGGCTAGTGGAGTCAAGAATGGCATTGCCACTCCTTCCAACAAAGCCGACGACTTTAACCCGTCTTATGTGTTATCCCATGCTAGTGATGGACATGTTTATGCTAAATTTGTTGGTTCTTCTTATGAGTACATTGAATGGTCTATTTGGGTTCCTAAGGCCCTTGTTGCTAACATCAAAGGACCCATTACAAAATGGGTACCTAAAACCAAGCATTGATTTCTTGTAGGAGTTTGCTTCCGATGAGGGATCATGGTTGCTCAATAGTGGAGCCACAAATCATATGACCGGAAGCAAAGACTTGGTGGTGGATGTGCACAAAGGTTCATCTATGCCTACCAATGTCGAATGTGGTGATGCTTCATCTTCTAAGGTATTGGGTCTTGGCAAGGTAGTCGTTTCTCATGATCTCACGATCGAGAAAGTCATGCTTGTTGAGTCCATTGCATACAATTTACTTTCCGTTTGTCAACTTGCACTCATGGGTTTTGCTAATTTCTTTGATATTGATTCCGTGGCCCTTCTATGGAGCAAGACTCTTAAAGTAGCCTTTGTTGGGCATGTCGAGAGCGGTCTCGATGTGGTCAACTTCTCGGAGCGACCTACTAAGACCGCGACATGCCTAATGGCTCAAGTTGACGTGGGATGGCTTTGGCATCGCCGTTTAGCCCATGTAAATATGAGATCTTTTCAAAGTCTTCTCAAGGGGGACCATGTTCGTGGACTAACAAATGTTAGTTTTGCCAAAGATCGTGCTTGCAGTGCTTGTATCGAAGGAAAGCTACATGAGAAGGCTTACCCTCCCACGACTATCATCTACTCGACGAGGCCTTTAGAGCTCCTTCACATGGATCTATTTGGGCCTCCATCATTTGATAGTCTTGGAGGTAGAAAGTATTGCTCGGTGATTGTGGATGATTATTCAAGACACTTGGGTATATTTCTTCAATAGGAAGAGTAAGACCCAACAAACCGTCATCAACTTTGCAAATGAAGCTCAACGTCAACATGATGCAAAGATCTTGATGATTCAAAGTGACAACGGCACCAAGTTCAAGAACTACACCTTGGATGAGTTCCTTAGTGATGAGGGGATCAATCATCAATATGCCGCACCTTATACCCCTCAACAAAATGGTGTGGCGGAGAGGAAGAACCGGACATTGATGGACGCAGCAAGGACCATGATGGCGGAGTTCAAGTCTCCGTACAACTTTTGGGCCGAAGCCATCAACACCGCTTGTCATGCATCCAATAGGCTATATCTATACAAAGGCTTGAACAAGACTCCATGCACACACTCGCCCCCTCTGTGTCGCCTCCACGTGAATGAGACGGGCCCGCATGTCAGCGACTACGAGTGCTCCTGCACCCACCTTTCTTCCTCCTCGCGTTCGCGCCATGGGGACCACGAGCCGAGAACGTCGTCGTGTGTCTCCGTCGTTCTGGCCCCTTTTAACCCCTATCTCCTTGCCCTTTAGACGCCTAGGATTCTCCTCTTCCCCCTCCCACCGCCAGGTGAGCTTAGGGCCACCAGATCCGTCGCTCCACCGCCATCCCGAGCGCATCTGAGCACACGGCCTCGTCGCCGGCGTGCTCCCCGACCTCCTCTGCCTCGCCAACGGTGCCCATCGTCTTCCTCGACGTCGTCTACATCCACGATGTCCACTACACGGACCCGAACGCCTCTCCTGCGAGGTCTTCTTCCTCGTCTTCGACTCCGGCCACCGCGGGTGTTCAATCGAGCTCGCCATCGACTCCAACCTCCTCCCGGCAATCCGAGCACACCACCATGTTCATGGAGAGCCTCTGGTCCTTCCCATGCCTTTTCCCCCTTCATTTGTGCACTCTAGCTGTTAGTTCACCGAGCGCCCGAGCTCGCCGCCGTCGGACCTCGTCTTCGACGAGTGCTTCGACCTCCTCTCGCCCCGTTTAGGTGTCCGTTAGCTTCGTCGTGATCTTGTTAGTCGAATCCCCATATGTAGTTGCTAGTAGAGCCCCTGGCCTCGCCGCGTTCATCTCCGCCGTGTCGCTTCCGTCGTAGCTCGCCGGTGTCGACTCCGTCGTCGTCTGGCTCATCTAGTGGCACCCAGAGGTGCGGGATTCCTCAGCGGATCCTTCACATGCATCCGCCGTTCCATTTGGTCGTCGGAGCAGCCGCATCACCTCGCCGTCGCCTCTGCTTTGCCGAAGTGCGGGGGCTCGCCTCTCGGTTCTGTTTATATATGAGGTGTAGATCCCTCTTCTCTGTCAGACTCACACACACCAGCCCAGTGGTTCGCCACTCGTTCTGTTAACCCACAGACCGGGTTCGAGTCCCTGCAAGGCCAGTGGATTTCGGCCCCTTTTTGCATTTTCTGCCTCGCTGACAGATGGGCCCCGCCTGGCAGCCTGTGTGCGCTTTGCACCCACTTCTCCACACCCCACGCTGCCACTTCAGCACGCCCTGGCCCACTTGTCATTGACAGTGGCTAGCGTCAAGCGTGTCCCTTTTATTCTGCAGCATTAGTAGTAGTTTTTCTGTTTTGATTCAAATTTCAGTTTTGCATTTTCTTTTGCATATTTCATATCTTTTAATATATGAATCTGTTCAAGTACTTTATATATGAAAACTTCTTACTTTTTAGTGTAGATTATTTATATGCAGTTTGTTGCCATGTTAAAAACATTTAAAATGCCGTTTGAATTTATTTGTGTTTAAAAAATGTTCAAACTTGTTTAATTCATAACTAAATAACCGTAGCTCCAAATTTGACAAACTTTATATGTATTTGTGGTGGAAAAATGTGTAGATTAAGATGGTGCTGTTACTTTGCATGTTTAACAACTCTAAAATATGGATACATCAGATCTGTCCTATATTTGTTTTTATGTACTTGGGAGTTTCCGAATTGTTGTTTGTTCTTTCCGGCCCATTTAAAATTCTTGCATGATGTTGTTGTTCTTAGTTGCACCCCTTGACAAGCTAAACAACTTTTAAAAACTTGTTGGGTGCTTGGATAGTTCAACTACATAACCATTTATGTGACTATGTTTGTTCTTGTTTTCTTGTGCATGATGTGTCCCCTACATGTGGTGTATTCTTTTATATTGCCATGTCACATGTGCACTCATCATGTTTCTTTGAGATGCATCATATCCTGCCCATGCTCATATGCATCATGTGCTTGAGCATTGCACGGTGATTGATTGTTGTTCTGGTGTTGTATTGTTGTGTTGGTTAGAGCCCGGTGACGATTTAGAGTTCGAGGTTCCTATCGAGGCTGAGTTTGAGGAGTAAGGTTACGATCCCTCCATGGACTTAATAGGCAAGATGACCATTTCCTGATATCACCTCTATCTTTGCCTATGCTAGTAGTCTCATACTTTAGATATGCTTCGATGCCTATTCCTGTTTGCCAGCCTCCTATTGTTGCCGTGAAACACTCTAACCGCCTTCCTAGCAAACCGTTGATTGGCTAAGTACGCTTTTACTCAGCCCCTCTTATAGCGTTGTTAGTTGCAGGTGAAGTTTTTGAAGATTGCTCCATGTTGGACTTGTTTATTGGGATAACACAATATTCATCTTAATTAAATAATGCACCTATATATTGGTAATGGGTGGAAGGCTTGGCCTTCTGCTTGGTGTTCTGTTCCACTCATGCCACCTTAGGACCCGATAAATGGGTGTTATGTTCCTTGATTTTGCGTTCCTAACACGGTTGGGGTTTATGGGCCCCCCTTGATAATTCGCACTGCTTAAAGCTTTTCCAGCAAGACCCAACATTGGTTTTACATTTGCCTAACAACTAAAACTTGCATAGGGAGTTGCAAACCCGAGTTCTAAATCAACAACCCGGGCCAGTGCTCCTCATGAGTGTTGGTCCAAACTGGGCAGCATGCGGGGCCAACTTGAGGCAACTCAAGGTTCTGGTTCTACCGTAGCTTTTCCCATCCGGTCGTGGCCTGAGACGAGATACACGCGGCTACTATCAGGGTGTCGGCACGCCGGGAGGTCTTGCTGGATTAGTTTTACCTTTGTCGAAATATCTTGAGCACGGGATTCCGAGAATACTCGGGTCTTCCCACCTTGGAGTTGCGACTCCACAGATCGTGAGCTTGTGATGGGCTAAGTTGGGACACCCCTGCAGGGTTTTGAACTTTCAAAAGTTGTGCCCGCGGTTATGTGGCAGATGGGAATTTGTTAATATCCGATTGTAGATAACTTGACACCATATCCTTAAGAATACACTACCTGTGTGAGTAACCGTGATGGTCTCTTTCCGAAGGGCTTTGGAAAGTGAACACGGTGGGGTTATGAATGAACATGAGTAGCTAGGATCAGTTCTTGATCAACTTGGCGACCGTTGGCACATATTCTCCTCTCGCTCTGAACTCGTAAGCTAGTTGCTTAGTGCTTGCTGCAAACACTTTATTACCCTTCCACACCTAAGGCTTTGTTAGTTTTGATACCCGGGAATGGGATTGCTGAGTCCTTGGGGCTCATAGATTACTACACACACCAGATGCAGGTACCGTCGAGAACAATGCAGGAGATGGATCAGAACTTCACTAGGAGTTCGATGAAGAGCGTGGTTGTTTCTATGTTGCGTATCCCGAGGATCAGTAGTGGCTTCTACTAGGGGCGATCAGGACTTGTGTTGTGGTATCTTTTCTCGGTTGGATTTCGTCCGTAGTCGGACCCTATGTTATTTGGATGAATGTATGTTATTGTATTCTTTGTGTGACGTTGCGAGTGCAAGCCAACTATTTTACTCTTTCATCCCTGAACTTTTACATGAGTTGTGAAAATATACCATGCTTGCGATCATTCCAGAGTGCGCTTATGTCTCTAAGTCGTGCCTCGACACGTGGGAGATATAATCACATCCTGGGCATTACAAGTTGGTATCAGAGCCTTCTCCGACCTAGGAGCCCCTTGATTGATCGAACCGCTGACGGTTGAGTCTAGGCACACACAAAAATGTTTTGAGCCCTATATATATATCGGAGAGTAGGATTTATTTTACTCCTCATCTCCTTCGTCGCTCTGGTGAGGACTCCTCACGTTGTTTTACCTTCACTACTCTCAAAATTTCACCAAAATATTTTTAGGATCACGCGGGTATTGTTTGGATTGTTCCGATATCTTTGTAACGAGAACATTTTTCTTGGTGCCTCCTGTCATTTAGGGGTTGTGGCAGTGTCTCGGGGAGTTGAGCTCCGAGGTGTTGTCGTCACAAATGTATCGTAGCGGTTCTAGAATACCAGAGGCGGCCGACATCGAAAACTCTTCTATGCATGTCTGGTGGTGAGATAACCCCGACGTCACCCAGTACTGGAGAGATAGTTCAAGAGTATTGCCACAGCTAGTATAGCGGATGCGTTTCGAAGGTCCGAGGTAAACAGTTTCCGAATATGACTGGTTATGTGTTGACAGATGGATACAGCTGGATGTAGGTTTAGAGTTGAGTGTGTGGTGCTTCCCCTGTATCCCCAACACTAGATTGCATAACCAGAAAGCTTCGGGAATTAATAGGTGGGTTTCAAGTAGCTCGTAGGTAATCTTCCAACGGGTGCATGGTATGAGGTTTGGGGTTCAACATCTAGTGAAGAGGTTTCATGGGCGTTGTTCCAATTGGGAGTTGCATCTTAAAGGATCCTTGGCTATGCTGATCCGGGGATTGCAACGCCCTTTGTAACACGTGCCATGGGGCATTCGGCACGAACATGTGGGACGAAACCTCTATTATGTATTTGTTCCATCTGTACCTTGTTGTTTTTATTCTATCATTTTGTTCTCCCAAGTGGCTTCTCGACAAGTTGTTGTATCATTAAGCTATGGAATTCATTCGTTCAATTTTGTTCGGATGTTCATTGTGAAGACTATATGTTGCAAATATCTAGCCGTTGATTCAGCTTATCTATTATTTGCTTCAATGGCTAACGGTTGTCATCATCTTCAGGATGGCACCTAAGAAAGTTCCCAGCCAGAACCCAGAGGGTGAAGAAGAGCGTCCACCTTCCCCTCCTCCTCCGTCTGAGGCATGGAGAGCGATTATGCAGGCAACCAATCAGAATACTCAGATGCTCATGCAGATGATGCAGAGTTTCCAAGCCAATCAAGCAAATGAAGGCAATCAAGGGAACCAAGGCCAAGGAAATCTGTTCAATCAACCTCACATTGCGACTCTGAACCAATTCCTGGCAAATCAGCCCAAGTCTTTCAGTTACTGTGTGGACCCGCTAGATGCTGAAGATTGGATCACAGACATCAAAAGGCATTTTGAGTGCAGTAATGTCAGACCTGAGGATTATTTCAAGTTTGCCGCCTTCTAACTCAAAGATCAAGCTGCAGATTGGTGGCAACAGTACAAAGACTCCAGAGGTGGTCGTGAGATCTCGTGGACTGATTTCTGCCACGATTTCCGTTCTCATCACATTTTTACCAGTGTCATTGAAGGCATGCGTGAGAAATTATGCAATCTGAAGCAAGGCACCATGTCTGTCTACCAATACAATGTCAAG
>LR738713.1:303616456-303681861 GCA_902687465.1 Secale cereale
GTTCAATTTTGTTCGGATGTTCATTGTGAAGACTATATGTTGCAAATATCTAGCCGTTGATTCAGCTTATCTATTATTTGCTTCAATGGCTAACGGTTGTCATCATCTTCAGGATGGCACCTAAGAAAGTTCCCAGCCAGAACCCAGAGGGTGAAGAAGAGCGTCCACCTTCCCCTCCTCCTCCGTCTGAGGCATGGAGAGCGATTATGCAGGCAACCAATCAGAATACTCAGATGCTCATGCAGATGATGCAGAGTTTCCAAGCCAATCAAGCAAATGAAGGCAATCAAGGGAACCAAGGCCAAGGAAATCTGTTCAATCAACCTCACATTGCGACTCTGAACCAATTCCTGGCAAATCAGCCCAAGTCTTTCAGTTACTGTGTGGACCCGCTAGATGCTGAAGATTGGATCACAGACATCAAAAAGCATTTTGAGTGCAGTAATGTCAGACCTGAGGATTATTTCAAGTTTGCCGCCTTCCAACTCAAAGATCAAGCTGCAGATTGGTGGCAACAGTACAAAGACTCCAGAGGTGGTCGTGAGATCTCGTGGACTGATTTCTGCCACGATTTCCGTTCTCATCACATTTTTACCAGTGTCATTGAAGGCATGCGTGAGAAATTATGCAATCTGAAGCAAGGCACCATGTCTGTCTACCAATACAATGTCAAGTTCCAGAATCTTGCCCGTTATGCGAAGCAAGACATCCCCGATGCCAAGAGCAAAATCTATCAGTTCCGAGGTGGTCTGAAAGATGAACTCCAACTTGCACTCACTTTATTCGAGCCAGATGAATTTGACCAATTCTACAACATGGCTCTCAAGAAAGAGGCAGCTCAGCTCAAGTGTGAAGCTTCCAAAAAGAGGATAAGAGATGTTGTTCACTCCTCCTCTTCCTCTCAAGTGGTTGCCAAGCAGCAGAAGTTCTGGCTACCGCCTCCTCCAGTGCTCCGTCCTCCAAGAAACAACAAGCACTTAGGTGGTCGTGGATTCTCCCACCCACTCAACCCAAGCAACCAGTCCAAGTCTCAGTTCCAAGCTCCAAGACCAAGCGGTCCTTATCATCGGCCACTTTCAGAAGTTACTTGCAACAAGTGTACTCAGAAGGGTCACTATGCTAACAAGTGTCCCAACCAAAGGCACCTTTCGCCTCCTCCACCTGTCAGCAATGCTATTGTCAAGCACAATCCCAAGTCAGCAAGAGTGAACCTGATGAATGCAGCTCAAGCAGAGGATTCTTCTGATGTGATAATTGGTAATCTTCCAGTTAACTTTATTCCTGCAAAAGTCTTGTTTGATTTGGGTGCATCATGTTCTTTCATATCTCACCCATTTGCATCGAAGCACAATCTTGACACCGAAGCGTTACCATGGCCATTGCATGTTGTTTCCCTGGGCAAGAGGTTGTGTTCCAATATGATTGCTCCGGATATATCTATTCATATGGGTGATTATAGTTTTCTGGTTTCCCCGGTTATTCTCGGTAACTCGGACACTGATCTTATTCTTGGGATGGATTGGCTCTTGAAGCATGATGCTCTTATTGATTGTGCAAACAAGGAGGTCAATCTAACTCATCCTTCCGAAGACGTGATTATCTTCGCAGCTCGAGATAACACAATCAGGCTATTCTCTCTCAATGATAAGGGCGAGATTAATGCCATTTCTCAGATTCCGGTGGTTTGTGAATATGAGGATGTATTCCCTGAAGAGCTTCCAGGCATGCCTCCCAACCGTCCAGTTGAATTCGTCATTGAACTTGAACCTGGTACCGAGCCAGCCTGTCGGCGTCCATACAAGCTTTCTCCTAAAGAGTTGAAGGAGCTGAAGAAACAATTAGATGAGCAAGAACGTATAGGTCTAATCACACCAAGTACTTCTCCTTGGGGTTGTGGTGCTCTTTTTGTCAAGAAGAAGGATGGTATGGGACGATTGTGCGTTGATTACCGGCCATTGAACAAGAAGACAATAAAGAATAAGTACCCGCTCCCCAACATCAATGAATTGTTCGAGCAGCTCAAAGGAGCCAAGGTTTTATCGAAGCTTGATCTCTGGATGGGTTACCATCAGATTCGTATCCCTGAAGAAGATATTCCCAAGACTGCATCCAGAACAAGCTATGGCTCCTATGAATACACGGTCATGTCTTTCGGGCTTGCAAATGCTCCACCCACCTTCTCTCGAATGATGCACTTCATATTCAACCCCTACAGCAATGAATTCGTTCTCGTCTACCTCGATGATATCTTGGTATTCTCCAAGAAGAAAGAAGACCATGCCAAGCACTCCGTTTGGTCCTTGACAGGCTCCGTGAGCACCGTTTCTACGCGAAGTTCTCCAAATGTGAATTCTGGCTTGATAAAGTCCTCTATCTTGACCATATTATCTCTGCCAAGGGCATTTCTGTTAACCCCGAGAAGGTTGAAGCTATTGTCAACTAGGAACCTCCACAGAATGTCAAACAACTCCGAAGTTTCCTCGGTCTCGCAAGTTATTGCAGAAGGTTCATTGAGAACTTCTCCCAGATTGCCAAGCCTCTTTCCAACCTGTTGTAGAAGAATGTCAAGTACTCGTGGACTCCTGATTGTGATGTGGCATTCAAGACACTCAAAGAGAAGCTCATTTCTGCTCCGGTTCTTACTCCTCCGGATGAGTCCAAGCCTTATGAAGTGTTCTGTGATGCTTTATTGCAAGGTCTTGGCGGTGTTCTCATGCAAGACAAGAAGATCGTTGCATACACTTCGCGTCAGCTTAAACCAAATGAGAAGAATTACCCCACACATGATCTGGAGCTAGCAGCAGTTGTTCATGCCTTGATCACGTGGAGACACCTTCTGTTGGGCAGAAAAGTGGACATCTTCACCGATCACAAGAGCCTGAAGTACATCTTCACCCAGCCAAACCTTAACCTCCGCCAGACTCATTGGGTTGAAATGATTCAAGAGTAATGTCATTGCAGATGCCTTGAGCAGAAAGGCTTATTGCAACAGTCTCCTTCTCAAAACGTTCCAACCTGAACTTTATGAATCATTCAGGAAGCTCAACCTCCAAGTTGTTCTGTAATGATTTCTTGCCAACCTTCAAGTTGCTCCTACCTTGGAAGATCAAATCCGTGAGGCCCAACTCAGTGATTCTCTGGTGCAGAAAGTGAAACGTGGTATTGCTAAGGGTACTCCCAAGTACAAGTGCTATCGCATTGATGACATAGACAATTTGTTCTTTGAGGACAGACTTGTGGTTCCCAAAGGTGATCTCAGGAAGCTCATAATGAACGAAGCACATGACTCACTCCTCTCGATACATCCACGAAGCTCCAAGATGTACCATGACCTCAAGCAATCCTATTGGTGGACTCGTATGAAAAGAGAGATTGCTCAATTCGTGAACGAGTGTGATGTCTGCAGAAGAGTGAAGGCAGAGCATCAACGTCCAGCCGGACTCCTTCAACCTCTACCTATTCCCGAGTGGAGATTCGATCACATTGAGATGGATTTCGTCACCGTCTTTCCCAAGTCCAAGCAAGGAAATGATGATATCTTTGTGGTGATTGACAAGCTCACAAAAGTGGCTCATTTTCTTCCAGTCAAAGAATCCATCAACGCAGCTCAACTGGCAGAGCTATATACCTCCAGAATTGTCTCTTCGCATGGCATCCCTCGAGTAATCTCCTCAGATCATGGAAGCTTGTTCACTTCCAAGTTCTGGGATTCCTTTCAGTCATCTATGGGTACCAAGATTCGCTTCAGCACAGCTTTTCACCCTCAGACCAGTGGGCAAGTCGAAAGAGTGAACCAAATTCTCGAAGATATGCTCAGAGCTTGTGTAATCTCCTTCGGTGTGAAATGGGAAGATTGCCTTCCATTTGCTGAATTCTCCTACAACAACAGCTTCCAAGCAAGTGCAGGCAAAGCACCATTTGAAATTCTCTATGGCAGAAAGTGTCGTACCCCTCTCAACTGGTCCGAGACTGGTGAACGTCAACTCCTTGGAAATGATTTAATCTCAGAGGCCGAAGAAATGTGCAAAGTCATACATGAGAATCTCAAAGACGCGCAATCGCGCCAAAAGAGCTACTATGACGGCAAGCATCGTGACTTGGCTTTCGACATTGGAGATCATGTCTATCTTCGTGTTTCTCCTATGAAGGGCACTCAGAGGTTCAGTATCAAGGGCAAGCTTGCTCCAAGATACGTGGGCCCTTTCAAGATACTTGGCAAGAGAGGCGATCTAGCCTACCAACTCGGGCTTCTCTCCAACTTTGCAAATGTGCACGATGTGTTTCACGTGTCACAACTCCGCAAGTGCTTCAAGACGCTTGAACGCACCATTCCTTTCGAAGAGATTGATCTTCAACAAGACTTGTCATATCGTGAGCACCCCGTTGCTATTCTTGAAGAAACTGGACACAAGACCTGCAACAAGTCCATCAAATTCTTGAAAGTGAAGTGGTCACACCATACCGACCGAGAAGCTACATGGGAACGAGAAGATCATCTTCGTTCCGAGTATCCCGCTTTCTTTGAGTCCTAGATCACGGGACGAGATCTTTTCGTAGTGGAGGAGAGTTTTTAACACCCCATATGTAATACTTCCTTTTGGCAATATATATAATTACCATTTGGTCCTTATCCTTTTCCTTGGGAGTTCTTTTCAATTATGCCTTGTTATTGCATTGCATGTTTTTCCTTCTTTATGCATTCATGCATTGCTTCATCATCATCATTGCATCATGGTCATCATATGGCATTTCATATTTTCATTGTGTTTTCTCATCCTTGTTAGACTAGATGAGTTTCTCTAGCTCATGCTTTGGTGGTTTGATGCAAGACATGCCCAATCCTTAAACCTGTCACATCCCTAGTTAGCACTTGCTTTAGTACCTAGCTAGAGTGTGCATCATGTCTACTTTCAAAGAAACTAGAAATGGGATTAACAGAAACCCCAGCACCCCTCTTCTATCAACTAGGGTTTGATAAAATATTTTCCAATGTACCCAAAATGCCCTTCAAAAATGTTCATCATTTCTGCCTTGGTCTCAAACCTTTGCTAAAAATGGTGCACAATTTTCTAGGACACTCTAGGGCTTTGGATTAAATCATATGGTATTTGTATTTGGGCATTTAAATAATTTTAAATATTTTAAATGCTCAAATAATCATGAACTATAATGTTTCCTATTGTTCATATTATATACAGTAGGTATGACAAGTGTTATGAGTTATAAAAGTGCTCTGGCATTTTATTTAATTAAACAAAGTTGCAAAACAAATGAAACAGAAAAGAAATAGAAAAAAAGAGAGAGAGAGAGAAGAAGTTTACCTGGCGCCCCACCCGGCCCACCTGCCAGCCCAGCCCAGCTGCCGCTCCAGCGAGCTGCTTGGCTCGGCCAGGCAGGCAGGCAGGTGCTCGACGGCGACCGCACCGCGCGCCACGCAGCTGCCTGCCGCCCTGCTTCCTCCCCTCGCCGTCCTGGAGGGCTGGATCGGTCGTACACGTCGCCCCCAACCTCGCAGACACCTCCCCCTCTCCCCAGCTCCTCTCCCTCGCTCTCCCCGTGCCATGGCCGACGCCGTCGTGCTCGCACCGTCGTAGAAGCCGCGCCCACCGTCGTCCCTGAGCCCCGCCTTGGTGTCCGTCGTCTCCGCCGTCCTCGACTACTTCGAACAGGCCGAGCCCCGAGCGCTCGCCCGCCCTGGAGACGCCCCCGACCTCTTCTTCCCCAACTCCGGCCGCGGAGATCCCCCTCGCCGTTTCGCTCAGCTCCGACCACCCCCGAGCTCGCTTCGGCGCCTGCTGCAACCCCTGTGAGCCCAGCTTCGTCCTCCCCCTCTCTGTTGGCTCTCTTCTCCCCTGGAACGCACCGCACGAAGCTCACCTGCACGCACCGCCGCGGAGCTCATCGTCGACGAGGCTCCGGCCATCCATTGGTCCGGCCACCGTGCCTATCAGCTTCACCATCACACGTAGATGCTGTAGGACCACTTCACGCTCCTCTACGAGCACCGCACCGTCGTTTTCGACTTCGCCGAACTCCGGCCGCCGCTGGACACGTCGCCGGCGTCATCTCCGGCGACCCCGAGGCCAGCCACCACCTCCACTCGATGCGGTTT
Organism: Secale cereale; assembly: GCA_902687465.1. Classification (NCBI taxonomy): domain Eukaryota; kingdom Viridiplantae; phylum Streptophyta; class Magnoliopsida; order Poales; family Poaceae; genus Secale; species Secale cereale. The sequence continues at coordinate 303,622,569 of LR738713.1, forward strand.
GCCTCCAGCTACCCGTAGGTGTGCTCCGCCGTCGATTTGGCAGCCGGAGCACGAAACCCGCACCCCACCGCCGTGTTTGGCCTCGCCGGCGGCTAAACGCCGGCGAGTTGGACCTGTTTTGACCACGGGTTTGACCCCCTGGGTCACAGACATGTGGGCCCTGCCCGCAAGTCAAACCTAGTTTAGGTGTTATTTTAATTCTAATTAGTTAATTAGTTAACTGTGACACTGACCAGTGGGTCCCACTGGTCAGGTTTGACTTGGTGAAAGTGCAACTAATCCCCGGGTGGTTTTGGTAATTAACAACAACATATATATCATTGAACTAATATTCTCTTGAGAATCATTTCAGAAAAGTTCGATGATATGGGTATGGAAATGTCTGAAGAAGTGGACCCCTCAAAATGCTAAGACAAGCATTGGCAAAAGCTCAAGACTCCTTTTTGGTTTAGTGATCAAAGATCACATTGAGTCCATAGGAAAGCCAATACTATTAAAAGGGGATGAGGTTGTGTTAATGTTCTTGTTGCTCAAGTGCTTGGTGATCTAACTCCCTCAACTATCAGCACTATTCACTACTTAACACACACCCATAAGTAATCTCGGTCACACCGATTTCTCCAACTCAGTCCCACCGAGATGAACCACTTCAGTTGTTTCTCCAAACCCTAGCTTCTCGGTCAAACCGATTCTGAGTTTCGGTCTCACCGAAAAAGGACTGCCAACCTTCTGTGATCAGTTGACATCAATTCGGAATATCCGAGTTTATACTTTCGGTCTCACCGAAATGGCAAACCCTAACCTTTGACTCACTTCGGTCTCACCGAGATGGTATTTTCGGTCCCACCGAAAATCCCAACGTTCACTATATTTGAACTTTCGGTCTGACCGAGTTTTAACTTCGGTCTCACCGAGATTGGTCAAATGTGTGTGTAACGGTTGGATTTTGTGTGGAGGCTATATATACCCCTCCACCCCCTCCTCATTCGTGAGGAGAGCCATCAGAAAGTACCACCACTTCTATCATACACTTTCTGAGAAGTGAACCACCTACCCTTGTGTTGAGATCAAGCCTTTCCATTCCTACCATATGAAGCTTGATCTCTAGCCTTCCCAAGTTGCTTTCCACTCAAATCTTTCTTCCACCACAGCCATATCAGTGAGGAGAGTTGAGTGTTGGGGAGTTTATCACTTGAAGCACAAGAGCAAGGAGTTCATCATCATCAACACCGTCTATTACCTTTTGGGGGGTGGTGCCTCCTAGATTGGTTAGGTGTCGCTTGGGAGCCTCCGTCTTGATGATGTGGAGTTGAACCAAGATGTTTGTAAGGGCAAGGAGATCGCCTACTTCGTGAAGATCTACCCCGAGTAAGGCTAGTCCTCCGTGGGCGTAGGCCGTGATGGAATAGACAAGGTTGCTTCTTCGTGGACCCTTCGTGGGTGGAGCCCTCCGTGGACTCGCGCAGCCGTTACCCTCCGTGGGTTGAAGTCTCCATCAACGTGGATGTACGATAGCACCACCTATCGGAACCACGACAAAAATCTCCGTGTCACCAAACTGCGTTTGATCTTCTCCACCTCTCTTTTACATGTGCAATTTACTTTCCGCTGCATAAACTCTAGAATTGCATGTGTAGGGTGTTACTTGAACTGATCTTGTTTGTGAAACTGCCAAAAACATTGCATGACCTAAAGGCAGATTTTTTATATTGTCAAGTAGTCTAATCACCCCCCCTCTAGACCTACTTCGATCCTACACTTGGACTGGCCCCGTTGACTGCCTGACGTCAGCATGATGTCATGCTGACGCAGTAAAGGATTTTCTAGGATTTTTGGATTAAAAATAATTCAGGAAATTCCAGAAAATACCCAAAACTTCTAAAAATCATATAAAATTAACCATAGCTCAGATGGAAAAGATTTATATATGAAAAATGATCAGAAAAATCCAATCTTTCCAATGGCACTGGTTTCATGCATGTTTGAACAAGTTAACTTGCTGTATACATCAAAAACATGATAATGCACTTATTTAAATAATAGTTTGAACTCCAATTTGAATCTATGATTCAAATAGGTTCAAACCCTTCTGGTTTTAGTTGCATTAGCCAACACACATGCATCTTGCCATGTCATGAGCATGCATCATATTGTTGCATTTGTTTGTTAATGATTGTATCGCCGGTATTCTCTGTGTTAGGTCCTGCTCCCGAGGATACTGCTGCGTATCCAGTTGAAGAGCAGTACCCGACAACTACCTTGTCAGGCAAGCAATCATTGATCATTCCGATACAAACCCAACCTTCTCGCTCCTGCTCTCTTTTACTGCATTAAGGCAACAACGTGTGAACTGCTACTTGCTGCGGTAGTTGAACCCTATCCCTTGCATGACCTGTCATTGCCACAGTAAATAGTTGAAACCCACTGGCATGTGTAGGAGTGGATTGAGCCATGTGATGTGTGATCCACCATGCTATTTGTTTATGTTGCCTGCTATGCTTAGAGTTGTGTCTGGTCTGGTTCATCTGGGTGATGGATCAGAGTGAAATGATCATATCGGTAAAGAGAAGGAGGCGTGGAATACGCTTGGTAAAGGTATCGATGAAAGGCCATGTAGGAGTACATGGTGGGTTGTTTCATTGGAATCGTCCATAGGACCTGAGATCTGTATGTGTGGTTCAAGTTGCAGTTACTACCATGCATTGGGCCCGAAACCAATGGACCCTCTCGGCTTATTAATTACCCTCGATCTCTGTCCAGGAGTTGCAACTAGTTTCTGGTGTTTATAGCTTACTAGAGGTCGTGCACAATGCTGACCCTCGGGGTGGGTTGTGATGCGACAGGTACGTGGCACGGTGTACCGGTTGCCCGTTTGGTGACTCGGGAACCCTGTACACATCGTTTGGGGCCGTGAGCGACACCCCTGCCGGATCTCCCCACGGATGGAACCCAAATAGGCGATAAACCTGGACGAGAGACTTGAGTAGTTAGTCAGATCGTGGCCGACACCCCCGCTGGGCTTCCGCTTGAAGGTTGCCGAGTACACGCCGAGTAAACGGCGATAAGTGGTGAAAGCGTGTGTGAAGTAGTACACCCCTGCAGGGTTATCAAACTATTCGAATAGCCGTTGTTCGCGGTACGGACTACTTGGTTACTCTTACAGTTCATAGACAAGTTGATGGATACTACTAAAAGCCTCAAGATAAGTGTGAGTGCCGTGGATGGCCCTTCCGTAGGATGACGGAAGAAGATCATCGGTAGTGTATTGATGTGGTGAGTAGAGGACTCGTGTTCGTAATAACATCTTGCAATCTGTTGGGAGTTGTAGTATAGGTTAGCCAAGGTCAAAGCTGGCATTCTGCATTGAACTCCACTACCCCCTTTGATAATGTTGCATGTATGATAGGTTCTGTGGTAAGACTTGCTGAGTACCTTTGTACTCATGTTTGCTTAATAACTATTGCAGAGGAGAACCCTGCCCCTGCCGATGGGTTCTACATAGACGTTGACGTCGACGAGTAGCTTGACACCCAGACGGAGATCTGGAGCTTGTGAAGGGCCTTGTAGATAGTCAGGCTACACCAAGCCTGTTTTATTTTCTAAGTTGTCTGTACTCAGACATGTAGCTTCCGCTTGTGCTTGTATGACTGTATGACTTGAGTGTTGGGTCATGTGACCCCTACCTGTATGGATATGTTATGTATGGCTCTTGGAGCCTTTTAAATAAAGTACTTTGAGTCCTAGAGTTCTGTTGTGATGCAATGTTGTATTTGCACATATTGAGCATATTGCGTGTATGTTTGAAATGCTTGGTATGTGTGGGATCCGACACCTAGTTGTTTTCCTTTGGTAGCCTACCTTACAGGGAAATGCCTCCTAGTGATTCCAATGAGCCTTGGTAGCTTGCTACTGCTCGGAACACGTAGGCTGGCCGGCATGTGTCCTTCTTCGTTCCTGTGTCTGTCCCTTAGGGGAAATGTCACGCGTTGTTCCTTTAAGTCCATGTAGCTTGCTACGACTTGGGTTCATACGTTGATGACCGACATGTTCGTTGCTGGGTCATGGATGCCTGTCTCTGTAATCTAGTGCCACTTTTGGTTTATAACTAGCCATGTCGGACCGGGTTCTCTGTCATATGGATGCTAGCGACACTGTCATATACGTGTGCCAAAATGCGCAAACGGTCCCGGGCCAGGTAAGGTGGCACCCATGGGGTTACCGTGCGTGAGGCCGCAAAGTGATATGACGTGTTACAGCTAGATCGGTGTGACTTAGGATCGGGGTCCTGACAGCGTTGGCATCAGAGTTGGACTGCCTGTAGGTTTCTCAAGCCAAACTGGTCGATGTTGAGTCTAAAAAAATTCTTAGTTATATGTAGGGGAATTGATTGTGGAAGGGAACGTAAGGCTCTTTTTACTCCTTTACCTTATGCCCTTCTGATCTGAGTCAGTCTATTCTTTCTACGAGGATTTAGGACTAGGCCTCTTATCCTTACTAGGTTCACGTGTTACTAATCTGTAGACTCTTAGGTTTGTTGGTTTCAAGCCTCAGTTCAGTTTCTATCCCTTTAGTATGATGATTGTTAGACCTGGAACCTTGATATGGATTGTTGAGTGGCTATGCTATCATTTGTATGATGTCTCAAATCTTTGTTTGAGCATTTACAGTTGTTATGCTGCCCGATTTCTTCCAGAAAGACTAATGCCTTTGCATTATTCCGTGTTTCAGATGTCTGGCCGCATCCCTCACCAAGTGGTTCGTTTGACTCGGTGCATTAATGTGCCCGGTCACACGGCCATGCTAGTCCGTGTGCTGACTGAGACCGGTTATCGCTGGTATCCTGAGTACACCATGGAGGAACAGTACCGGGATTTCAATCAGAGTCAGTATTTCTGCACAGTCCGGATATACCCCTCATATCCTGGAGCTAACGACCCCATCCATTGGTCTTATGGACTCGGGATTACCATCGAGATGGCAGTGCAGGATGCCGCTTATTCGATGATGACCATTCTCCGTGCTAGGCATGCCCTGTTGCTGAACACTGAGTTCTGTTACATGCCAGCCTCACTTCCCGGAGAGGAAGGCTACTACACTGGTCTGTATACTGATGCTGCTCATGAAGAGCCACTGCTTCAGACTACTGTTCAGATGTTGGAGGATAGGGACCGTGAGGTCCGTGCCCTCCGAATGGAGCTGTATAACACTCGAGCTGCTCATTGGACTACTTTGACATGGCTTGCACCTGCTGTGCACGCCGGATATCTGGACATGCGGGATTTGTACCCCGTGCGGACTCGTCTGCCTGATCGCATGGATTGGCGTGACGTTGGGGGTATTACACCTCCACGTGGGCGTCGGTTGCCACCAGCATCGGGACCGAGGCCACATCCGTGTCCTTATGGTCCACAGCCTTCGAGTGCTCGCGAGTTCCAAGATCCATCTGTTCCACTTCCAGGCTACGGTGGTAATATTTACGAGGATTACTACGCGAATGTCTGAGCTAGGCCGTGGTTGTAGTAGTATTGTAGTAGTTGTATTTCCATAGTCCTGCGTGTCTTGTGGAATATGACTTAGTGTGTACTGAGTTCCGGAGGTGTAGTTAAATAATGTATAGGAGCTTGGAATGCCTCTGATGGGATGTATCATCTTTCACCACAGTTGTACTTTAGCCTTGGCTTGTACTAAACTTTGTATGGTGTGTATGACCACTGGTGTATATATAGCAGTTCCTATATTACCATGTCGTACGGATGAACATCTTTGCATTCCGTGTCATCCATTACATTCTGCACTTCTATGTCAAATTTTGCCATCCTTGTCTAAACTGTTGTTTTGTTTTCCTAGGATGGTCAACACTCACAACACTCCTGCTGCTCAGGAGCAGGGTGAGGCTAGTGGGGCTAGAGATGGGAATCTGCCCCAGCCACCCTCCTTGGCAGAAGTTATGCTTGAAGCAGAACGGAACAAGAGAGAGACCAACCGTCTGCTGGAACGCATAGAACAGAACACTGGGTTCCGTCAGAGGAATGACGTGGTGTCAATCCACGATTTTATCAAGATGTCTCCACCGAAGTTCCATCACTCCACTGAACCTCTGGATGCTGATGACTGGCTACGTAGTATCACCCACAAGCTACACTCTGCCCGTGTGTCCGAAGCTGACAAGGTTATCTACGCCGCCTACCATCTGGAGGGCCCTGCCAGTCTTTGGTGGGAAAACTTTGAAGCTATGCGTCCTTCTGGCCAAGTCACTACCTGGGTTGAGTTCAGTGAGGCATTCGGTGAACACCACATTCCGGAAGGTCTCATGGATCGCAAGCGGGAGGAATTCTGCAACTTCACCCAGGGCCGTTTAACTGTGGATGGCTATAGTCGCGAGTTTGGTAACCTGGCACGCTATGCACCTGAGGAAGTATCCACCGATGCCAAGAAGCAGGCGAGGTTCCGCAAGGGGCTCAGCCCTGAACTCCGCCGAGATCTGCGTTTGCACGAGTGCACTTCCTTCCAGAAGTTGGTTAACAAGGCTATCAGTGCTGAAACAGGCCAGACCGACTTCGAGGCCACCCGCAAGCATACTCGAGACTTTGGTTCCTCATCCGGCTCTGGCTCTCACAAGCACCGTGTGTGGATTCCTAACACTGCTCTGCCACCCAAGTACACACCGAGGCCATCCTATGAGGCGCCTCGCCCAACTCAACAGTTTGCACCTGCCAAGACCTATGGAGGACCACCTTCCAACTTTGCTCCACGCACCACCACTGTGACATGTTTCAAGTGTGGAGAACCGGGGCACTACATGCGTGAGTGTCCTCAGAACCAACCAGGAAAACCCGTTGGCCGTGGTAAACCAACCGGCAAGGTGACTTATGTCAAGCCAATCCCCACTACACGTGGTCATGTCAACTATGTCTCTGCCGAGGAAGCTTATGAGGATCCTAACGTCGTCCTTGGTACGCTTCTCGTAAACTGCCATCCGGCATCTGTTCTTTTCGATATTGGAGCATCCCATTCGTTCATATCTGAGAGCTATGCTCGATTGCACAACATGACTTTTTGTGACATGCCTACTTCCATGGTTATTCAAACTCCTGGTTCAAAGTGGCAAACCTCTAGGGTAAGCCATGGAAATGAAATCCTTGTCGATAGACTTGTTTTCCTTGCATCTTTAATCGCTCTCAAGTCCTCGGACATAAACATCATCTTGGGTATGGATTGGATGACAACTCATTACGCCAAGATTGATTGCTATACTAGGACCGTTCAACTTACACACCCATCCGGCAAGATAGTCAATGTCTTGACCCGAATGGCTGAGCGTCAGCTCTACTCTCTTAATGCCAGCCCTCTACCAGAACTCGAAGATATCCCGGTAGTCCGTGACTTCCCGGATGTTTTTCCAGAAGAATTGCCAGGAATTCCACCTGACCGAGATGTCGAGTTCGTGATAGATCTTATCCCTGGAACTGTCCCAATCTCTAGGAGACCTTATAAGATGGCACCACTAGAATTAGCTGAGCTAAAGAAACAACTCGATGAGTCCTTGCAAAAAGGTTTCATCCGTCCTAGTCCTTCCCCTTGGGCTTGCCCCGTCCTCTTCGTCAAGAAGAAGGATGGAACGGAGCGGATGGTTGTAGATTACCGACCTGTCAATCTGGTCACCATAAAGAATAAGTATCCGCTCCCCAGGATCAACGACCTGTATGATCAGCTCGCTGGATCCTCAGTCTTCTCTAAGATGGATTTGAGGTTGGGCTACCATCAAATCAAAATCAAGAATGGGGACATTCCTAAAACGGCTTTTGTTACTCGTTATGGCCAATATGAGTACACCGTCATGTCCTTCGGATTAACCAATGCCCCAGCTACCTTTTCTCGGTTAATGAATTCTATATTCATGGAGTATTTGGATAAATTCGTCGTGGTATAACTCGATGATATACTCATCCATTCCAAGAACAAGGAAGATCATGCTGAGCATTTAAGGATGGTATTGACGAAACTTCGAGAGCACCGCATTTATGCCAAAATCTCTAAATGTGAATTTTGGTTGCCAGAAGTAATCTATCTAGGTCATGTGATCTCTGGCAAGGGTATTGCTGTCAATCCCGAGCGAGTTCAAGCCGTCCTTGATTGGACTTCCCCTGAATCGGTCAAGCAAGTTAGGAGTTTTCTTGGCTTAGCGAGCTATTGCCGACGTTTCGTCGAGAACTTCTCCAAGGTTGCTAAACCTCTAACCGAACTCCTCAAGAAAGATAAAAAGTTTGAGTGGACCCCACAGTGCGAGTCCAGTTTTCAGGAACTGAAAAGACGCCTGACATCTGCACCTGTACTGGTACCACCAGATTTTTCCAAGGATTTTATAATCTATTGCGACGCCTCGCGACAAGGACTAGGTTGCATTCTCATGCAAGATCGTCAAGTGATTGCATACGCATCTCGACAGTTGCGTCCACACGAGGATAACTATCCTACTCATGATCTAGAGCTTGCAGCTGTAGTCCATGCACTCAAAACATGGCGACATTACCTTCTTGGTAATCACTGTGAAATCTTCACTGATCATCAAAGTTTGAAGTATATCTTCACACAACCGGATTTGAATCTCAGGCAAAGACGTTGGGTTGAGTTGCTCACCGACTACGACTTAAGAATCACTTACACCCCTGGAAAGGCCAATGTCATGGCTGATGCACTAAGTCGTAAGTCATATTGTAACAATTTGATGTTACAACAAGGTCAACCACTTCTCCACGAGGAATTTCGTAACCTTAACCTTCACATTGTTCCTCGAGGATTCCTTTCCACCTTGGTGGCGAAACCTACCCTTATGGATCAGGTCATCAAAGCACAGAAGGTTGATCCCGGAATTTCTCGTATTAAGAGGAACATCAAGAAAGGAGTTGCAGGATGTTTCTCAATGGATGATCAAGGAGTCGTATTCTTTAGCAACCGTTTAGTGGTTCCTAAAGTACGAAATCTAAGACGTTTGATCCTTAAGGAGGCTCATGAATCTCCTCTCACGATTCATCCCGGTAGTACTAAAATGTTTCAGGACCTACGTCAGAGATTCTGGTGGACTAGGATGAAGAGAGAAATCAATCAATTCATTGCTAACTGCGACGTTTGCCGTCGAGTCAAAGCAGAGCATCAACGGCCTGCTGGCACCCTTCAACCTTTAGCTATTCCTGAATGGAAATGGGATAAAGTCGGTATGGACTTCATTACCGGGTTTCCCAGGTCCAGGAAAGGGAATAATGCTATCTTCGTCGTTATCGACCGCCTCTCTAAAGTAGCTCATTTCCTGCCTGTTCGCGAGAGTATTACCGCTAGCCAGCTAGCAGACTTGTATGTCTCTCGAATAGTATCACTTCATGGTGTGCCGTTGGAGATTAACTCAGACCGTGGAAGTCTTTTCACATCACGATTTTGGGAAAGTTTCCAGAATGCTATGGGAACTCATCTCTCTTTCAGTACTGCCTTCCATCCCCAGTCAAGTGGTCAAGTGGAACGAGTCAATCAAATTCTGGAAGACATGCTTCGAGCCTCTGTCATTTCTTTCGGTATGGAGTGGGAAAAGTGTCTTCCATTTGCCGAATTTGCTTATAACAATAGTTATCAAGCCAGCTTGGGTAAAGCTCCCTTCGAAGTTCTATATGGACGAAAGTGTCGAACACCTCTTAACTGGTCAGGGACTGGGGAAAGACAATTCTTTGGCCCGGATATGATTCAGGAAGCAGAAGAGCAAGTTCGCATCGTTCGTGAGAGATTGAAAACAGCCCAGTCTCGCCAAAAGAGCCAATATGGTAGTCATCATAAGGCTGTGACTTTTGAAGTCGGCGATAAGGCTTACCTTCGGGTTACTCCTCTTAAGGGAACCCATCGCTTCGGTATCAAAGGCAAATTGGCCCCTCGTTTCATCGGTCCTTTTCGCATTCTTGCCAAACGAGGAGAAGTTGCCTACCAACTGGAACTACCTCCGCACCTATCCAGAGTTCATGATGTTTTCCACGTTTCTCAACTCAGGCGTTGCTTCTCGGATCCTATCCGCGGAGTGGACCACGAAACGATTGATCTCCAGGACAATCTCACATATCGAGAATAACCCGTTCGTATTCTTGATCAAACCGAGCGCACCACTCGACGCCACAATATCAAGTTTCTCAAGGTTCAATGGTCACATCATTCCGAGAGTGAAGCTACTTGGGAAAGGGAGGATCGTCTTCGACTTGAGTACCCCACCCTCTTTCCGGAGGAACCCGAATCTCGGGACGCGATTCTTTTAAGTGGGGGTGAGTTGTCACATCCCTAGTTAGCACTTGCTTTAGTACCTAGCTAGAGTGTGCATCATGTATACTTTCAAAGAAACTGGAAATGGGATTAACAAAAACCCCAGCACCCCTCTTCTATCAACTAGGGTTTGATAAAATATTTTCCAATGTACCCAAAATGCCCTTCAAAAATGTTCATCATTTCTGCCTTGGTCTCAAACCTTTGCTAAAAATGGTGCACAATTTTCTAGGACACTCTAGGGCTTTGGATTAAATCATATGGTATTTGTATTTGGGCATTTAAATAATTTTAAATATTTTAAATGCTCAAATAATCATGAACTATAATGTTTCCTACTGTTCATATTATATACAGTAGGTATGACAAGTGTTATGAGTTATAAAAGTGCTCTGGCATTTTATTTAATTAAACAAAGTTGCAAAACAAATGAAACAGAAAAGAAATAGAAAAAAAAGAGAGAGAAGAAGTTTACCTGGCACCCCACCCGGCCCACCTGCCGGCCCAGCCCAGCTACCGCTCCAGCGAGCTGCTTGGCTCGGCCAGGCAGGCACGCAGGTGCTCGACGGCGACCGCACCGCACGCCACGCAGCTGCCCGCCGCCCTGCTTCCTCCCCTCGCCGTCCTGGAGGGCTGGATCGGTCGTACACGTCGCCCCCGACCTCGCAGACACCTCCCCCTCTCCCCAGCTCCTCTCCCTCGCTCTCCCCGCGCCATGGCCGACGCCGTCGTGCTCGCACCGTCGTAGAAGCCGCGCCCACCGTCGTCCCTGAGCCCCGCCTTGGTGTCCGTCGTCTCCGCCGTCCTCGACTACTTCGAACAGGCCGGGCCCCGAGTGCTCGCCCGCCCTGGAGACGCCCCCGACCTCTTCTTCCCCAACTCCGGCCACGGAGATCCCCCTCGCCGTTTCGCTCAGCTCCGACCACCCCCGAGCTCGCTTCGGCGCCTGCTGCAACCCCTGTGAGCCCAGCTTCGTCCTCCCCCTCTCCGTTGGCTCTCTTCTCCCCTGGAACGCACCGCATGAAGCTCACCTGCACGCACCGCCACGGAGCTCGTCGCCGATGAGGCTCCGGCCATCCATTGGTCCGGCCACCGTGCCTATCAGCTTCACCATCACACGTAGGTGCTGTAGGACCATTTCACGCTCCTCTATGAGCACCGCACCGTCGTTTTCGACTTCGTCGAACTCCGGCCGCCGCTGGACTCGTCGCCGGCGTCATCTCCGGCGACCCCGAGGCCAGCCACCACCTCCACTCGATGTGGTTTGCCTCCAGCTACCCGTAGGTGTGCTCCGCCGTCGATTTGGCAGCCGGAGCACGAAACCCGCACCCCACCGCCGTGTTTGGCCTCGCCGGCGGCTAAACGCCGGCGAGTTGGACCTGTTTTGACCACGGGTTTGACCCCCTGGGTCACTGACATGTGGGCCCTGCCCGCAAGTCAAACCTAGTTTAGGTGTTATTTTAATTCTAATTAGTTAATTAGTTAACTGTGACACTGACCAGTGGGTCCCACTGGTCAGGTTTGACTTGGACTGGCCCCGTTGACTGCCTGACGTCGGCATGATGTCATGCGGACGCAGTAAAGGATTTTCTGGGATTTTTAGATTAAAAATAATTCAGGAAATTCCAGAAAATACCCAAAACTTCTAAAAATCATATAAAATCAACCATAGCTCAGATGGAAAAGATTTATATATGAAAAATGATCAGAAAAATCCAATATTTCCAATGGCACTGGTTTCATGCATGTTTGAACAAGTTAACTTGCTGTATACATCAAAAACATGATAATGCACTTATTTAAATAATAGTTTGAACTCCAATTTGAATCTTTGATTCAAATAGGTTCAAACCCTTCTGGTTTTAGTTGCATTAGCCAACACACATGCATCTTGCCATGTCATGAGCATGCATCATATTGTTGCATTTGTTTGTTAATGATTGTATCGCCGGTATTCTCTGTGTTAGGTCCTGCTCCCGAGGATACTGCTGCGTATCCAGTTGAAGAGCAGTACCCGACAACTACCTTGTCAGGCAAGCAATCATTGATCATTCCGATACAAACCCAACCTTCTCGCTCCTGCTCTCTTTTACTGCATTAAGGCAACAGCGTGTGAACTGCTACTTGCTGCGGTAGTTGAACCCTATCCCTTGCATGACCTGTCATTGCCACAGTAAATAGTTGAAACCCACTAGCATGTGTAGGAGTTGATTGAGCCATGTGATGTGTGATCCACCATGCTATTTGTTTATGTTGCCTGCTATGCTTAGAGTTGTGTCTGGTCTGGTTCATCTGGGTGATGGATCAGAGTGAAATGATCATACCGGTAAAGAGAAGGAGGCGTGGAATACGCTTGGTAAAGGTATCGATGAAAGGCCATGTAGGAGTACATGGTGGGTTGTTTCATTGGAATCGTCCATAGGACCTGAGATCTGTATGTGTGGTTCAAGTTGCAGTTACTACCATGCATTGGGCCCGAAACCAATGGACCCTCTCGGCTTATTAATTACCCTCGATCTCTGTCCAGGAGTTGCAACTAGTTTCTGGTGTTTATAGCTTACTGGAGGTCGTGCACAACGCTGACCCTCGGGGTGGGTTGTGATGCGACAGGTACGTGGCACGGTGTACCGGTTGCCCGTTTGGTGACTCAGGAACCCTGTACACATCGTTTGGGGCCGTGAGCGACACCCCGGCCGGATCTCCCCACGGATGGAACCCAAATAGGCGATAAACTTGGACGAGAGACTTGAGTAGTTAGTCAGGTCGTGGCCGACACCCCCGCTGGGCTTCCGCTTGAAGGTTGCCGAGTACACGCCGAGTAAACGGCGATAAGTGGTGAAAGCGTGTGTGAAGAAGTACACCCCTGCAGGGTTATCAAACTATTCGAATAGCCGTTGTTCGCGGTACGGACTACTTGGTTACTCTTACAGTTCATAGACAAGTTGATGGATACTACTAAAAGCCTCAAGATAAGTGTGAGTGCCATGGATGGCCCTTCCGTAGGATGACGGAAGAGGATCCTCGGTAGTGTATTGATGTGGTGAGTAGAGGACTCGTGTTCGTAATAACATCTTGCAATCTGTTGGGAGTTGTAGTATAGGTTAGCCAAGGTCAAAGCTGGCATTCTGCAATGAACTCCACTACCCCCTTTGATAATGTTGCATGTATGATAGGTTCTGTGGTAAGACTTGCTGAGTACCTTTGTACTCATGTTTGCTTAATAACTGTTGCAGAGGAGAACCCTGCCCCTGCCGATGGGTTCTACATAGACGTTGACGTCGACGAGTAGCTTGACACCCAGACGGAGATCTGGAGCTTGTGAAGGGCCTTGTAGATAGTCAGGCTACACCAAGCCTGTTTTATTTTCTAAGTTGTCTGTACTCAGACATGTAGCTTCCGCTTGTGCTTGTATGACTGTATGACTTGAGTGTTGGGTCATGTGACCCCTACCTGTATGGATATGTTATGTATGGCTCTTGGAGCCTTTTAAATAAAGTACTTTGAGTCATAGAGTTCTGTTGTGATGCAATGTTGTATTTGCACATATTGAGTATATTGCGTGTATGTTTGAAATGCTTGGTATGTGTGGGATCCGACACCTAGTTGTTTTCCTTTGGTAGCCTACCTTACAGGGAAATGCCTCCTAGTGATTCCAATGAGCCTTGGTAGCTTGCTACTGCTCGGAACACGTAGGCTGGCCGGCATGTGTCCTTCTTCGTTCCTGTGTCTGTCCCTTAGGGGAAATGTCACGCGTTATTCCTTTAAGTCCATGTAGCTTGCTACGACTTGGGTTCATACGTTGATGACCGACACGTTCGTTGTTGGGTCATGGATGCCTGTCTCTGTAATCTAGTGCCACTTTTGGTTTATAACTAGCCATGTCGGCCCGGGTTCTCTGTCATATGGATGCTAGCGACACTGTCATATACGTGTGCCAAAATGCGCAAACGGTCCCGGGCCAGGTAAGGTGGCACCCGTGGGGTTACCGTGCGTGAGGCCGCAAAGTGATATGGCGTGTTACAGCTAGATCGGTGTGACTTAGGATCGGGGTCCTGACAAAACCCTTCCAACTTGCACCACTTCCCCTCCTTTCTTTTCCCTTCTTTTAATTTTGCAAGTGGCTTTTAACCTCTTCTTTAAATGTTCATCTCCTCCCTACTTCTTTGGCACCTTGTCCTAAGTCACCTTACAAAACCTCACTCTATTTGGAAATGTTTTGATCAGGTTCAAAAATGACACAAGTTTGAACCATATTCAAACTTGTTTTATTTTTCTACCTCTAAATGTCCAAGTCATTTTTATAAAATAGGGCATAATTCCAGGAGCTAGGGAATATTTTTATTTCCTCATAATTCCTTTTCTTTTGACCTGGGATTTTCTTTTTGTTTTCGGCCTAAAGTAAATGGAAAAAGAAAAGCAGCAGCAGCAGCGGTGCTCCAGCCGCAGCCCACACAGCAGCCTGGGCCTCGGCCACCAGGCCGGCCCAGCTAACCAGCGCTGTCAGCCCGCGCTAGCTAGCCCGCAACGTTCCTCACGCCCTTTTGCACCCACGCACACACTCGCCCCCTCTGTGTTGCCTCCACGTGGACGAGACGGGCCCGCATGTCATCGACTGCGAGTGCACCCGCACCAACCTTTCTTCCTCCTCGCGTTCGCGCCATGGGGATCGCGAGCCGAGCACGCCGTCGTGCGTCTCCGTCGTTCTGGCCCCTTTTCACCCCTCTCTCCTTGCCCTTTAGACGCCTAGGGTTCCCCTCTTCCTCCTTCCGCCGCCAGGTGAGCTTAGGGCCACCAGATTCGTCGCTCCACCACCGTCCCGAGCGCATCTGAGCGCACGGCCTCGTCGCCGGAGTGCTCCCCGACCTCCTCTGCCTCGCCAACGGTGCCCGTCGTCTTCCTCGACGTCCTCTACGTCCACGACGTCCACTACACGGAGCCGAAAGCCTCTCCTGTGACGTCTTCTTCCTCGTCTTCGACTCCTGCCATCGCGGGTGTTCGATCGAGCTCGCCGTCGACTCCGACCTCCTCCCGGTAATCCGAGCACACCACCGTCTTCGTGGTGAGCCTCTGGTCCTTCCCGTGCCTTTTCTCCCTTCATTTGCGCACTCTAGCTGCTAGTTCACCGAGCGCCCGAGCTCGCCGCCATCGGACCTCGTCTCCGACGAGTGCTTCGACCTCCTCTCGCCCCGTTTAGGTGTTCGTTAGCTTCGCCGTGATCTTCTTAGTCGAATCCCCATGCGTAGTTGCTAGTAGAGCCACTGGCCTCGCTGCGTTCATCTCCGCAGTGTCGCTTCTGTCGTAGCACGCCGGCGTCGACTCCGTCGTCGTCTGGCTCATCTAGTGGCACCCAGAGGTGCGGGATTCCTTAGCAGATCCTTCGCATGCATCCGCCATTCCATTTGGTCGCCGGAGCAGCCGCAGCACCTCGCCGGAGTGCCGTGGCTCGCCTCTCTATTCTGTTTATATATGAGGTGCAGATCCCTCTTCTCTGTCAGACTCACACACACTAGCCCAGTGGTTCGCCGCTCGTTTAGTTAACTCGCAGACCTGGGTTTGAGTCCCCGCAAGGCCAGTGGATTTTGGCCCCTTTTTGCATTTTCTGCCTCACTGACAGATGGGCCCTGCCTGGCAGCCTTTGTGCGCTTCGCACCCACTTCTCCACACCCCACGCTGCCACTTCAGCACGCCCTGGCCCACTTGTCATTGACAGTGGCTGGCGTCAGGCGTGTTCCTTTTATTCTGCAGCATTAGTAGTAGTTTTTCTGTTTTTATTCAAATTTCAGTATTGCATTTTCTTTTGCATATTTCATATCTTTTAATATATGCATCTGTTCAAATACTTTATATATGAAAATTGCTTAGTTTCTAGTGTAGACTATTTATATGCAGTTTGTTGCCATGTTAAAAACATTTAAAATGATGTTTGAATTTATTTGTATTCAAAAAATATTCAAACTTGTTTAATTCATAACTAAATAACCGTAGCTCCAAATTTGACAAACTTTATATGTATTTGTGGTGGAAAAATGTGTAGATTAAGATGGTGCTATTACTTTCCATGTTCAACAACTCTAAAATATGGATTCATCAGATCTGTCCTATATTTGTTTTTATGTACATGGGAGTTTCCGGAATTGTTGTTTGTTCTTTCCGGCCCATTTAAAATACTTGCATGATGTTGTTGTTCTTAGTTACACCCCTTTCCATGCCAAACAACTTTTAAAAACATGTTGGGTGCCTGGATAGTTCAACTACATAACCATTTATGTGACTATGTTTGTTCTTGTTTTCTTGTGCATGATGTGTCCCCTACATGTGTTGTGTTCATGCATATTGCCATGTCACATGTGCACCCATCATGTTTCTTTGAGATGCATCCTATCCTGCCCATGCTCATATGCATCATATCTTGCATCATGTGCTTGAGCATTGCATGGTGATTGATTGTTGTTCCGGTGTTGTATTGTTGTGTTGGTTAGAGCCCGATGATGATTCGGAGTTCGAGGTTCCTATCGAGGCTGAGTTTGAGGAGCAAGGTTACGATACCTCCATGGACTTAACAAGAAAGATGAACATTCCCCGATATCACCTCTATCTTTGCCTATGCTAGTAGTCTCGTTCTTTAGATATGCCTCGATGCCTATTCCTGTTTGCTAGCCTCCTATTGTTGCCATGAAACACTCTAAACGCCTTCCTAGCAAACCGTTGATTGGCTAAGTACGCTTTTGCTCAGCCCCTCTTATAGCGTTGTTAGTTGCAGGTGAAGTTTTCGAAGATTGCTCCATGTTGGACTTGTTTATTGGGATAACACAATATTCATCTTAATTATATAAGGCACCTATATATTGGTAATGGGTGGAAGGCTTGGCCTTCTGCTTGGTCTTTTGTTCCACTCATGCCACCTTAGGACCCGATAAACGGGTGTTACGTTCCTTGATTTTGTGTTCCTAACACGATTGGGGTTTATGGGGCCCCCTTGATAATTCGCACTGCTTAAAGCTTTTCCAGCAAGACCCAACATTGGTTTTACATTTGCCTAACAACTAAAACTTGCATAGGGAGTTGCAAAGCCGAGTTCTTAATCAACAACCCGGGCCAGTGCTCCTCATGAGTGTTGGTCCATACTGGGCAGCCTGCGGGGCCAACTTGAGGCAACTCAAGGTTCTGGTTCTACCGTAGCTTTTCCCATACGGTCGTGGCCTGAGACGAGATACGCGCGGCTACTATCAGGGTGTCAGCACGCCAGGAGGTCTTGCTGGATTAGTTTTACCTTTGTCGAAATATCTTGAGCACGGGATTCTGAGAATACTCAGGTCTTCCCACCTTGGAGTTGCGACTCCGCAGATCGTGAGCTTGTGATGGGCTAAGTTGGGACACCCCTGCAGGGTTTTGAACTTTCGAAAGTCGTCCCCGCGGTTCTGTGGCAGATGGGAATTTGTTAATATCCGGTTGTAGATAACTTGACACCATATCCTTAAGAATACACTACCTGTGTGAGTAACCGTGATGGTCTCTTTCCAAAGGGCTTCGGAAAGTGAACATGGTGGGGTTATGAATGAACGTCAGTAGCTAGGATCACTTCTTTATCAACTTGGCGACCGTTGGCGCATATTCGCCTCTCGCTCTGAACTCGTAAGCTAGTTGCTTAGTGCTTGCTGCAAACACTTTATTACCCTTCCACACCTAAGGCTTTGTTAGTTTTGATACCCTGGAATGGGATTGCTGAGTCCTTGAGGCTCACAGATTACTACACACACCAAATGCAGGTACCGTCGAGAACAATGCGGGAGATGGATCAGAACTTCACTAGGAGTTCGATGAAGAGCGTGGTTGTTTCTATGTTACGTATCGCGACGATCGGTAGTGGCTTCTACTAGGGGCGATCAGGACTTGTGTTGTGGTATCTTTTCTCGTTTGGATTTCGTCCGTAGTCGGACCCTGTGCTATTTGGATGAATGTATGTTATTGTATTCTTTGTGTGACGTGGCGAGTGTAAGCCAACTATATTACTCTTTCATCCCTGAACTTTTACATGAGTTGTGCAAAGATACCACGCTTGCGATCATTCCAGAGAGCGCTTATGTCTCTAAGTCGTGCCTCGACACGTGGGAGATATAATCGCATCTTGGGCATTACAACGGGCCCCTCAAACGGCCTTCAAACGCCCGGGCTGACCAGCACCCCCATATCCAGCCCAAATATGGGGGCGCCCGGGCACGCCCGCCTCGTCGGATCGGACAGCCCGACCCCACCCCAAATTGCACCAAATCCACCCCGAGCTGCCAAGTCCATCTGCTCCCCCCTCTCTTCTTTCTCCTCTGCGCCGTCCGGCTCGCAGTTCCGCCGCGCGTGCTCTCCGGAGCCGTTTGTGGCATCTGCGTCGGTAGCTCCGGTAGAGCAGTCCTCTCTCCTGTCCTCACCGTGGGGGACTTCGTCACCGGCCCGGATGCCACCGCAGTATGTCCAGCAACTCTCTCGCTCCGCCTTTCGCTTAATATGTTCGACATTGTCTGGCCGGATTTTCTGGTAATTTGGTTAGGGAAAATGATGGATTCCGATGCTTCGTCGAACAGGGAGTATGAATAGACGGAGCTTGACCAAATCATTCAAGATGAGTTCTTCGATTCCTCGGATTCGGATGAAGAAGTTGACATGATTATGCTCATGAGCATGCAAGAGGAGATGGACTACCAAGTGGAGTATACTCTCAACTTCAAGGCCTTGATACGTCTCCAACGTATCTATAATTTTTGATTGTTCCATGCTATTATATATTCTGTTTTGGATGTTTAATGGGCTTTATTATACACTTTTATATTATTTTTGGTACTAACCTACTAACCCAAGGCCCAGTGCAAATTGTTGTTTTTTTGCCTATTTCAGTGTTTCGCAGAAAAGGAATATCAAACGGAGTCCAAATGGAATGAAACCTTCGGGAGAGTTATTTTTGGAACGATACCTTCATGAGAGACTTGGAGTACAAGTTAAAGAAGAAACGAGGTGCCCATGAGGGGGCAGGGCGCGCCCCCACCCTCGTGGGCCCCACGTTCCTCCACGGACGTACTTTTTCCCCCTATATATACCCATATACCATGGAGACATCGGGAAGCACGAAGAAACCCTAATTCCACCGCCGTAACCTTCTGTTCCCATGAGATCCCATCTTGGGGCCTGTTTCGGAGCTCCACCGGAGGGGGCATCGATCATGGAGGGCTTCTACATCAACACCATAGCCCTTCCGATGAGTTGTGAGTAGTTTATCACAGACCTTTGGGTACATAGTTATTAGCTAGATGGCTTCTTCTCTCTCTTTGGATCTCAATACAAAGTTCTCCTCGATCTGTTTGTCGAGATCCGATGAATTGTGGGTTTATGATCAAGATTCTCTATGAACAATATTGGATTCTTTTCTGAAATCTTTTATGTATGATTATAATATCCTTTCAAGTCTCATTATCGGTTTGGTTTGGCCTACTAGATCTATAGTTCTTGCAATGGGAGAAGTGATTGGCTTTGGGTTCAATCTTGCGGTGTCCTTTCCCAGTAACAGTAGGGGCAGTAAGGCACGTATAGTATTGTTGCCATCGAGGATAAAAAGATGGGGCTTATATCATATTGCTTGAGTTTATCCCTCTACATCATGTCATCTTGCTTAAGGCGTTACTCTGTTCTTATGAACTTAATACTCTAGATGCATGCTGGATAGCGGTCGATGTGTGGAGTAATAGTAGTAGATGCAGAATCGTTTCGGTCTACTTGTCACGGACGTGATGCCTATATACAATGATCATGCCTAGATATTCTCATAACTATGCACTTTTCTATCAATTGCTCGACAGTAATTTGTTCACCCACTGTAGAACTCTGCTATCATGAGAGAAGCCACTATTGAAACCTATGGCCCTTGGGTCTATTCTCATCATATTAATCTTCCATCTACTTTACTTTGCTTTATTTACTTTTTGTTCCTATACCAAAAATACCAAAAATATTATCTATCAGATCTCACTCTCGTAAGTGACCATGAAGGGATTAACAACCCCTTATCGTGTTGGCTGCGAGGTTCTTATTTGTTTGTGTAGGTGCGAGGGACTTGCGCGTGGTCTCCTACTGGATTGATACCTTGGTTCTCAAAAACTAAGGGAAATACTTACGTTATTGTGCTGCATCACGCTTTCCTCTTCGAGGGAATACAACGCAAGCTCGAGAAGTAGCAAGAAGAATATCTGGCGCCGTTGCCGGGGAGATCTACGCAAAAATTCATATACCAAGTACCTATCACAAACCCTTATCTCTCGTACTACATTATTTGCCTCTCGTTTTCCTCTCCCCCACTTCACCCTTGCCGTTTTATTCGCCCTTCTTTTTCCGTGTGTTTCACTGTTTGCTTGCCTCTTGTTTGCTTGTGTGTTGGATTGCTTGCTTGTCACTATGGCTCAAGACAATACCAAATTGTGTGACTTCTCCAATACCAACAATAATGATTTTATTAGCATCCTGATTGATCCTATCTTAGATGCTGAATCTTGTGAGATCAATGCTGCTTTGTTGAATCTTGTCATGAAAGATCAATTTTCTGGCCTTCCTAGTGAAGATGTCGCTACCCATCTAAACAACTTTGTTGATTTGTGTGATATGCAAAAGAAGAGGGATACGGATAATGATATTGTTAAATTGAAGCTATTTCCGTTTTCACTTAGAGATCGTGCTAAAACTTGGTTTTCCTCTTTGCCTAGAAATAGTATTGATTCATGGAATAAATGCAAAGATGTTTTTATCTCTAAGTATTTTCCTACCGTTAAGATTATCTCTCTTAGAAACGATATTATGAATTTTAAGCAATTAGATCATGAGCATGTTGCACAAGCTTGGGAGAGAATGAAACTAATGATACATAATTGCCCTACACATGGTTTGAACTTATGGAGGATTATACAAAACTTTTATGCTAGCTTGAATTTTGCTTCTAGAAATCTTTTAGATTCGGCCGCGGGGGGCACTTTTATGGAAATCACTTTCGGAGAAGCTACCAAACTCCTAGATAATATTATGGTTAACTACTCTCAATGGCACACCGAAAGATCTACTAGTAAAAAAGTGCATGCTATTGAAGAGATTAGTGTTCTGAGTGGAAAGATGGATGAACTTATGAAATTATTTGCTACTAATAGTGCTTCTTCTGATCCTAATGTTATGCCTTTGTCCACGTTGATTGAAAATAATAATGAATCTTTGGATGTGAATTTTGTTGGTAGGAATAATTTTGGTAACAATGCTTATAGAGGAAACTTTAATGCTAGGCCTTTTCCTAGTAATTCCTCTAATAATTATGGTAATTCCTACAACAACTCATAAGATGCCCTCTGATTTTGAGACTAGTGTTAAAGAGTTTATGAATTCGCAAAAGAATTTCAATGCTTTGCTTGAAGAAAAATTTCTTAAGATTGATGAGTTGGCTACAAACGTGGATAGAATTACTCATGATGTTAATTTTTTGAAACTTAGATCTATTCCACCTAAGCATGATATCAATGAGTCTCTCAAAGCCATGAGAATTTCCATTGATGAGTGCAAATAAAGAACCGCTAGGATGCGTGCTAAAAAGGATTGCTTTATGAAAGCGTGTTCTTCTAGTTATCATGAGTATAAAGATGAAGATCTGAAAGTGATTGATGTGTCTCCTATTAAATCCTTGCTTTCTAGTATGAATCTTGGTAAAGATGGGACTAAAGATGAATCTACTCTAGTTAAAAGGCATCCCAATGATTCGGAGTTTTTAGATCTTGATGCTAAAATTGTTAAAAGTGGGATTGAAGAGATTAAAACTTTGCATAGCGATGAAACCACTATCTTGGATTTCAAGGGATTCGGTTATGATAATTGCTCTTTAATATATTGTATTTCCTTGTTGCAATCCGTGCTAAATTCTCCACATGCTTATAGTCAAAATAAAGCTTTTACCAAACACATAGTTGATGCTTTAATGCAGTCTTATGAAGAAAAACTTGAATTAGAAGTTTCTATCCCTAGAAAGCTTTATGATGAGTGGGAACCTACTATTAAAATTAAGATTAAAGATCATGAATGCTTCGCTTTGTGTGATTTGAGTGCAAGTGTTTCTACAATTCCAAAAGCTTTGTGTGATATGTTAGGATTCCATGAATTTGATGATTGTTCTTTAAATTTGCATCTTGCGGATCCTACCATTAAGAAACCTATGGGAAGGATTAATGATGTTTATTGTTGCAAATATCAATTATGTGCCCATAGATTTCATCGTTCTTGATATAGATTGCAATCCTTCATGTCCTATTATTCTTAGTACACCTTTCCTTAAAACGATTGGTGCAATTATCGATATGAAGGAAGGAAATATTAGATTCTAATTTCTGTTAAGGAAAGGCATGGAACACTTTCCTAGAAAGAAAATTAAATTACCTTATGAATCTATTATGAGAGCCACTTATGGATTGCCTACCAAAGATGGCAATACCTAGATCTATTCTTGTATCATGCCTAGCTAGGGCGTTAAACGATAGCGCTTGTTGGGAGGCAACCCAATTTTATTTTCTTTGTTTGTGCTTCTGTTTAGGAATAAATATTGCATATAGCTTCTGTTTATATGTGGTTTTGTGTTTTAATTAGTGTTTGTGCCAAGTAGAACCTTTGGGAAGACTTGTGTGAAGTTTATGTGATCATGCTGTAAAAAAACAGAAATTTTAGCGCTCACGAGATTGGCTGTCATTTTTTATTGGAGAGTGATTTTTAGTTGATTGTTTTTGGAGATGATTATTAGACAAATTCCTCAGGTCCACCAATTTATTTCAATTTTTTTAGAGTTACATAAGTATTCGAAAGTTACAGATTACTGCAGACTATTTTGTTTTTGACAGATTCTGTTTTTCGTGTGTAGTTTGCTTATTTTGATGAATCTATGAGTAGTATCGGCGGGTATGAATCATAGAGAAATTGGAATACAGTAGGTTTAACACCAATATAAACAAATGATGAGTTCATTACAGTACCTTTGAGTGGTGGTTTGTTTTCTTGTACTAACGGAGCTCATGAGATTTTTGGCTAAGTTTTGTGTTGTGAAGTTTTCAAGTTTTGAGTATGGATTTGATGGACTATAGAACAAAGAGTGGCAAAAGCCTAAGATTGGGGATGCCCAAGGCACCCCAAGGTAAAATTCAAGGACAACCAAAAGCCTAAGCTTGGGGATGCCCCGGGAAGGCATCCCCTCTTTCGTCTTCGTCTATCGGTAACTTTACTTGAGACTATATTTTTATTCACCACATGATATATGTTTTTCTTGGAGCGTCATGTATGATTTGAGTCTTTTCTTTTTAGTTTGCCACAATCATACTTGCTGGACACACCTTTTGAGAGAGATAAATATATTTTAGAATTTGATAGAATACTCTATGTGCTTCACTTATATCTTTTGAACTAGATAGTTTTGCTCTAGTGCTTCACTTATATCTTTCAGAGCACGGTGGCGATTTTATTTTGTAGAAATTATTGATCTCTCATGCTTCACTTATATCTTTTTGAGAGTCTTTTAGAACAGCATGGTAATGTGCTTTGGTTATAAAACTAGTCCTAATATGATAGGCATCCAAGATGAGTATAGTAAAAACTTTCACATAAAGTGCATTGAATACTATGAGAAGTTTGATTCTTGATGATTGTTTGAGATATGAGGATGGTGATATTAGAGTCATGCTAGTGGAGTAATTGTGAATTTGAGAAACACTTGTGTGGAAGTTTGTGATTCCCGTAGCATGCACGTATGGTGAACCGTTATGTGATGAAGTTGGAGCATGATTTATTTATTGAGTGTCATCCTTTGTGTGGAGGTCGGGATCGCGCGATGGTTAACTCCTACCAACCCTTCCCCTAGGAGCATGCGTTGAATACTTTGTTTTGATAACTCGTAGATTTTTGCAATAAGTATATGATTTCTTTATGACTAATGTTGAGTCCATGGATTATACGCACTCTCACCCTTCCACCATTGCTAGCCTCTCTTGTATCGCGTAACTTTTGCCGGTACCATACACCCACCATATACCTTCTTACAGCCACCATACCTACCTATCATGGCATTTCCATAGCCATTCCGAGATATATTGCCATGCAACTTTCCATCGTTTCGTGCGTATGACACGCTTCATCATTATCATTCACATAGAGTCATATTTTGTTCTAGCTTCGAGTTGTAAGTAAATGAAAGTGTGATGATCATCATTATTAGAGCATTGTCCCAGTGAGGAAAGGATGATGGAGACTATGATTCCCCCACAAGTCGAGATGAGACTCGGACGAAAAAGAAAAAAAGAAGAAAAAAGAGGTCATAAAAAAGAGAAAAATAAAAAAAATAAAAATAAAAAAAATAAAAATAAAAAAGAGAGAAAAAGAGAGAAGGGACAATGTTACTATCCTTTTCCACACTTGTGCTTCAAAGTAGCACCATGATCTTCATGATAGAGAGTCTCTTATTTTGTCACTTTCATATACTAGTGGAAATTTTCATTATAGAACTTGGCTTGTATATTCCAATGATGGGCTTCCTCAAAATGCCCAAGGTCTTCGCGAGCAAGCAAGTTGGATGCACACCCACTTAGTTTCTTTTGCTGAGCTTTCATACACTTATAGCTCTAGTGCATCTGTTGCATGGCAATCCCTACTCACTCACATTGATATCTATTGATGGGTATCTCCACAGCTCATCAATACGCCTAATTGATGTGAGACTATCTTCCTCTTTTGTCTTCTCCACAACCACCACTCTATTCCACATAAGTGCTATATCCATTGCTCACGCTCATGTATTGCGTGAAAGTTGAAAGGTTTGAAATAATTAAAATGTGAAACAATTGCTTGGCTGAAACCGGAGTTGTGCATGATTTAAATATTTTGTGTGGTGAATATAGAACATAGCCAGACTATATGACTTTGTAGGGATACCTTTCTTTGGCCATGTTATTTTGAGAAGACATGACTGCTTTGTTGGTATGCTTGGAGTATTATTATTCTTATGTCAATATAGACTTTTGTCTTGAATCTTCCGGATCTGAACATTCATGCCACAATAAAGAGAGTTACATTCAGAATTATGTTGGTTAGCATTCCACATCAAAAATTCTGTTTTTATCATTCACCTACTCGAGGACGAGCAAGAATTAAGCTTGGGGATGCTTGAAACGTCTCCAACGTATCTATAATTTTTTATTGTTCCATGCTATTATATATTCTGTTTTGGATGTTTAATGGGCTTTATTATACACTTTTATATTATTTTTGGGACTAACCTACTAACCCAAGGCCCAATGCAAAATGTTGTTTTTTGCCTATTTCAGTGTTTCGCAGAAAAGGAATATCAAATGGAGTCCAAACGGAATGAAACCTTCGGGAGAGTTATTTTTGGAACGATACCTTCACGAGAGACTTGGAGTACAAGTCAAAGAAGAAACGAGGTGCCCACGAGGGGGCAGGGTGCGCCCAGGGGGTAGGCGCGCCTCCCACCCTCGTGGGCCCCACGTTGCTCCATCGACGTACTTTTTCCTCCTATATATACCAATATACCCCGAAAACATCGAGGAGCATGAAGAAACCCTAATTCCACCGCCGTAACCTTCTGTTCCCGTGAGATCCCATCTTGGGGCCTGTTTCGGAGCTCCACCGGAGGGGGCATCGATCACGGAGGGCTTCTACATCAACACCATAGCCCCTCCGATGAGTTGTGAGTAGTTTACCACAGACCTTCGCGTCCATAGTTATTAGCTAGATGGCTTCTTCTCTCTCTTTGGATCTCAATACAAAGTTCTCCTCGATCTTCGAGGTGATCTATTCGATGTAATCTTTTTGCGGTGTGTTTGTCGAGATCCGATGAATTGTGGGTTTATGATCAAGATTATCTATGAACAATATTGGATTCTTTTCTGAATTCTTTTATGTATGATTATAATATCCTTGCAAGTCTTTTCGAATTATTGGTTTGGTTTGGCCTAGTAGATCTATAGTTCTTGCAATGGGAGAAGTGCTTGGCTTTGGGTTCAATCTTGCGGTGTCCTTTCCCAATGACAGTAGGGGCAGCAAGGCACGTATAGTATTGTTGCCATCGAGGATAAAAAGATGGGGTTTATATCATATTTCTTGAGTTTATCCATCTACATCATGTCATCATGCTTAAGGCGTTACCATGTTCTTATGAACTTAATACTCTAGATGCATGCTAGATAGCGGTCGATGTGTAGAGTAATAGTAATAGATGCAGAATTGTTTCGGTCTACTTTTCACGGACGTGATGCCTATATACAATGATCATGCCTAGATATTCTCATAACTATGCGCTTTTCTATCAATTGCTCGACAGTAATTTGTTTACCTACCGTAGAACTCTGCTATCGTGAGAGAAGCCACTAGTGAAACCTATGGCCCCGGGGTCTATTCTCATCATATTAATCTTCCATCTACTTTACCTTGCTTTATTTACTTTCTGTTCCTATACCAAAAATACCAAAAATATTATCTATCAGATCTCACTCTCGTAAGTGGTCGTGAAGGGATTGATAACCCCTTATCGTGTTGGCTGCGAGGTTCTTATTTATTTGTGCAGGTGCGAGGGACTCGCACGTGGTCTCCTACTGGATTGATACCTCGGTTCTCAAAAACTGAGGGAAATACTTACGCTACTGTATTGCATCACCCTTTCCTCTTCGAGGGAATACAACGCAAGCTCGAGAAGTAGCAAGCCTCAATCAAAGGAAGAAGAGTGATCAACCGTGATATGGTGTCCGGAGCAAAGCTACTATACAAAGACTACTTTGCTCCCATGCCTGCTTTCCCGGGTGATCCATGGTTTCGTCGCCGTTTTCGCATGCAGAAACCATTGTTGTTGCGCATTTGGAGGAGTGAAGGCACACGACGACTACTTCAAGCTCACAAGGGATTGATGTGGACAACTCTCTTTCTCTCCCAAGTATAAGTGCATGACTGCTCTAAGAATGCTTGCACTTGGAACTGTAGATGTCGTTGGTGAGATGGACAGGATGGGGAAGAGCACGTGCTTGAAGACTACTGTCAAGTTTGCCCGTGCCGTGGTGGAGGTGTTTGGACCTGAGTATCTCAGAGAACCAAATGTGCAGGACACGGAGAAGTTGTTAGCTATTGGACATGCAAGGGGGTTTCTAGGAATGCTTGGCTCAATTGATTGCATGCATTGGCAATGGAAGAACTGTCCCAAAGGTTTGCGGGCAATGGATCAATGTCACACAAAAGATGCCACCATCATACTAGAAGCGGTGACATCACATGACTTGTGGATTTGGCATGGTTTCTTCGGAATGTCGGTTTCTCATAACGAAATCAACGTGCTTCAACGATCTCATGTGTTCACGAGGTTTTGTAATGGTGAATCACCGCCGTGCAACTATGATACATCTATTTTGCATCATGTTTTCTTGCTGTTATTTATGTTGTTATTATGCATAATAATGCTTTTTGGAGTAATTCTAATGCCTTTTCTCTCATAATTTGCAAGGAATGCACCAAGGGAGAGAATTTCGGCAGCTAGAAATATGGACCTGAAAGAGCTACGTCAGGCCACCTATTCTACACAACTCCAAAACAAGCTGAAACTTCACGGAGATTTTTGATGGAATATATCAAAAATATTGGAGCTGATAACCACCAGAGGGGGCCCACCAGGTGGGCACAACCCACCTGGGCGCGCCCTGGTGGGTTGTGCTCACCCAGGCCCACCTCCGGTGCCCATCTTCTGGTATATAAGCCATTCTGACCTAGAAAAAAAATAAGGGAGAGACTTTCGGGACGGAGCGCCGCCGTCTCGAGGCGGAACTTGGGCATGAGCACTTTTGCCCTCCGGCGAAGCGATTCCGCCCGGGGAACTTCCCTCCCGGAGGGGGAAATCATCGTCATCATCAGCACCAACAACTCTCCCATCTTGGGGAGGGCTATCTTCATCAACATCTTCAACAACACCATCTCATCTCAAACCCTAGTTCATCTCTTGTGTTCAATCTTGTTACCGGAACTATAGATTGGTGCTTGTGGGTGACTAGTAGTGTTGATTACATCTTGTAGTTGTTTACTATATGGTTTATTTAGTGGAAGATTATATGTTCAGATCCATTATGCTATTTAATACCCCTCTAATATTGAGCATGTTCATCATTTGTGAGTAGTTACCTTTGTTCTTGAGGTCACGGGAGAAATCATGTTGCAAGTAATCATGTGAATTTGATATGTGTTCGATATTTTGATAGTATGTATGTTGTGATTTCCTTAGTGGTGTCATGTGAACGTCGACTACATGACACTTCACCATATTTGGGCCTAAGGGAATGCATTGTGGAGTAGTAATTAGATGGTGGGTTGCAAGAGTGACAGAAGCTTAAACCCCAGTTTATGCGCTATTCCGTAAGGGACCTAGTGGATCCAAAAGTTTAATGCTATGGTTAGAATTTATTCTTAATACTTTTCTCGTAGTTGCGGATGCTTGCGGGCGGGTTAATCATAAGTAGGAGGTTTGTCCAAGTAAGAATAACACCTAAGCACAGGTCCACCCATATATCAAATTATCAAAGTAGCGAACACGAATAAAACCAACATGATGAAAATGACTAGATGAAATTCCCGTGTACCCTCGAGAACGCTTTGCTTATTATAAGAAACCGGCTTGGGCTGTCCTTGGCCTCATAAGGATTGGGCTACCTTGGTGCACTTTTGCTACTACTATCGTTACTTGCTCGTTACAAAATTATCTTGCTATCAAACTACTCTGCTACTTACCATTTCAACACTTGCAGACATTCCTTACTGAAAAATACTTACGCTCCGTTTGGATTTCTCCATTGGAGAGCTCCGTATTGAATTGGTATGAATACCAAATCAGTGAGGAAACTGAAATGGCACAAATACGAATTCACCTGTTTGGTTGTCCAATGAATTGCCCTTGAAATGCCTCTGTAATTTCAATACAGAATCTTGTTTGGATGACAAACTTTGGAATTGCATATCTACATTATTAGCAGGTTATACCTTGTTCTACATTGACTCAAAAATGAAAGGGAATGAACCAAGTTACAGGTACAAGACTGGACAAGTAAATCATGTTGTTGGCTGAGTGGCCGTGGCCAGAGGAAGAACGAAGCATGAGGCGGACTGGGCAGAGAAGACATGCGCCTTCACGGTCGAAGCCCCGCTGGTGGCTGTCGTGGTCTTGCTGTGGCCGCGGCGGTTCCTGGTGGTTGGGGACGGGGATAACAGGAGGAGGGAACGGGAAAGAGGTGGACTGGAGAACTAGCGCATCCGCCGTCGCGGGCCTGCTGTGGCCGCCGCCGAGATCCTCGCGGTGGCCGCCGAGATGCGCAAGGATGGGGATGGGAACGACAGGAGGGTGTGGGGAAGGAGATGGGAAGAGGAGGAGGGAGTAGGTCGAATCGGACCTGGGTGCGGCCGCGGAGATTGGTGAGAATTGCCGCCGAGCTCCGAGGAGGTGGTCGCCGCTTGTTCTGTTCCTCCCCCTTCTTTTCTTTCTGCGCGAGGAGGCAGGGGATAAGGCATCGAGGGGGTACGTTTTGCGGGAAAGTCTAATTCGGAGCAAATCGGAGCGCCGAGGCTCTGTATCGTGGAACGAAGGTTTGGTGAGAGGGAATACAACGTTGAATTTGGTTTCATTTCCAAGGGCCAATTCACAGTCCAGCCAAACAGCTGAATTGCAATTTGGAGAATACCAAATCCATTTTAGGCATCTCAATTGGGACATCCAAACGCAGTGTTAGCATTTCCTTCTGCTCCTCGTTGGGTTCGACACTCTTATTTATCGAAAAGAGCTACAATTGATTCCCTATACTTGTGGGTCATCAAACTACATCGTTAACGGCCGAGACTACAACATGGGATATTATCTTGCCGGTGGTATTTATCCTCAGTGGGCGGCGTTTGTCAAGATCATATCTGAGCCGCGTGGAAAGAAACATAACCACTTTGCAACAATGCAGGGATCGGCTAGGAAGGATGTGGAGAGGGCATTTGGTGTGCTTCAAGCTCGTTGGGGAATTATGCGGAGCGCTGCAATGATGTGGGAATTGGAAACTTTGCGGCGGCTGATGACTTATTGTGTTATTCTGCACAATATGATTGTCGAGAATGAGGATGATGGTGTAGTCCAAACCCATGATTTCGAAGCACCTGAAGAACAAGTAGAAATCCCGGAAGATCAAGATGCGGCTCAGCTGATAAACTTTATGCAGATGCATCAGAATCTTCTAGACCAGCAGATGCACACGCAACAGCTCAATGATCTTGTGGAGCACATATGGTCCCACAATGGCAACCAAGAAGCCAATGCTTGAGTTTGTCATTTATAAATTTTATGTAAACACTATCTATGATTCGTACCAACATTTGCTATATACGTGCGCCCGCGGGCGTGTTCGCGAACGCATAGGAGGATCGAATTTGCCAAGTCTCGTTGTAGATGCTTTAACTACTCACACACACTAGAATAAACATGTAGAGTTCCGAATCCGAGTCAAGAAGTGCTACTGTGATGATGACCCACAGAGAATCCGAATCCGTCCGTCTACAGATCCAACATGAGCATCTCTTGATGGTTCACGGGCACAGTAACAAAGGCAGCACTGGTAACTCAAGACCAATCAACTGCGTATGTTGGCCAAATCAAATGCAGCCAACCGGCAGATCGAAAATATAAGAATCAGCAACAAAATATTGCAGTTGCAACAAAGCAACTGGAAACAGCTTTCTTTTCTCTGCCCCAATATAGAAACTCAACCTTATCATATACTCCCTCCGTCCCAAAATTCTTGTCTTAAATTTGTCAAAATATGAATGTATCTAGCCATGCTTTAGTGTTTGATACATCTGTATCTAGAGAAATGTTAGACAAGAATTTTGGGACGGAAGGAGTAGTATACCTCCGTATCAAAATGGACGGAGGAAAATTTCAAAAAAATAAAAATAATGGATGGAGGAAGAACACAATAAGGAGGACAGGGGTATTTTGGTCTGAAATGTTACATAATGGCATCTATAAGTGTGATGCAAAATTTCAGTGGTATTTTTCCAAAGAGGAAAATTGGAGTCGCATTTCTCTGAACGCCAGAATTGCAGTGGCATTTATCTAATTAACCCCTTATATTTTGGTACCCAGCGAGTCCTTACCAAAGAATCGCAGTGCTCCAGTTTATTCGATACTAGTGAATGCTCA
Organism: Secale cereale; assembly: GCA_902687465.1. Classification (NCBI taxonomy): domain Eukaryota; kingdom Viridiplantae; phylum Streptophyta; class Magnoliopsida; order Poales; family Poaceae; genus Secale; species Secale cereale. The sequence goes on from LR738713.1 coordinate 303,654,118, forward strand.
GCAAACTAAAAAGGTCATGCTAAATGAAGCTCATCGGTTAGCCTTACAAAAATAATATAAATACCCTCTAGACTAAGGAGATGAAATGTATATCGCCCAACATGTCCTGCTGATTTGAGGAGCCGACGATGAAGAACATAATCCGAACGAGGAGCATGCCAGCTTTCAGTATGGCAACGGGGTAGCTGCTGCAATTTTGCCGCTCAAAGAGAAAAGGAAAACAGGCGTTGCTGCGATTACCAGCTCATCAATTAGACGCCTTTGCGCCCCGCGCTTTCTGCAGACTGCCCAAGACGCTGTCCACAAGCTTATCCTTGCTTTCATCCTCTTCCGCGTCTGATGAAACAAAGGAATACTGCTTCTGTGGCTGCTGCTGCTGCCTTGCAGCCCTCAGAGTGTCAAGGTAACCTGGACTGCTCCTGGAACAATCCACGACCCCGTCAATCTCTTGAGATTTCTTGCCAGAGCCATCGTCCTTGCTTCTGTTCCAGGAACCAATAATTTCCAGGAGTGAGCTCTGCTCAGCGCCTCTTCTGGGCTCTTGCTCTGCTTGATTCTCATCGTCAGAGAAATCATCTTCTGAGCAGGTGGGAGGCCGGTAGCACGTTTCTTTATCAACCCCTTCACCAGTTTCGGCAGTAGCAGATACAGGGCCAAGTTCCCCCCAGATGGAATCATCGCCATTACTTTGATTTCCATCGCCCTTGCTGCCACCCTGACCATTCCCAGTTTCTGCAGGCAGAACCATTGGAAATTTTACCCTTATACCAGGCATAATCTGCAACAGTGACTCAATGTCTGCATATCCAAGCTTCTGGTGGTCAAGCTCATATCCGTGCTTCTGAGCAAACTGACGCTTGAATATGCTGATGTTAAATCCATATTTGTATTGCAGGAGAAGATCCTTCAATAGCTTGTGGCAATCAGACAGTGTTTCCTCCCTGTTCGGAGTCCTGTTTGTCCTGCCTTTGTCACCACCATATTTACCCTGCTCCAATGGCTTGACATTAAAGAGAGAACTCAGATCAAACTTGCTAGAATTTGGTGGAGTGGATGTTGTGCTAGAATTTGATGGAGTGCATGTTGTGCTAGAATTTGGTGGAGTGCTTGTTGTGCTAGAATTTGGTGGAGTTCTTGCTGTGCTAGAATTTGGTGGAGTGCGCGTTCTCTTTTGAGGGAGTGTAAGACGGAAAGGAAAATCGCTAGGAGTTTCCTCAATCCATTTCTTTTCTGAAAGTAACAAATGAACCAGATGGCTGACATCTTTCTCGACGAGGCCTTTGAGAGGCCAACAATCTAAATTCTGCAATCCATGTACCAACTCCTCCCTGCCAATAAAAGAATCATGTAAGAATAATCTCTCTTAAAGTGATCGAGCCAAACATGATTTGTAGTATTAGCTTATGTGAATCTGGGTTGGATCCATTTGTTTGCCTGTAATTAGTTCTGGAGTAGACAACACATGCTCATGAAAGATATAGGTGCTCCCGCTACTAAACTAACTATTTGAGCAACAATATTTACTACTCCCTCCGTTCCTAAATACTCCCTCCGTAAATTATTATAAGAGCGTTTAGAACACTATTTTAGTGATCCAAACGCTCTTATATTAGTTTACAGAGGGAGTATAAGTCTTTGTAGAGATTTCAGTATGAACTACATACGGATGTATATAGACATAGTTTAGAGTGTAGATTCACTCATTTTGCTCCGTATGTAGTCCGCATTGGAATCTCTAAAAAGACTTATATTTAGGAACGGAGGAAGTACAACGTGATAATAACACATCCAAACAAATTAATGTGAAGTTTTAAAGCAGCAAGGCAAAATTGCAGAAATATGTTATCAGGCTACAAGATCTCATGCAAGCAAACATATCTATAGATGGGCATATTCGTTGGCAGCACAAGATATAAATCTGTTGGCAATGAATGCTATTTTCTTCTCCTTAGTTGAACTGGACAATCTACATACTCTATATTGCTTCAGACACACAAACAGAAACACTATAAATCTAAAAAATATGTTACATGCAAGACTTCACTGGTAAAATCTTCAACACTTTCTGCTTATAAGAAGTAAGAACTGAGATGATTACAAGGCATGAAATAAAATTATCAGGGTTAAAAGCTTTACCTTGTCTTTGCTTTCGAAACAAGCTCAGACCCAATGGGCTTCGATAGCTGTTTCCCTAGAACATCCCAAAAGTAAAATCTTGTGAATATTTTATTAACTACTTGCTGCTCATTTCCACAAGTTGAAGCCTTCAAAGATTGAGATTCCTCAGTTATGTCTGTCTTTGCTTCTTCAATGCCATTTTTCATGGCTATACTGTTATCTCCATCCAATTTTCCAAATTTCCACCACCGCATTACCCAACTAAAAAAGCCCTTATTCATCTTGGAGGCATCACCTCCATCTTTACACAACAGAACAGATGCAGGTCCACTACATGGTTTCGAGTTCTGGAGAATAGGCGGATCCCTCTTTAACTTTTCTGTCTCTTCTGCATGTTTTTCAGAATGGTCATGGTCAGACAAAGTTGAAAAGTTAACAGTCATCGCTGCAGAGCCATCTGTTAAATCTGAACTTCTGTTCTGGGAAGAGGTCTTACGGATCCTATTCAAAATCCTGCCACGTTGATCAGTATTGCAATCTTGCTGAGGAGTTCCCAAATCAGCGACTTCAGCAGAAGTGCCTTCATGACATGGAGAAACCTCACGATTAGCACTCTCAGGGCCATTCCATAGTACCCAGATCCTTTTTAATAGCCCATCACTGTTAGCAGTATTTTCCACCCCTAAGAAAGAGGGAGTTCCAAGGGCATCAACTTCCTTGTGGTTGTCAGGTGATTTTGGCCTTGTGGTTGGCCTTCTTAATAGCCCATCACTGTTAACAGTATTTTCCACCCCCAGGGAAGAGGGAGTTCCAGGGGCATCAACTTCCTTGTGTTTGGCAGGTGATTCTGGCCTTGCATTCATATCAGCTGCTGGGCAAACCTTTTGATCCTCAGGTAAGACATCCTGTGGGAAAGATGATACAGCAGATGCAGCTGGGTTCTCATATACAGTCTGCTTGAAGCTTTTGTCCCTGATGATACTTTGAGAACTTAGGGTTTTACAGTTTTGTTCAGGAAAAGAAGTTGACACGGAGAATCGAGGCTTCTCATCATTGTGTGTTGCTCGACCGTGGTTATTGTCCTTGAAATCACTTTCAACAGAACTCAGGGGCTCAAAACATTGTTCAGCAGGTTCCAGTAATTTTTTGTTCACCCCAATTACACATGGCTCGCTTAAAGCAGTTGAAGGAGTAACAAACTTCACAATATCTGGCATTGATAGGAGAAGGCAAGACAACTTTTTGTGGCCAAAGAAATCATTACCAAAAGACAGTTTGTTCCTTTTGAGTTCTTGAAAAAGAGTTGAAAGCATGACCCCACTAGGATACAAATTCAGTGCCTCCCGTATCCCATCAACCACATCTTTGGGGACTGCAGTAACTGCATTTTTGGGATTACGGCATAATTTTATATCAGATGGTACTTGTGTTGCAATGGTTTCTTCTGATTCAGCTTCCACGAAGGGGTCGTCAAGGGCTCCTTTGTAGTGACCATACCAAGATCCAGATAAACCATCTGGTGGGTGGTTAAAACGCTTTGGTGAGAAATTTTCCCCTTTCACTAAAGCTTCCCAAGGCCACATAATCGTCGCTGCATTGCACAGTACACTGGCAGTTTTATTAACAGGACAAGCAAGTAGTATGTTATAGTTGCTCATTCGCAACCGATGCAAAATGTTGGCGAAATCTTTATCCCCAGATATGAGGAAAAAATGAGCTGGTGGAGGGTTCTGAGCAATCCAGTAGACAAGATCAGCCATAAATGACCGGTCAGAACTGTTCTTTCCACCTACATTATTGAAATAGCATTGTTAGTATTACAAGAGAAACCACAATAGCACATCAGCAAAGAATCTGAAAAGGAATGAAAGATAATACAGAACGCCAAATTTGAAGAAATTCGAGAGCACCAATGAGGAATGCTAATATTGTTACTTAACAATTGTTAGCAACATACTCCTAGCACCCCAATCCAAGCTTCAAAATACTAGTTCATCAAAACGGTCTGGTCTTAACAGACTGATACGACAACAATATCATCTGACATGACCTATACTGCGGTCGATATGACCGCAAAAATCGTCCGAAACTACAATAGCTGCAAATTCCTATATCTAGAACAATTCTATAATGCCATTTATGCAGTGAACCGTCACCCTAATCACCTGGTACCAGAGTTGCCTGAAATTGGGGGAACGTGGTTACAGCACTGCCTAATATTTTATCGATCCAAAATATGTATAAGAAACATCATGATTTTTCCCATAAAATTTGAAGGAATGAATACAGGTTTACTACAAAACGAATGATAAAATCAATATAGATTATGCTTCTATAAGATCATCAAGCAGTGAAGATGTTATCAAATCAAGTGATTGCAAATCAAATAAATAATTTCTCAGAGTCTTCTAATGTTGCTACGCTATAAAAAACGAAGCACATTTCCGACAAATCTGAAGCAATATCAAAGCAAAGCTCTAACCTTTCTGGTGCTAAAGAAAACACACACACGCACACATGGTTTCCATTGTTCAATTCTATTCTATGCAACCCAAGTGCATTCCATCGTGTCAAAGCAACTCATTCGTGGTATTCAATTATGTGAATGAAATAGTACCAATAAACAAAACTATATCGTGCAATTCATGACCTACACCCTCTGTAAAGAAATACAAGTAGTGATCTAAACACTCTTATATTTCTTTACCGAGGGAGTATGTAATAGAGAATCGCACAGAGAGAAGGGAATGTAACGGAAAATGAGATGGGACGGGAGGACGCAACTGCTTGGGACGTGGGAGATGACGACGCCGGTGGCAACGAGCGCCTCCTGCGCGGCGCGGGAGAGCTGGACGACGTCCCCGAAGGCGGTGATGGAGAGCGGGCCGCGGACGCCTGCGGCGCGGAGCGCGGCGGAGACGCGCTGGGCGACGCGGCAGACGTTGACGTTCTGGGGGACGTGGCAGTTCTCGAAGTCCCACCACACCGACACCTTGACCGCCTTGCTCTCCTCCTCGTGCTGCCGCCGCCAGCCGGGGCTTCCCGCCGCCTCCGACGCCGAGCTGAGGCGGCGGCGGTGGGCGTGTCCCTGGTAGCGGCAGAGGTGGGCGCCGGCGGAGGGGAAGCGGCGGAGGAGGAGCTGCGTCGACATGGCTGGGGGTTCGGATCGGCGCCGCCTCTCCCTCTGGGCCGGAGTGGGCTTGCGGTTCGTGCCAGGGTTTTGTTTAAACCCCTTTTAACAGCCTCGTAAAACGTCCACCGTCCGATGCGTTCCGGACGCTTGTGATCTGGCGGAATGGTCACGCCACTCGGCGGTGGCAAACACATTTCTCTCTCAGGCCTTGTTTGGTTAAACCTCTCCTGGAGAGGTTTGGAGGGGATTGAGGGGGATTTTGACTTGTAGGGGGTCCAATCCTCCCTCAATCCACTCCAATCCCCTTCGAATCCCCTCCAACCGAACAAACCCTAAGGGAATAGTCATGCGATTTGAGGCTTCAACTCCCACCGTTTTATTAACAGGGGAGGGGGTGAAAGTTGGTAGGGAATTGTTTTAGTGAGTCAATCTTAACCGTTCATCATAACTTACATTAACTTCCCTTGTCTATTCCCTCGTCAATTCCCACGAACCAAACAAGGAAATACAACTTCTCAAATCCTCGCACATAACTCCTATCATGCACCAAACAAAGGATTGGGAATAAAACGACTCATCCCATGTCTAATCTCAATACAACTCCCTGCTCTAAACTCTCCCTTCCCAAATATTGCCAAACACGTTGTCTGTGTGTTTTCTGTTCTGTGAGAACAAAAACGCATTTCTCTTAGCTAGCCAGCCCGGGGGATGCCCGCTTATTCCTGGGCCGGATCATCAACCCCTCCAAGCTCCTGTCCGCTCCGGCGACGGCGACGGACGGGCGGTTGCCTTCCTTTTCCTCCGTCGACCAAGGTTAGCCAGCACCCTCCTCCTCTTCCACCTCCCTTTGCTTATCCGTCTCCATCCGGCACCACACTGATGAGCTCGTTGCTCCAGATCCACCAACGCCAGCACCGCCTCCTCCTCTTCTTTCAGCTACTCGTCACATCACCGGTGAGCACAGCCTCCTCCTATCCCCTGGATCTTGCAAGCGAACCTCTAATTTCTTTTGGTTGGCAATAAACATTAAATATTTGACACCTTTTCATGCTCAAAATTATTATATTTTGAGTTGTAGCCGCCGGTTTTGGCTGCACCTGCGAGTGTGATCTCCTGTGTGTCTCTAGGTCTATGTAATTTGAGTTGTTTTTTACCTGCAAATCCCCGTTTGGGAGCATTTAACTGTTACGTTGGTTTCCTTCTCAGTAATATGTATTAGTATAATTTAAAACCTTTCATGCTTTTCCCAATTACGCTAGTGATTAGTCATGGTGTGTCAATATTGTAAAAAAAAGATGAATTGGTTATATGATACATGGCTTATGTTATTTCAGATTTCACACGCAATGGATGGGCAAAGCAGAAAGCACAGGATTTTGATGGTGTCCGACTTCTTCTTCCCAAACTTTGGTGGTGTGGAAAGCCACATCTATTATCTATCGCAGTGCCTCCTTAAGCTTGGCCATAAGGTCTTTCCCTAATAAACTACTCTTTATTATCCTGATTTCATCATTTATGGTTTGAGAATGTAAGATAAGCTACTGGGTATGCATTTCATTCGTCCACTCTCATCAGTCGAACGGCGGAGACAGGCCCCCGTCGGCCTGGGCTGTGAGGCCCAGCCCTGCTACATTATTTTTACGGGATTTTTGGAGCATGCATATATACTGAGTTTCTGTTTGAGGATGTACCGCTTTGGAGACCTTACCTTCTTATGAACACATTGAGCATACGTTTGTGCAAAATAACTTATGCTACTCTTTCTGGGTTGTACAAACTTTTGAGCAAGTTGAATTTGTTATTCTATAGGTTGTTGTCATGACACATGCATATGGAAAACGTTCTGGAGTACGATATGTTACTGGCGGCTTGAAGGTTTATTATGTGCCGTGGAGGCCATTCCTGATGCAGAATACACTACCTACATTATTCATGACATTTCCGATCATAAGGACAATTCTTATTCGTGAGAGGATATCTGTTGTGCATGGACATCAGGCCTTTTCAACACTGTGCCACGAAGCGTTGATGCATGCTAGGACGATGGGGTACAAAGTTGTCTTCACAGATCACTCGCTTTATGGTTTTGCTGATGTTGGAAGCATTCACATGAATAAGGTGCTGCAGTTTACTCTTGCAGATATTGATCAAGCCATATGTGTGTCTCACACAAGCAAAGAGAACACTGTCTTGAGGTCAGGGATATCTCCGGACAAAGTTTTCATGGTTCCTAATGCAGTGGATACTGCAATGTTTACTCCCTCCTCCAACCGCTTAAGCTGTGATGAAATCATTATTGTTGTGATAAGTAGATTGGTATATCGAAAAGGTGCTGACCTTCTTGTTGAAATCATTCCAGAAGTATGCCGTCTATTTCCAAAGGTGGGTTATAGCTAATAACTACAGCACTCTTTGCATGAGCCATGCATGAAATAAGAAAAGGTTAACTGCATGTATGTTCTAAGGCGGAACAAGTTCATAATTCAGCATATAGACATACTGTTTTCATCATTGTCATCCTTTCTGGTCGGATACATATAATAAATTGCCTGAAGTTCAGCTTGATAGAATGTTTTGGTTCGTATGTTATCATCTTGCATCTTTACTTTCTTACTCTATGCTGTTTTGGAATTATAGTGGATTATGTTTCCTCAGTTAAAAATCTGTGGATTTGTCAGGTTCGCTTTATTGTTGGAGGTGATGGTCCAAAACGAGTTCGACTTGAAGAGATGAGGGAGAAGTTCTCCCTTCAGGATAGAGTTGAGATGTTAGGGGCTGTACCTCATGCTCAAGTGCGATCTGTTCTGATATCTGGTCATATATTTCTTAACAGGTACCTTTCTGAGTTTTCATTCTTTTGTGTTCAAAATATCTAGATTGTTGGTTATATATGTGACCTTTTCTGTTCTTACTGTATTTCTACTTTACCATCGGTTATTGTATACTCTAGTGTGTTGAGATAGTCTTGTCAGGTTTCAATTTTAAGTTTCTTTTTTGAAGTTGTTTTTATAAAACTGTCCGTTGAATTCTAAAAACACAAGGAGTATGTGGCATTTATAACTATCATTAGCAGAGTAGGTAAAATTGTTGTATTGGAATGTTTGAAATGATTAGCGCTCTCCTTGAACAGATATTTTGAGCCGCTTTGGATCTGTTGGATCTTTTCTGCAGCTGGTCATGTTTGTACCAGATTATTGAATTGTTCCTGTGAGCCTCTGGTTCTTCAAACATGTGTGTAGAATATCATTTGATAAAACATACTGATGTTGTGGGAATGTTTCTTGTGAAATTATAAGTATATATTTCATGGATCTAATGCAAACAGAAAGAAAAGAGCTTTTGGTTTCCTTTTTTTTTCACTCACATAATCCTAATATTATTTGGAAACTATAAGGTGGATAAGTTAACCTTGTTTATAACAGTTGTGCAATTAACTATAGCAAATACTGAGACGTGAAACTTAACCTTTGCTATTGTAGTTCGCTTACAGAAGCATTTTGCATAGCCATTCTGGAAGCAGCAAGCTGTGGGCTTTTGACAGTAAGCACTAGAGTCGGAGGGGTTCCAGAGGTATGCCCTTTTATGATTTCAAAGTTTCTTTTGTAGAGAGCCATAAATTTCAGCTAGTTGGACAATCTGCAGACAAGTTACTCCTTTTCAGGTTCTACCAGATGACATGATAGTACTTGCAGAACCAGATCCAGAAGATATGGTGCGGGCTGTCAGGCAAGCTATCGACATACTGTCTGGTATAGATCCCCAAATTATGCATCGCCGGGTGAGTTTCAATTCTATGCACCTGGCTGACCTTACTGCACCAGCTTTTCCTTTAGTCGAAAATTGGCGTGCAAGTTGTCTTGGGCTTATTCAAATCTTATGTGCATTGTAGATGAAAAAACTCTATAGTTGGGATGATGTGGCCAAAAGAACAGAGATTGTCTACGATCGTGCAATGCAGTCATTAAACACTAATTTGCTAGATCGTCTTCCCCGGTGAGTATAAGGCAGAACACGGACTGTAAATTAATCTTCTGTCACTCATTTTATAGTAGTTGTAACTGAAGATACCAGATTTTTCCTTTGGATCACCACCTGTCCTTATATAGATTGTCTCTCAAAGTGCTAACTCTATATATTTTTTCTATATCCCATATAATGATTAGTTCTACTGGTCAAAGTGTGGGCAATACCACCACAGTTTTGCATGCAAACACAAAAGGAAGTCACTGACGTTGTGTTTCCGTAATGGTGTAGATACCTCACATGTGGAGCTTGGGCAGGCAAGCTGTTTTGTCTCGTTATGATCATAAATTACCTTGTGTGGTGCCTTCTAGAATTCCTGCAGGTATTTTTCTTTTACCTAGGCATTTCTTATTTTGTGGAGACTGATGAGATTATAACGGGGTTTCTCTCTCTCAGCCCGCTGAAGGTATTGAAGAAGTCCCAGATATAGGGCCACTGCACATTCCTTTGGATTCAGTAGATGACCAGTGCGAAGCGCAACGGAATTGAACTGTTTATCAACCATTGTGGCATGGATCATGTCGGAGGTCATATCTATTTTAGGCTGGCTCTCACTCTGGAATTTCTTTCGGTGTTTCCCGGCCCCACAGTGACTGTTTTTAGAACTCTTTGGCAAATGAGATAACTATGAAATCATTTCGTCACACTAAATACTGGAATCTACAGTCGTGTTGCATAAAGTTAATGGTGTGAGTACTTAATGCCATTGCCAATTTTTCATCTGATGTGTCTCTTGTTCCAATCCTCGGACATCAGCTGCTTCTTGGTGCTAGTTTCTACCACTAGAGATATGACGGTCTTTGGTATTGACTACTCCCTCGGGAAAGAAATATAAGAGCGATCACTAAAGGAAAGGCGTGCGTTGCCGCGGCAAGGGGGAAATTAGCCTAAGCGCGCATGGCACACACATAGTATATGTTGTTTCTCTTATTGCCAATATGCCGAGTGCATAGCGAATCAACCTGTGGTTGAGTTGGTTAGGTGGACAGCGGTATCCCCAACCCACCAGGTTTAAATCCTGATGCTCGCATTATTTTTGGATTTATTTCAGGATTTCCGGCGAACGTTCCCGTCTACGATGACTTCGTAAATCTCAAGATGATATGCCGGTGAGTGTATGCGCGTGTACATGAACGCTTGTGTCTGTATTGATGCTAAAAAAAAAGTCATTGACAGAAAAAAATATATTTAAAAAATTGTCTAATGATCAGCGTAGGAGCATCACGTTCACGTACAAGTGTGAATAAGCACAACCGCAGTCCACAACTGATCCACTCCTTAACATGTGGGGCCACAAATGCAAAATCTTCCTTGATGCACCAGAAGGCTCCATTCCTGGGGAGAACTTGAGAGATTTTGAAGTTTGTTTTGTCCTGAATTTGGCTCGCACGAGAACATGGGGAGTTTATATTGATTTGAGCAATTGATTCTTCTTGTTCTTTTTTCTGTTTTGAGCTAGCTCCCGCTCTTTTCAAAACTTAGACGTATCTGTGAAGTCAGAATTGAACGTGACATCACATGTGAAGTCAGAAATTCACTGTCCTCCTCCCATAGGCGCCGCCGCGGATCCGCCCGCCTCCGATGGCCTTTAGCCCGTGGAGGTGCGGAGGATCTCGGCCCCCTGCCGGCGGGAGGGACCTTGTTCTCGTTTTTGATAGGTTGAACGTCTTGGTTGGGGCTGTGTGGCGGCGGCAATGTCCTTCGGTAGCAATAATGTCTCCAACATTCTATCCCCGCTCCAATGGTGCGAATAGCGTTTGTCGTAGAATGTGTGGAGGTGTGTCTCCGTCGAATCTCATGGGATTCGGTTGATGCTGGTCTTCGATGGATCTATTTGGATCTAGTTTTGGTTCGTCTTTGCTCGTGTGTTTCTAGATTTGATCTTTTCGATCTACAACTCTCTTCATCGACAATGATTACTGCTCTGGTACGTTGGTCCTTTGAGGCCTTAGTATAACGACTTCCCGACCGTCTACTATAACAAGGTTTGCCCGGCTCCAGTGATGGAGGGACGATGACGACGGCGCGTCTTTGGCTCGCTCTTTACTTGCCGCTACGTCTCAATTTCAGAGCTACTTCTCGAGTTTCAAAGATGAAGATATACATTGTGAACCTGTCGAAAATCATTGAAAAGTGCAACTTATAGGGTACGACTCTGAAGCGAACACTTACTAATTTCATAACTAGGAAATGATGCGGTTGAGAAAGAAAAGTGCCGTTGAGAAAGAAAGTGATACTCCCTCTGTAAAGAGATAAGTATTATATTTCTTTGCAGAGGTAGTATATAAATTATTGGCTCCCCTTCAAAGCATTTACAAGTCAGTTGTTAGAGAATCTACAGTAAGTTGTGAGAGCATCTATAGCCGAATTTGACAAATCCGGCACCTCAAACGCGCGTGGATGCATCCGGAAGCGTCTGCAGGCACTAATCGGGCACTCTCAAAAAATGCAATCCACATTCGAACACCTCAATTAACATATCTCAAATTCATACAAATTCATGCAATTATGTCGATACACACGCATCGTCCGGCTACTCCATGACACTACACTAAACATGCCATCGGATTACCAAAATTTGGCATGTTTGGCTATGGTGGAGTTCATCCACGGCTGCCCTTGCCCTTCCCGGCGCCCTTGCCGTCCTTCTCGCGAAAGTATCGGTCGAAGACGCGGTACAGTGCTCGTCGCCGGAGCTGTCCTCCTTCTCCTCCTTCGGTGGCAGTCCGGCCATGGTAGGACCGCCCGATTCTGCTCTCGGGCAAGGGCGCGCGTGTTCCTCCGCTGCCGTTTCTTCACAATGCGGGCGCGGATGGCTTCCTCCTTTGCGGCCGCCCGCGCCGCCGCATCAGCCTCCATTTCCGCCGCGATATGGGCCTCGGCGGCCCTTATAATCTCCTTCCCACGACGTGCAGCCCGTTCCCGGTGGGACTCATAGTCTGCCCAACCGGTGATGGGGAAGAAGAGGTGTTCCGGTTGCCGGGTCCGCGAGGATCCAGCACCAGAGGACCCGAGCACCCGATGAGCTGACGCTATGGCGTCGCGGCGGACGGACCGTCCGTCGATCAGGCGTTGTCCTCCCGGGAGCGGCCGAGTGCAATGCAGACTTTCATTGCCTCCTCCAACCCACATGGTATGATCAGGGCCGTCTTCAGAAATTCGGGGCCCCGGTGCGGAATGGGAAAGGGGCCCAAAAAATATATAAAAATTTGTATAACTAATATAACTAAACATATTTTCACTTAATTATATAGCTGCCAATATGTGTAATTTTGTACAATATTTGGAAATATATCATATATTGTAATGCTAAAGAGTAAATGTGGTAATGAAACAATAAACTTTTGTTTCTTGTGAATTATACTTAAATAGTAAATTGACCGCATGTTCTACCAGAAAGTATCATCTGTCTAGTAATTGTTGAAACAAAAATCTTTATATTGTAAAGAAATATGCTATAGTAGTGTAGCAGGCGAGCACACAATGATGAGTTAGTACTAGAATTAGAAATTAGATTATGGGTACATGCCTAATTGAGTAGTACTGCTGTACTACTAGGGATTGCATTAGATACGACACTAAAATATCAAAAGAGTCAGAAAGAGAGCGATTTGTGTCAGAAAGAAATAACCCTAACTAGTCCGTTCATCTATTTTGCTTCCGGATTATGGCTTACGGCTTACCTTGGAAAATATTGGGGGAGCCAGATGTGAGTACTGTAGTTGCGAAGCAGACGGCGACAGCTGGACGCCGCGGCCGCTATCTACCGGCGGCTCATCTCCTCGTCGAAGCAGGCAGGCAACGCCTCCCTGTTCTTTTTCAATTATCACGAAGTCGTTCCAGAGCGATAGATTCGCTCGTGAAGTCATGGATACACACACGCTCCGCTAACGAGTAGGCCCAGTAGCGTAACTAGTCTGCCTTGTTTTTCTGTTTGGATCTTGGACAATCGGTGCTAGGCCGACTGGGCCTGTTGGCTCGGTACTAATCGATTAAACCTGAATAGCGGCCTCACCGTAACGTGCGTCCTCTTTCCATGAGCGAACCAGCCGAAAAGCCAGCCAGCTAGGGTATGAACTGGACGGTTTCGTGGTTTATTCCTTCGATCGGGGCTCCTACAATTTTGGGGCCCTGTGCCGTCGCACAGCTCGCACAACCTTGTGGACGGGCCTAGGTATGATACCCCAGTCGGCGGATCCGGATTGGTCGAAGTCCGATCCGCTGTCTGCCATGGCGGAGAAGGCCAAAATCCGTCGGAAGTGAGCTCGGATGGGAAGGGGAGTGAAGTGAAGTGGCTAGGGTTTGCTTCGGCGAGTGGATGGGGATGAAGATAAGTGGGGTCGGGGTGGCCCAACATGGGCCGGATCCGCGGGCGTGCTCGGGTGTCCCATATCCGCATATCCGCCTTATATTTGAGCTGGATATGGGGTACTGGTCAGCCCGGGCGTTTGAGGCGTCCGTCTGAGTCGAAAAAATATGACCGGTGAGTGACCGGGTGATCCGCCCGGACGTATGAGGTGGGTTTGAAAGGTCCGGTTGTAGATGCTCTTAGCTCAACATTTTTGCAGAATCGACCAGACTCAAAATGGTTTTTATGAGGAAGATACTGCTAACAAACAACACTCGGTCCACATGTCATCAACTAGACTACACTGTGTACAACAAGTAAATACCGAACCATACACCAAAATAGGACCTTAAGAGCACGAGTCAAGACCGATAAAAGAGAGCAGATCCGCTTGAAGCCTATTCAAAGTTATGGATCCCAAGTGTGACTCTTTTATGAAAACTTCCAATCTATTCGTTTTCAATTAAGATAGTAGAACAAAATCTAGCGACAGCTATAAGTATTAAAGCGAGCCGAATCCATGCCAACGTATCGCCCCTTATTAATCGGACAAAACCTTGTTGTAGTAGACAATTGAAAAGTCGACGTGCTAATGTCTCGAAGGACACCACCCAAACAAAGACGAACATACACTGGATCCAAGCAAATCGACCAAAGACCAGCACCGATCGAATCTCACAAGATACCTCGAAGACACCTCCACACCGCCCTACGACGATACTAGAGGCACCGCCGGGACAAGGCTAGGCGGGGAGGAACTTATTCTATCATCGGGAAGCTGCCGCTGCCGCCTTGCCTCCCTAAACAGGAAACAAACCCTAGCTCGTAACTAAAAACGGAGTTGGAGCCCTCTTGGCAAGAGTCGGGTCCACCGCGCCTATATGGCCCTAAGGCACGGCAAAAAAGCCGCAGCGCCGTGGAGCTCAGCAAATACAAATAGGGAGACAGGGAAACCCTAATTGCCTTGTCGCCCAAAGACGTCAGGCAACAACAAAAAATGCTCGTGGGTGTATCAATAGTTTTTAGTATGTTGATAGGAACATGTCTAGTAGAATGAAATCATGTGTGTGTCCCTAGAGCTCAGCAAATACAATGTATCTGTGCACGGATGAGGAATCAACGCATCAAACAAATGTGTTTGTGCACAGATTCCGAAGACATGAAACAATATGCCATCCATGTGAGTGTAGTTTTTGTGTGTTCCCGGTGTTTTAGGGCACACACAAAAAAAGCCCACAATCCAAGCAGGACCTAGGAGAAATTAATCCAAAAAGTATTGAGAAAGATGATATCAGAGGGGATACACGGAAGTAATAAAAACCAATTGCACAAGACCTGGGCCAAATCTTGCTAGCATTTCAAGATTTTGACCCAGCTATCTTTCGGACATTGTTAGGAAGCCATGCATGTTTCGCCGACAGAACTGACTTGTGCATTCTTTCCATATTCCGCTTACAGAGTACTGCTGGTACTACGTAGTAGTATTAACTTGGTATCAGCTACGACTCCAGATCGCTCAAGTCCGTGGAACCAAGTTTGTTGCTTCCTATGCAATTGCTGGTGAGGAAGATATGCCAGTGGGGAGAAAATGTCAGGGCGTTTAAGAGCTGCGCTAACTGAATCGGCTGCATAGTCAACCTGTAAAAGAACACAAGTCCAGTAATTAACTACTGGTTGGTTAAGCTTCTGTACATGGGTATCTGAAAAAATGACATGAATGCATTGCATTGGATAACCTAATCGAATGGCATGTTAAATTTAATTTAACTAATGGCCACACATGTGAAAGTTGTGTGCTTCAGCATCTACATTGACAACAGTATTGTCGAGTATTATTATGAAACAATGACAAAAATGCGCAAATGATCTGCATGGTTGATGACATGAATGGTCAACTAGCAACATTCAATATTCATGGAGAAAAAATATCAACAGGACAACATATACAGTTAGTTCTTGGGCAAAGACATGGGTAGAAGTTCTGTTGATACTGTATATTGGGCAAAAACATGGAGTCGTACATTTTGTAAACTAGTGACATATAAATGAAATTAACAGATGCCCAATTTGCTTTTCATCAACAGATTGAGTCAAAGTTAAAACAGCTGGCCTGAAAAGCACATGCTGACTAACAAGGAGCAACTGAAAAGGGAGTACTGCATCATCTAAGCTAGCGTAGTTTTAGTGAAGGGGAAAATGTAATCCAACCAAGTTGATCCAGAAGAAAAAGGTCTAATTTTTGTCCCTCAGCCATTAACACGCCTTATTGCAACCCAAGTTTGAATACATTTAATTTCCCCCCTCAACTCTCAATACCGGTGCAGTGACTTGAAGGTGTGATGAAGGGCCAGGCCAGTGGTTGGAGAGGCGTATTAGGGCTGGAGGTGAATGAGCAACCAGACGCAACAGTGGCGGACCAAGGGTTTCTTGCCATCTGCCACCATGGATAGTACCGTTGGCGACCATGAGATTTGCGGTGGCAGGCTGGGCGGTAGTGATGGCAAACTTCTTCAGGTGCACTGGCACTGCAAGTAGCTTCTGAAAGTTGGTTGGCAGCTGCCATGGATAATGGCAGCAGTGTCCATTGTGAAGACTGAAAAGAAAGATAATGTCCGTAGAGTGGAGAGGCTGATAAATGGATCCATTTGTTTAATACATCATGTTCGTTTGCTGATTCACCACATATATGCTTACTAGCACACAATAGCATGCCACATCATAAAAACCACAAATGAACCGGCATTGGGATCTAATTGGATGGTATTGATATACGAGGGTGCAGATAAAATGATGTTCTAACAGAAGGGGGAAGTTAAACACTGGCAATAGTTGAGAGTTCAAGATTAGACTTTCCCAAGATGAAACATGAATATGAGTATCTTTAACCTCAGAAGAAATTTAATTGAAAAATGTCGAGTCCTGTGGTGTTCTGGTTATGAAAAAAGGACTAAGATTAATTTCTAATTTTAAATAGAATTAGAAATTTTCTAATTCTTAACTACTCGTATGTATGTCCACCGATTATCTCTTAACAAGTTAACATCATCCCATGCCGACAAGCCAGCCTAGCTAATCTCTTGCTTCTTTTAATGCCAAGTATGAAACATGATCGATGAGTCTGCCACAGCACCACAATATAAGGTGTGAAAGACTATGGAAACTACACTGATGATTACTACCTTTTTTGTGAGGGATTGGTAACTAACTACACTATGAAGCAAGTATTTTTTAGTAAGAGATATAGTTAGGTTATGAAGGACGGGCCTCGTGCAGTGGTAGAGTCTCTCCACTTGTGGGCTGGTGGTCCTGGGTTTGAACCAACCTCCTTGCAGAATTACTATGGTAGACTGTCCAGAAATTCCCTTCCCTAACCCCACCTTGTGTGGGAGCTTTCGACACTGGTTACGTCCTTTATATAGTTAGGTTAACTTACGTATATGTGCAATATCACAACGCAACTTACTTTTGTAGGAAAGACAACCTAAGTATTGGTAAAATGTTCATGGGGTACTTCAGTTTTGTGAACTTACTAGTAGAACATAATTTTGAAAGCAACCATAGGTTCATCTCTTGTGCACATAGTATATGTTAAATCTAATCTTGTGGGCTACAAATGATACGCAAAATACTCTGACTGTAAACCTAAGAATCCTAACAAATCTGGAAACAAAGTGAAACGTTGACTGTAAACGCGAAACAAGAAACTACTAGTAATGACAGTGGAAAACTCTGCTTATCTGATCCTACCAAGTACCACCAATCCAAGTAAATAATAACAAAACCATTCAAGAATCAATCAATCAGGTCACGCGGTAGTTTCTAATCTTAGGTTTACAGTCAGCTCGCTCAAAGCCCGAACTGAGCAAGCAACTAAACAAAATCATAATTCAGCTATTCGCAAGAAAAGAACAAAAGAATCAGCTCGCTCGTGTTTCTAATCTGTGCGAAGTCGTTTACCGAAGATGCAGCCGCGCTCATCAGCGACTGAGCCATCGGGAGTACGCAGAACCTGGAACACAGGGAACACGGGAGTGGGCAAAGAATCAGTACACGTGGCGGGCATTGGGGATAAAATTTAAGGACTCGGAAGAAGGCCGACGTAGTGTGCTGGAGTGCGGGCGGAAGGCGAGAGAATACTAACATTCCCCTGCCACCGGCGAGGGCGGCGACGGCCGGGTCCGTCCATTCGTCGAAACTGAGGGGGAGAAGAAAGCAAACGAGAGGGTGAGCCAAAGCGCAGCGGGAGCAGAACCAGAAGAGAGAGAGGGTAAAAGGATTAGAGGTCGGTGTACTCGTAGATCCATCCGTAGCGCCGGTCGAATACGAGGCGGCGCTGGCGGCGGCGGAGGTCAGGACGCGGCGGATTGGGGGAGGAGGAGGCTTCTGCTGCCGCCATACTCTTCGATGATAACTTAGAGCATCTCCAACAGGCGCCGAAAAAGGCGCGCGCGCTAAACCGGCGATTTCGCGCGTGCGGGAAAAATAACACGCTCCAGCGGCGGCGGGAAAGACGCGCGCGCGGGAACCGCTTGCGCGCGCGCGCGAAACGGCGGCCTCTCGCGCGCCTTTTTTGCGGCGGCGCGCCCCGCGCGCCTATAAAACGCCGCGCGCGTCCGTCCTCGCTGCACCGCTCTCTCTCCCTCTCTCTTCCTCTCTCTCGCGCCCGCCGACCCCGAGCGCCGCACCGGAGCACCGCCGCCGCCCCCGACGCGCCACCATGCCGCCGCGCCGCCGTTCTTCGA
Source organism: Secale cereale (assembly GCA_902687465.1). Taxonomy (NCBI): domain Eukaryota; kingdom Viridiplantae; phylum Streptophyta; class Magnoliopsida; order Poales; family Poaceae; genus Secale; species Secale cereale. Next base: position 303,672,482 of record LR738713.1, read on the forward strand.
CGGGCTACCGCGGCGTCCGCGAGCGCCCGAACGGCGGCGGCTTCTACGCCGAGATACGCTCCGGCGATCTCCGGCTTCCCCTCGGCACCTACGAGACGGCGCACGAGGCCGCCCACGCGTACGACGCGGCGGCGTGGCGCCTAGGCAGGCCGCGTCGTCAGATGAATTTCGACGACGCCCGCACGCTCGAGCAGGCGTTGGAGCTCGCCCCGCCGCCTCGTCTACACACCGCACGAGATCGTGCGGAGCACACGGCGGCGCAGAACCGCCTCCTCGTCGCCCAGGAGGACGAGCGGCGCATGGCGGAGTGGCGCCGCCTCCACCCGGAGGACGTCGTCGCCGAGCATCAGTTCTGGGAACGTCGCCGCGAGGACAGGCATCGTCGGAGGGAGTTGGCGTGTCAGCAGTGAAGGAAATATGCCCTAGAGACAATAATAAAGTTGTTATTTATATTTCCTTATATCATGATAAATGTTTATTATTCATGCTAGAATTGTATTAACCGGAAACTTAGTACATGTGTGAATACATAGACAAAACAGAATGTCCCTAGTATGCCTCTACTAGACTAGCTCATTGATCAAAGATGGTTATGTTTCCTAACCATAGACATGAGTTGTCATTTGATCAACGGGATCACATCATTAGGAGAATGATGTGATGGACTAGACCCATCCGTTAGCATAGCGCTATGATCGTTTAGTTTTACTGCTATTGCTTTCTTCATGACTTATACATGTTCCTATGACTATGAGATTATGCAACTCCCGAATACCGTAGGAACACCTTGTGTGCTATCAAACGTCACAACGTAACTGGGTGATCATAAAGATGCTCTACAGGTGTCTCCAAAAGTATTCGTGGTGTTGGCATAGATCAAGATTAGGATTTGTCACTCCGAGTGTCGGAGAGGTATCTCTGGGCCCTCTCGGTAACACACATCATAATAAGCCTTGCAAGCAAAAGACTAATGAGTTAGTCACGAGATGATGTGTTACGAAACGAGTAAAGAGACTTGCCGGTAACGAGATTGAACTAGGTATAGAGATACCGGCGATCGAATCTCGGGCAAGTAACATACCGATGACAAAAGGAACAACGTAAGTTGTTATGCGGTTTGACCGATAAAGATCTTCGTAGAATATGTAGGAGCCAATATGAGCATCCAGGTTCCGCTATTGGTTATTGACCGGAAATGAGTCTCGGTCATGTCTACATAGTTCTCGAACCCGTAGGGTCCGCACGCTTAACGTTTGATGACGATCGGTATTATGAGTTTATGAGTTTTGATGTACCGAAGGAGTTCGGAGTCCCGGATGAGACCGGGGACATGACGAGGAGTCTCGAAATGGTCGAGACGTAAAAATCGATATATTGGACGACTATATTCGGACATCGGAAAGGTTCCGAGTGATTCGGGTATTTTCGGAGTACCGGGGAGTTACGGGAATAGAAGAGAGAGGCCAAAAGGAAGGAGGCGTGCACCCCCCTTCTGGTCCGAATTGGACAAGGGGTGCAGCCCCCTTTTCCTTCTCCCTCTCCCCCTCTTTCCTTCTCTCCTACTCCGGAAAGGAAAGGGGAATCCTACTAGGACTTGAGAGTCCTAGTAGGACTCCCCACACTTGTCGCGCCCCCTCTAGGGCCGGCCTCTCCCTTGCTCCTTTATATACGGGGGCAGGGGGCACCCTAGGACACACAAGTTGAATTGTTCCAGCCGTGTGCGGTGCCCCCCTCCACAGAAACACACCTCGGTCATACCGTCGCGGTGCTTAGGCGAAGCCATGCGCCGGTGAATACATCATATCCGTCACCACGCCGTCGTGCTGACGAAACTCTCCCGTGAAGCTCAACTGGATCAAGAGCTCGTGGGACGTCATCAAGCTGAACGTGTGCTGAACGCGGAGGTGCCGTACGTTTGGTGCTTGATCGGTTGAATCGCGAAGAAGTTCGACTACATCAACCGCGTCACTTGACGCTTCCGCTTCCGGTCTACGAGGGTACGTAGACACACTCTTCCCTCTCGTTGCTATGCATCTGGTAGATAGATCTTGCGTGATCGTAGGAAAATTTTAAAATACTACGTTCCCCAACAGTGGTATCAGAGCCAAGTTTATGCGTAGATGATATGCACGAGTAGAACACAATGAGTTGTGGGCGATACTAGTCATACTGCTTACCAGCATGTCATACTTTGCTTCGGCGGTATTGTGAGATGAAGCGGCCCGGACCGACATTACGCGTACGCTTACGCGAGACTGGTTTCACCGTTATGAGCACTCGTTGCTTAAAGGTGACTGGCGGGTGTCTGTTTCTCTCACTTTAGCTGAATCAAGTGTGCCTACGCCCGGTCCTTGTGAAGGTTAAAACGGCACATACTTGACGAAACATCGTTGTGGTTTTGTATGCGTAGGTAAGAACGGTTCTTGCTAAAGCGCGTAGCAGCCACGTAAAACTTGCAACAACAAAGTAGAGGACGTCTAACTTGTTTTTGTAGGGCATGTTGTGATGTGATATGGTCAAGACATGATGAGTTATACGGTTTTGTATGAGATGATCATGTTTTGTAAAGTTATCGACAACTGGCAGGAGCCATATGGTTGTCGCTTTATTGTATGAAATGCAATCGTCATGTAATTGCTTTACTTTATCACTAAGCGGCAGCGATAGTCGTAGAAGCAATAGTTGGCGAGACGACAACGATGCTACGATGGAGATCAAGGTGTCACGCCGGTGACAAAGGTGATCATGACGATGCTTTGGAGATGGAGATCAAAAGCACAAGATGATGATGGCCATATCATGTCACATATTTTGATTTGCATGTGATGTTTATCTTATTATGCTTCTTATTTTGCTTAGAACGACAGTAGCATTATAAGATGATCCCTTACAAAATTTCAAGGTACAAGTGTTCTCCCTGAGTATGCACCGTTGCGAAAGTTCTTCGTGCCGAGACACCACGTGATGATCGGGTGTGATAAGCTCTACGTTCAAATACAACGGGTGTAAGACAGTTTTGCACACGCAGAATACTCGGGTTAAACTTGACGAGCCTAGCATATGCAGATATGGCCTTGGAACACTGGAGACCGAAAGGTCGAGCGTGAATCATATAGTAGATATGATCAACATAAGATGTTCACCATTGAAACTACTCCATCTCACGTGATGATCGGACATGGTTTAGTTGATTTGGATCACGTGATCATTTAGATGACTAGAGGGATGTCTATCTAAGTGGGAGTTCTTAAGTAATATGATTAAATTGAACTTTAATTTATCATGAACTTAGTCCTCGTAGTATTAGCATATCTATGTTGTAGATCAATAGCTCACGATGTTGCTCCCCGTTTATTTTTTATATGTTCCTAGAGAAAACTAAGTTGAAAGATGTTAGTAGCAATGATGCGGAATTGTTCCGTGATCTGAGGATTATCCTCATTGCTGCACAGAAGAATTATGTCCTTGATGCACCGCTAGGTGACAGACCTATTGCAGGAGCAGATGTAGACGTTATGAACGTTTTTACAAAAGCTTGGTATGATGACTACTTGATAGTTTAAGTGCACCATGCTTTACGGCTTAGAACCGGGACTTCAAAAACGTTTTGAACGCCACGGAGCATATAAGATGTTCCAAGAGTTGAAATTAGTATTTCATATTCATGCCCGTGTCGAGAGGTATAAGACTTCTGACAGTACTTTGCCTACAAGATGGAGGAGAATAGCTCAACCAGTGAGCATGTGCTCAGATTGTCTGGGTACTACAATTACTTGAATCAAGTGGGAGTTAATCTTCCAGATAAGATAGTAATTGGTAAAGTTCTCTAGTCACCATCACCAAGTTAGTAGAACTTCGTGATGAACTATAATATGCAAGGGATGACGAAAGTAATTCCCGAGCTCTTCGCGATGCTGTAGTCAGCGAAGGTAGAAATCATGAAAGAGCATCAAGTGTTGATGGTTAACAAGACCACTTGTTTCAAGTAAAGGGCAAAGGGATGGAAGGGAAACTTCAAGAAGAATGACAAGCAAGTTGTCACTCCCGTGAAGAAACCCAAAGCTAAAAACTCAAGCCTGAAACTAAGTGCTTCTACTGCAAAGGAAATGGTCACTGGAAGTGGAACTGCCCTAGATACTTGGCGGATAAGAAGGATGGCAAAGTGAACAAAGGTATATTTTGATATACAGATTATTGATGTGTAATTTACTAGTGTTCATAGCAACCCCTGGGTATTTGATACCGGTTCAGTTGCTAAAATTAGTAACTCGAAACGAGAATTGCAGAATGAACAGAGACTAGTTAAAGGTGAAGTGACGATGTGTGTTGGAAGTGGTTCCAAGATTGATATGATCATCATCGCACACTCCCTATACTTTCGGGATTAGTGTAAAACCTAAATAAATGTTATTTGGCATTTGCGTTGAGCATGAATATGATTTGATCATATTTGTAGCAATACGGTTATTCATTTAAATTCATAGAATAATTGTTATTCTGTTTACATGAATAAAACCTTTGATGGTCATACACCCAATGAAAATAGTTTGTTGGAACTCGATCGTGGTGATACACATATTCATAATATTGAAGCCAAAAGATGCAAGGTTAATAATGATAGTGCAACTTATTTGTGGCACCGCCGTTTAGGTCATAATGGTGTAAAGCGCATGAAGAAACTCCATAGTGATGGACTTTTGGAATCACTTGATTATGAATCACTTGGTGCTTGCGAACCATGCCTCATGGGTAAGATGACTAAAACTCCGTTCTCCAGAACAATGGAGCGAGCAACAGATTTGTTGGAGATCATACATACAGATATATGTGGACCAATGAGTGTTGAAGCTCGCGGCGGGTATCGTTATTTTCTGGCCTTCACTGATGATTTGAGCAGATATGGGTATATCTACTTAATGAAGCACAAGTCTAAAACATTTGAAAAGTTCAAAGAATTTCAGAGTGAAGTGGAGAATCATCGTAACAAGAAAATAAAAGTTTCTACGATATGATCGTAGAGGTAAAATATTTAAGTTAGCGAGTTTGGCCTTCAGTAAAAACAATGTGAAATAGTTTCACTACTCACGCCACCTGGAACACCATAGTGTAATGGTGTGTCTGAACGTCATAACCGTACTTTATTAGATATGGTGCGATCGATGATGTCTCTTACCGATCTACCACTATCGCTTTTGGGGTTATGCATTAGAGACAGCTACATTCACGTTAAATTGGGCACCATCTAAATCCGTGGAGATGACACCGTATGAACTGTGGTTTGACGAGAAACCTAAGCTGTCATTTCTTTAAGTTTGGGACTGCGATGCTTATGTGAAAAAGTTTCAACATGATAAGCTCAAACCCAAATCGGAGAAGTAAATCTTCATAGGATACCCAAAAGAAACTGTTGGGTACACCTTCTATCACAGATCCGAAGGCAAGGTCTTTGTTGCTAAGAGTGGATCCTTTCTAGAGAAGGAGTTTCTCTCGAAAGAAGTGAGTGGGAGGAAAGTAGAACTTGATGAGGTAATTGTACCTTCTCCCGAATTGAAAAGTGGAACATCACAGAGACTAGTTCCAGTGATTCCTACACCAATTAGTGAGGAAGCTAATGATGATGATCATGAAACTTCAGATCAAGTTTCTGCTGAACTTCGTAGATCAACCAGAGTTCGTTCCGCATCAGAGTGGTACGGCAACCCGGTTCTGGAAGTCATGTTACTGGACCATGATGAACCTACGAACTATGAGGAAGCGATGATGAGCCCAGATTCCGCAAAATGGCTTGAGGCCATGAAATCTGAGATGGGATCCATGTATGAGAACAAAGTGTGGACTTTGGTTGACTTGCCCGATGATCGGCAAGCCATCAAAAATAAATGGATCTTCAAGAGGAAGACTGACGCTGACAGTAATGTTACTGTTTACAAAGCTCGACTTGTTGCGAAAGTTTTTCAACAAGTTCAAGGAGTTGACTACGATGAGACTTTCTCACCAGTAGCGATGCTTAAGTCTGTCCGAATCATGTTAGCAATTGCCGCATTTTATGAAATCTGGCAAATGGATAACAAAACTGCATTCTTTAATGGATTTATTAAAGAAGACTTGTATATGATGCAACCAGAAGGTTTTGTCAATCCTAAAGATGCTAACAAAATGTGCAAGCTCCAGCGATCCATCTATGGACTGGTGCAAGCATCTCGGAGTTGGAATATACGCTTTGATAAGTTGATCAAAGCATATAGATTTATACAGACTTGCGGTGAAGCCTGTATTTACAAGAAGTGAGTGGGAGCACTACAACCTTTCTGATAAGTATATGTGAATGACATATTGTCGATCGGAAATGATGTAGAATTTTCTGGAAAGCATAAAGGAGTGTTTGAAAGGAGTTTTTCAAAGAAAGACCTTGGTGAAGCTGCTTACATATTGGGCATCAAGATCTATAGAGATAGATCAAGACGCTTGATAAGACTTTCGATGAGTACATACCTTGATATGATTCTGAAGTAGTTCAAAATGGATCAGTCAAAGAAGGAGTTCTTACCTGACTTGTAAGGTGTGAAGTTGAGTAAGACTCAAAGCCAGACCACGGCAGAAAAATATAGAGAGAATGAAAGTCATTCCCTATGCCCCAGCCATAGGTTCTATAAAGTATGCCATGCTGTGTACCAAACATGTTGTGTACCTTGCCATGAGTTTGTCAAGAGGGTACAATAGTGATCCAGGAGTAGATCACTGTACAGCGGTCAAAATTATCCTTAGTAACTGGATGACTAAGGAAATGTTTCTCGATTATGGAGGTGATAAAGAGTTCGTCGTAAAGGGTTACGCCGATGCAAGCTTTGACACTAAATCCAGCTGACTCTAAGTATCAATCTGGATGCGTATTGAAAGTGGGAGCAATTAGCTAGAGTAGCTCCATGCAGAGCATTGTAGACACATAGACATTTGCGAAATACATACGGATCTGAATGTGACAGACCCGTTGACTAAACTTCTCTCACGAAGCAAAACATGATCACACCTTAAAACTCTTTGGGTGTTAATCACATAGCGATGTGAACTAGATTATTGACTCTAGTAAACCCTTTGGGTGTTAATCACATGACGATGTGAACTATCGGTATTAAATCACATGGCGATGTGAGCTAGATTATTGACTCTAGTGCAAGTGGGAGACTGAAGGAAATATGCCCTAGAGGCAATAATAAAGTTGTTATTTATATTTCCTTATATCATGATAAATGTTTATTATTCATGCTAGAATTGTATTAACCGAAAACTTAGTACATGTGTGAATACATAGACAAAACAGAATGTCCCTAGTATGCCTCTACTAGACTAGCTCATTGATCAAAGATGGTTATGTTTCCTAACCATAGACATGAGTTGTCATTTGATCAACGGGATCACATCATTAGGAGAATGATGTGATGGACTAGACCCATCCGTTAGCATAGCACTATGATCGTTTAGTTTTACTGCTATTGCTTTCTTCATGACTTATACATGTTCCTATGACTATGAGATTATGCAACTCCCGAATACCGTAGGAACACCTTGTGTGCTATCAAACGTCACATCGTAACTGGGTGATCATAAAGATGCTCTACAGGTGTCTCCAAAAGTATTCGTGGTGTTGGCATAGATCAAGATTAGGATTTGTCACTCCGAGTGTCGGAGAGGTATCTCTGGGCCCTCTCGGTAACACACATCATAATAAGCCTTGCAAGCAAAAGACTAATGAGTTAGTCACGAGATGATGTGTTACGGAACGAGTAAAGAGACTTGCCGGTAACGAGATTGAACTAGGTATAGAGATACCGGCGATCGAATCTCGGGCAAGTAACATACCGATGATAAAAGGAACAACGTATGTTGTTATGCGGTTTGACCGATAAAGATCTTCGTAGAATATGTAGGAGTCAATATGAGCATCCAGGTTCCGCTATTGGTTATTGACCGGAAATGAGTCTCGGTCATGTCTACATAGTTCTCGAACCCGTAGGGTCCGCACGCTTAACGTTTGATGACGATCGGTATTATGAGTTTATGAGTTTTGATGTACCGAAGGAGTTCGGAGTCCCGGATGAGACCGGGGACATGACGAGGAGTCTCGAAATGGTCGAGACGTAAAAATCGATATATTGGACGACTATATTCGGACATCGGAAAGGTTCTGAGTGATTCGGGTATTTTCGGAGTACCGGGGAGTTACGGGAATAGAAGAGAGAGGCCAAAAGGAAGGAGGCGTGCACCCGCCTTCTGGTCCGAATTGGACAAGGGGTGCAGCCCCCTTTTCCTTCTCCCTCTCCCCCTCTTTCCTTCTCTCCTACTCTGGAAAGGAAAGGGGAATCCTACTAGGACTTGGGAGTCCTAGTAGGACTCCCCACACTTGTCGCGCCCCCTCTAGGGCCGGCCTCTCCCTAGGACACACAAGTTGAATTGTTCCAGCCGTGTGCGGTGCCCCCCTCCACAGAAACACACCTCGGTCATACCGTCGTGGTGCTTAGGCGAAGCCATGCGCCGGTGAATACATCATATCCGTCACCACGCCGTCGTGCTGACGAAACTCTCCCGTGAAGCTCAACTGGATCAAGAGCTCGTGGGACGTCATCAAGCTGAACGTGTGCTGAACGCGGAGGTGCCGTACGTTTGGTGCTTGATCGGTTGAATCGCGAAGAAGTTCGACTACATCAACCGCGTCACTTGACGCTTCCGCTTCCGGTCTACGAGGGTACGTAGACACACTCTTCCCTCTCGTTGCTATGCATCTGGTAGATAGATCTTGCGTGATCGTAGGAAAATTTTAAAATACTACGTTCCCCAACAAGCAGTGCGCCATCTGCGATGCCGGCGGCCAAACGATCTTCGCTCCAAAAGATGACCGCTGGTTCGACATCTGGCTGTCGACCTCCTCCGACAGCAACAACGAAGGCGATGATGATGACTGGAGCGATTAGTTTTTTTTATGTTTTCGAACTATATATCTATCTATCTATGTTTTAGAACTATCTATCTATGTTTTACCTATGTTTTAGAACTATGTTTTTTATCTATGTTGAACTATCTATCTTTGTATCTTTTTATTTTAATGCAATTTAAGTATGAAAAAAAGTGTGCGCGCGCTGTATTTTTTGGGCACCGCTGGAGCAGCACGCGCGCGCTGCAAAATAGCGCTGCTGCTGGAGCCAGCACTGCGTGCCGCGGCAAAACATACTTTGCGCGCGCGGTATATGGTTTTTTTGGGCGCGCCGCTAAGCGCGCCTGTTGGAGATGCTCTAGAGCATCTTCAGTTGTTGGCCCAGGACGCTTAAAAATCCTTTGGGGGCGAGCCGGCCACACAATTGGCGCTGGGGCGGTTTTGCGTCCGGTCG
>LR738713.1:303681871-303763616 GCA_902687465.1 Secale cereale
GGAGCGATTAGTTTTTTTTATGTTTTCGAACTATATATCTATCTATCTATGTTTTAGAACTATCTATCTATGTTTTACCTATGTTTTAGAACTATGTTTTTTATCTATGTTGAACTATCTATCTTTGTATCTTTTTATTTTAATGCAATTTAAGTATGAAAAAAAGTGTGCGCGCGCTGTATTTTTTGGGCACCGCTGGAGCAGCACGCGCGCGCTGCAAAATAGCGCTGCTGTTGGAGCCAGCACTGCGTGCCGCGGCAAAACATACTTTGCGCGCGCGGTATATGGTTTTTTTGGGCGCGCCGCTAAGCGCGCCTGTTGGAGATGCTCTAGAGCATCTTCAGTTGTTGGCCCAGGACGCTTAAAAATCCTTTGGGGGCGAGCCGGCCACACAATTGGCGCTGGGGCGGTTTTGCGTCCGGTCGTCGTCCTCAGATGCCGAAATTGGCTCATTTTGCGGCCCAATTTCGACGATTAAAGGGTCCATATGGGTGAAAATAGGCCCATATTCAACGTGGTTTCGCCGTGTCTCGGTGTTCAATTATCAACAAAATTATTTCTTATCACATATTTCATCACAGAAAAATCAAATACTTCAACAAAATAGTACAACAACAAATAGTTCAATACAAATTATATAGTTCAACAAATAAAAACTCGTATTTCATCACACGACGTCCTCCTTGAGCCTCCATAGGTGCTCAATCAGATCTTTCTGCAATTGATGATGCACCTGTGGGTCTCGGATTTCCTGACGCATACTCAGATAGGCAGTCCAAGTCGCCGGTAGATGGTGATCAACTTCGGCTAGAGGACACTGCCTGTAGTATGGTTCAGTGTCAAACACTGGGTCTTCTTGCTCGCTCTCGATGATCATGTTGTGCAAGATGACACAGCAAGTCATAATCTCCCACATTTGATCTTTGGACCAAGTCTGAGCGGGGTACCGAACAACAGCGAATCGAGATTGGAGCACACCAAATGCCCGCTTGACATCCTTCCTGCAAGCCTCCTGAACTTTCGCAAACCAGGCGTTCTTGCCTCCTCCCGCGGGGTTTGAGATCGTCTTCACAAATGTCGACCATCTCGGATAAATGCCATCTGCTAGGTAGTACCCCTTGTTGTATTGGTGCCCATTGATCTCGAAGTTCACCAGAGGAGAATGGCCCTCAACGAGCTTGGCAAAAACAGGAGAGCACTGCAGCACGTTGATGTCATTGTGAGTTCCTGGCATACCAAAGAAGGAGTGCCAAATCTAGAGGTCCTGTGTGGCTACCGCCTCAAGCACCACACTGCAACCGCCTTTGACGCCTTTGTACATCCCATGCGAACTAAATGGGCAATTCTTTCATTTCCAATGCATGCAGTCGATGCTCCCAAGCATCCCAGGAAATCCTCTTGATGCATTCTGGGCTAGGATCCGAGCAGTGTCTTCCGCATTGGGTGTTCTCAAGTTTTGTGGCCTAAACACTGCCACCACTGCCCGACAGAACTTGTAGAAACACTCTATGCTGTTGGACTCGGCCATGCGCCCATAGTCGTCGAGTGAATCACCGGGAGCTCCATATGCAAGCATCCTCGTCGCTGTCGTGCACTTCTGGATGGAGGTGAATCCAAGAGCGCCAGTGCAATCCATCTTGCACTTGAAGTAGTTGTCGAACTCCCGGATTGAATTCACAATCCTGAGGAAGAGCTTTCGGCTCATCCGATAACGGCGCCGAAATGTTTTCTCGCCGTGAAGTGGAGCATCGGCGAAGTAGTCGGAGTAGAGCATGTAGTAGCCTTCAAGACGAAGCCGGTTCTTTGCTTTCAACCGCCCCGGCGTCGAGCCACCTCGCCGCGGCTTTTCATTGCTCGCCAGCAGCTGGGCGAGGGCGGCGAGCACCATGAGATGCTCTTCTTCCTGGACGTCGGCCGCGGCTTCCTCCTCCAGCAGCACGGCGAGCTCTTCCTCGTCATCTGAGCCGATCGCCGAGACAGGCAAAACGCCGAACACCTTGCGCTCGGTGGGCGCGTGCCCGCCGCTAAACCGCGCCTCCACAGCCAGAAACGCCCAGCTGCTGTGGGAGGGGTTGCCGCGGCGGAGCGCTGCTATTTTCCGGCGAGAAATGGCTATCTAGCGGAGTAGGGCGGGAGTCGTCGCCGGGATATAGCTAGTGGTGGCCGAGGGTGCGGGCGCGGGGGGGGGGGTGCGAGGCGAGTCGGGGGAAGAAAACCTTGACTTTTCCCCTGTCGGTGTGGGCCAGGCGTGCTTTTCGCTAGCACCGGAGCCCCCAACTGCTCCCCAGCGCGCCGGGTTCGGCCTGTGATCGCCGGGCAGAAAAAAGGTCCGAACCGGCGATTTTCGACGTCCTGGGGGCGCGACTGGGCCGTTTTTTAGCCGCCGACGTCGAAAAAGTGGCCTGGGGGGGCTGTTGGGGGCGCGGCTGGAGATGCTCTTACAGCGGTAGAGGATGGCCTTGTCCTCTTAGTAATCGGCACGCTGTCACGAATCTTTATTGTAAGAAACATTGATTCGGCCCAAAAGTGGTCGTGCCGGAGTGGTTATCGGGCATGACTAGAAATCATGTGGGCTTTGCCCGCGCAGGTTTGAATACTGTCGACCACGTTCCCTTCTTTTTTAACGTTCTCTTTTTAATCCAGTTTATGTTTTAGTCCATAAATTATTTGGATTACCTTTTTAATTTGTTGTTTATGTTTAGCCCATAAAATATTTTAATTGAGAGTGTTATTCCGTGTATTTTTGTTCCATAACTCAAATCTTTGTAAAAAAAAGACGTCCATTTTAATTGAGAGTGTTATTCCGTGTATTTTTGTTCCATAACTCAAATCTTTGTAAAAAAACGTCCATTTTAATATTTTCTTACTGTTGGAGAGTATTGATGTTACGAATGTTTTAGTCAATGGAATATTTTTTATCAAGAGTGTTATTTCATAAATTATTTGGATTACCTTTTTAATTTGTTGTTTATGTTTAGCTCATAAAATATTTTAATTGAGAGTGTTATTTCGTGTATTTTTGTTCCATAACTCAAATCTTTGTAAAAAAAGCCCATTTTAATTGAGAGTGTTATTCCATGTATTTTTGTTCCATAACTCAAATCTTCGTAAAAAAAACGTCCATTTTAATATTTGCTTACTGTTGGAGTATTGATGTCACGAATGTTTTAGTCAATGGAATATTTTTTATCAAGAATGTTATTCCATAAACCTTAGCTTTGGAGTGTTCGTGTTGGGAATGTTTGCGCCACCTTCATGGAAGAGTCTCAGAGAGCAGTAGTACCTTCTCTCTTCGGTAATTGTGGAAGGAGGGTTAATATTGGAAGTGTTGTCTAAGCATGCAATGGTCGGCGTTTTCAATCGTGATCCAGTATGACAGCTCAACTAAAATTGATGCAGTGATGGATCACTCGCTGGACCGGTCCTGCATATGGACATCTCATGTTGGAGATACAAAAAAACTCATAAAATTGTGTGAGTTTATCAAGACTTCGAGAGTATTCCACAATCCTTAGCATTGGAGTGTTGGTGTCGGGAATGTTTGTGCCACCTTCATGGGAGAGTCTCAGAGAGACAGTAGTACCTTCTCTCTTTGGTAATTGTGGAAGGAGGGTGGAAGTGTTGTCTAAGCATGCAATGGTCGGGGTTTTCAATCATGATCCAATCTGACAGCTCAACTGAAATTGATGCAGTGATGGATCACTCGTTGGACCAGTCCTGCAAATGGACATCTCATGTGGGAGATACAAAAAAGTCATGAAACTGTCTGAGTTTAACACTTTGAAAATCAAGCGAAATCAAATTAAGGTTGTTCATAGTCAAGCTACTTTGGGTTGTTCCGGAGGTAACACAGTTTGTTGGTTGTGACGTGTTCAAATTTTGTTTCAGAGTATGTACTAGTAGGTTGTAACACTATTAATGAGGAATAAAACTCACAATTCCTCTGCAAAAATATCGATGGGGTGAGTTACATGTCGGTTTGTGTGTGTGTGTGTGAGAGAGAGAGGTTGGCATGTGTTCTAATGTGTTTATGCTCTTGTTGAGTGTGACAACGAGTGGTAGTTTTTATGCTTGTGTGCTCATGATGACTCCTTGTGTGGTATTTTTTATGCATATATGCTCTTTATCGACTAATGAATTAATACTGTTCATGGCATATTTGATTGCCTCATGTAGAAAAAAATTACAAGTTATGGGGGTTATTCTTACCACCTCGACCAAAATGGTCACCAATCTTATCCATCACTCATTGCTAGCCTAAACACTAAACTGGTTATCCACCAATGATGTAGGGTGGAATCCTAATGGTGTCGATCTTTCAGGATTGGAGCGGATCCTGCGAAGAACACGAAGAACATGAAGGGGAAAACGAGGGGAAACACTCAAATAAATAAGATTGAAACACACGTGTGCTAGATCCACATACATAAAGAGGTAACAAAGGTCCAAATCTAACAAAGGGGGATATAAAACGGGAACTAGTCCATCTCAATCCTAGGAGAAAGTAGGTCTTGAAACCTTGGAGGATCTTCCCACAAGGGGGTCTTGAATCCACTTGGGGGTCTTCTCACATGGAAGTCTTGGTATCCATGGGAGTAGGTAAGTGGATGAGCAAAGTTCTATATATAATGAGCTATTCCTTTGCTAACCCTAGATGGAGAGGGGAGAGGTCTATTTATAGTGCTAGTACAAGTTGGTCCGAGTTGGAGAGATACATGGGCCGGAGGCCCGTTATGCTGTACGCAGATAGGGGTCGGATGTCCGGGCTTGGGAGGCAAAACTTCTGGTATCCTTTGTGTAGGTGGTGCCGAATTTCTAGACTGGCGCCGAATGTCTGGGCTGGTAGGGCCGGATGTCCGGGTCCGACCAGATGTCCGGGCCTTGTAGCACTTTGGCGGCTGGACTGCTGTTGAGGTTGAGTTCTCCAGGGGCCGATGTCTAGGTCATGTAGGCTTTCTTTGGTTCCTTTCGTCGGTCCTCTTCATCCGTGTACATGGGGACTTGTCGTCTTCACGAGCATCTCCGAGAGGGTCTTCTCCATACCTAATCACACATAGCATTCCAGCTTTAGGTGGTAGCTGATGTCTACTACGCAACTTTATTCTTGTAGACTCGTGTTGGGCCTCCAAGCGTAGAGGTTTGTAGGGTAGTAGCAATTGTTCCTCAAGTGGATGACCTGATGATAGAGGCAAAAGTTTCCCGTCTTTCGATGAGATGGTGATCATTTTGGAGGAAGTCGACTTTGACGATCCGACTATGAACGTGCAACGACGCCGCGCCTTAGCAATCGCTAAACCAACTCCGAGAGGTCATTGACCATGCCGGAGCACGATCAACCTGACCACGAAGGTCTATTTCCTGCAGGCATACGAAGAACAAGCAAGAAATGAGATTGCAATCTAGCTATTGCGAATTTAAGAGGAAGCTTTATTGATCAAGTGGGGTTCTGTGACGTCTTTGTCTGGTCGTTGAACACAAATGAAGTACGCAAAGTTGCAGCTATGGCAAACTTTAATCTAAACAAAGCCCAAAGTCTAAACGATGCCCTAAGGGCTGTATATATGGAGAAAGAGAGGGGGAATTTCGTGGCCCCTTGGAGAAGGGGTCCGAAACCAACCCTAACTCTGTTTCCCCACACATACGGACTCTAAAAACAGCCTATACTTTAGTATTTTGAATTACATGGGCATGGCCCAAAAAAAAGGTGACACAACACCTAAAATAAGCTATGAACGAAATTTATGAAGGGGTATCTTGAATATTTCATCCATGTCCTTGGAAGTCATCACAGAGGCTTCAAAGTACTCAAATACGCACTAGAAACGCCGTTCTGGATCCCTTCGTACGCGCCTTCATCTCCATGCTTGATCCTACTCTAGTGTTCATCCCTCTAGTCCATGCTAGGCCCTTCATTAGTAATCAATAGAATTGTTACCAAGAAACGAAAGTATCTGGTAATTCAATTGGCGTGCGTGAGCTCTAGTAATTGATCCAGTATGTATAATAGCAGGGGCAGTGGGTGTAACAATGGTATTGATGTCCTCATCATCCTCCCCTTCTTGAAATGAATTCGTCCTCGACGAAAGCTCATCATCCTCACCCAAATAAGGCTTCAAATCTGCAATGTTAAAAGTGGGACTAACCCAAAAATCTGCAGGCAGCTCAAGTTTATATGCATTATCATTTATTTTCTCTAACACCTTAAAAGGACCAGCAGCACGTGACATTAGCTTTGACTTGCGCAAATTAGGAAACCTATCCTTACGCAAATGTAACCAAACAAGATCTCCAGGTGCAAAGACAACACGTTTTCTACCCTTATCTCCAGCAAGTTTATATTTAGCATTCATGCGCTCAATATTTTCCTTAGTTAACTCATGCATTTTAAGATCAATTCAGCACGTTGTTTAGCATCAAAATTAACCTTCTCCAAAGATGGAAGAGGCAACAAATCAATAGGTGCACGAGGTAAGAAACCATACACAATTTCAAAAGGGCACATCTTAGTAGTAGAATGCAGCGAACGATTATAAGCAAATTCAATGTGAGGCAAGCATTCTTCCCACGTTTTCTTGTTATTCTTCAAAACATCCCTAAGCATAGTAGACAAAGTTCTATTAACTACTTCAGTTTGTCCATCAGTTTGGGGGTGACATGTAGTACTAAAAAGCAGTTTAGTCCCCAACTTAGCCCATAAACCTCTCCAAAAGTGGCTAAGAAATTTAGTATCACGATCTGAAACAATAGTATTTGGCACACCATGCAAGAGAATAATTTCACGAAAGAACAAATCAGCAACATTAGCAGTATCATCACTTTTATGACATGGTATGAAGTGTGCCATTTTCGAAAATCTATCCACGACAACAAATATGCTATCCCTCCCCTTGTTTGTATGAGGTAAACCCAAAACAAAGTCCATAGATATATCTTCCCAAGGAACACTAGGTACAGGCAAAGGCATATATAAACCATGAGGATTGAGTCGTGACTTAGCTTTTTGACATGTAGTGCAATGAACAACAAAACGCTCAACATCCCGTCTCATCTTTGGCCGAAAGAAATGTGTAGCAAGTACGTCCTCTGTCTTCTTCACGCCAAAGTGTCCCATTAATCCACCTCCATGTGCCCCCTGCAACAACAAAAGACGAATGGAGCTAGCCGGAATGCATAGCTTGTTTGCACGAAACACAAATCCATCATTAATGACGAACTTGTTCCATGTTCTCCCTTCTTTACAATTCTGCAATACATCTTTAAATTCAACAACATGCACATATTGATCTTTGATGGTCTCCAAACCAAATATTTTAAAGTCAAGTTATGAAAGCATAGTATAATGACGAGACAATGCATCAGCAATAACATTTCTTTACCCTTCTTGTGTTTCATGACATAAGGGAAAGTCTCAATGAATTCAACCCATTTAGCATGTCTACGGTTAAATTTATCTTGACTTTTAATATGCTTCAAAGATTCATGATCAGAATGTATAACAAATTCTTTGGGCCATAAATAATGTTGACATGTTTCAGAGTGCGAATAAGAGCATATAACTCCTTGTCATAAGTAGAATAGTTCAGACTAGGCCCACTCAATTTTTCAAAAAAGTATGCAACAAGTTTATCATCTTGTAATAACAGACCTCCTAATGCAATTCAACCAGCACCACATTCAAGCTCAAAAGTCTTATTAAAATCAGGAAGTTGGAGTAATGGAGCATGTGTCAACTTATCTTTCAATACCGTGAAGGCTTCTTCCTGTACAATACCCCAAACAAAAGGCACATCCTTCTTTCTAAGCTCATTGAGAGGTGCAATAATGGTGCTGAAATCTCTCACAAAACGCCTATAGAAACCAGCAAGTCCAAGAAAACTCCTCACTTGTGTGACCATTTTGGGCTGCGACCAACTCTCAATAGCTTCAATCTTGGCTTTATCAACTTCAATTTCCTGTGGAGTAACAACATAGCCAAGAAAAGATACTCGGTCGGTGCAAAAGGTGCACTTCCCAAGGTTACCAAACAAACATGCATCATGTAGAGCAATAAAAACAACATGTAAATGTTCCAAATGTTCCTCCAAAGATCTGCTATAAATGAGTATATCATCAAAGTAAACTACCACAAATCGTCCAATGAAAGCACGTAAAAATCTCATGAAAGTACTAGGTGCATTAGTTAACCCAAACAACATGACTAACCACTCATATAATCCAAATTTAGTTTTAAATGCTATTTACCATTCATCTCCCAGTTTCATACGAATTTGATGGTATCCACTACACAAATCAACTTTGGAGAAAATGGTAGAGCCACTTAATTCATCAAGCATATCATCTAGCCTAGGAATAGGATGACGGCAACGAGTAATATTATTGATGCCCCTACAATCAACACACATATATACGCGATGTGCCATCCTTTTTTGGCACTAGAATAATAAGAACAACATAAGGACTAAGGGATTCGCGTATATAACGTTTATCTAGTAGCTCTTGTACTTGACTCATAATCTCCTTCATCTCCTCTGGATTGGTACGGTATGGTGCACGGTTGGGTAGCGATGCACTGGGAATTAAGTCAATCTGATGCTCAATCCCTCGAATAGGTGGCAATCCCGGTGATACGTCTTGTGGAAAGACATCAGCGAACCCCTGCAAAATGTTAGTGACAGCAGGAGGCAAAGAGGAAGGCACGTCCTCGAATAAAAATAATGCCTCTTTGCACACAAAAGTATAGCAAATAGATTTGTTGAAATCTAGATCATCAATATCAGATTTGGTGGCAAGTAAACATACACTTTTAAATTTAATTTCATATGCAACATGAGATGATGGATTGTTATTAGGTTTCATTTGTTGCTCAAATTCTTTTGCCACAATCTGATTTTCACTCTTACTTTGCTCCTGTTTTCCTTTACTAGCTCGATGAATATCATCTTTCAGAATGGAATCAGGAGTCATAGGAAGCAAAATAATATGTGTATCCTTATGAACAAGAGTATACTAATTGTTTCTACCATGGTGTACAATTTTTTTATCAAATTGCCATGGTCTACCAAGTAATAAGGGACATGCTTGCATGGGTACCACATCACAATCAACATAATCAACATATGTAGTTATACTAAAATGCATGCGAACAATGCATGTTACCTTAACCTTGCCGCTGTTGTTGAACCATTGGATGTAGTAAGGATGTGGATGTGGTATTGTGGTGAGAGACAACTTCTCCACCATCTCCATGCTAGAAAAATTGCTGTAGCTCCCTCCATCTATGATGACGGAACATAACGTTCCTTCACAACTCCCTTTGTATGGAACAAATTGTGCCTCTGGTTTTGCTCAACTTGTGTGATCTCCACACTCAAAACACGTTGAGCAACTAAACAGGCATACCTGTCAGCGTCGTCAGCAGCCATGTAATGCGTCTCTTGTTCAGAATCATCTCCAATGTTTTCTTCACGTGTAATAAGAGCCAAAGTCTCCTCATCATAATCACTAGCGGACTCATACCCACCATCCTCTGTAGCAATCATCACATGCCAAGATTTGCATTCCCACGCAAAATGACCTCTTCCCTTACAATGATGAAAAATAATATCACTTGTGTGCCTTGTTGATGCCATGGATGAAGAAGAGCTCTGTGCAGGCCCGATGGGTGTGCTCTTGGTAGATAGTGGCGATTGTGCCTGCTTTCTTGTATCACGGCTGGAGGTGGGAACTGGCGAAGGTGCCGATGCAGCAGAATGTGTGGAAGCAGAAGATGCATGCGGTATCCATGATGAAAGGTCGACCTGTAGAAAAGTTAGTCCGCACCAATGCTTGTCGATCATGCACTTCACGTTCAGCTTTGCAAGCAAGATGGAATAAACGAGTGATATTATGATACTCCTTATACTCTAGAATGGTCTGAATCTCTCTATTTAAGCCACCCATAAAATGTGCAAGCATAGCTTCATTATCATCAACAATACCACATCTAATCATGGCAGTTTGTAATTCCTGATAATATTCTTCTACATAATTTTTTCCTTGTCTTAAACGCTGCAGTTTTGTAATAATTCACATTGATAATATGGTGGAACCCAACGAGTACACATAGCAGTTTTTGAAGCATCACAAGTAGTTGGAATATTATTCGAATATAATCTACGATGTTCAGACCACCACACACAAGCAAAACTAGTGAAAGCACAAAGAGAAGCAGCAACACGTCCCTCCTCGGGATATTCTAAACATATAAAACGTTGTTCGGTTTCTAACTCCCAAGTAAGATACATATCATGAACATATCTACCCTCAAATGGTGGAATATTCAATTTTAGTTTAGGGAGATGGTCATGATCTCATACCTGAGGGTGTGGTACAACCCTACCATTGCGATTATTTGCATGTGGACGACTTGGTGGTTGCACATAGTTCTAATTTTGATCAACCTCATCCTCGTAATCACCCTCATAAATGTCATCCTCCTCGGAATCAGTAGCAGCAACCACATAAGTATCAATAGCATCACCAACAGTTTGGCCAGGCTCAAGAGGGACACAGCTCGCTCGATTGAGGGTTGTTTCACGACATGTAGGTGGTTGTTGTTGTTGTTGTTGTTGTTGTTGCAATGGTGCACCAAGTGGAGGTAGACGCGCAAGCACTTCAGTGAATTTGGCATCCAACTTGGTGTCAATTAACTACTCAATGTCATCCATCCTCGCTAGTGCGTTGCCAAAACTGGTCATCACATCTTCTACCTATTGACCCATCATCTTTCGGAATTTATCATGGAGCTCATTGTTCATCATGTTCTCCCAGTCCAGCTCATCCGCTTATGATCCTGGCATGGTTAGCAGCAAGAGAAACACACAATATGATCCTACATATTACTAGGAAGTGGTGGTGGTGTTGTGGAAATTCATAAATCCGTCAAGCGAATCTCAACCTCTTACCAGTTCTTACCCAGCAGCAGGTGGTGATCGGCAACCGTTGTAGTCAAAACTCTCAAAGCTTGGACAAAGCGATTGCCAGGTGGTGTCAAACGCACGATGTAGATGTATGTGAAGCTAGGAAGGCTTATGATATGGTAGCAAAAATGTCAGCAATAATCAATTCAGAGATGCAAAGGTGAATAAACGCTCAACGATGGTACCGTGTTGGTCCTAGGCTAGACCGTACTAGAGATGCGAGCCTAGAACACTAACAAAATCACGGTGCTGCACGTAATCAAGGGAAAAACACACTCTGATTTTTTTGGCGCCTTTTCTTTTTCGCTTATTTTTTCGCTCCTTTTTTTTGCCGAAAAACACTATAATGGCGAGTGTCTCAAAACTCTTCCCAAATCAAAATAACACGATCGACATGAATTATTTTTGACATTTTCTTTTTGAAAATCAGGGCAGCGATGACCAAAAAGTGCGACAAAAAATCACTATGATGGCGAGTGTCTCAAAACGCTCCCAGAGACCTAAAAAACAGGATAGGGAAAAATATTTTTGGCTGCCGAAATTTTGGCCTAAAAACTGTCCGGGGGTCTCCAGATTTTTTTTCGAGACCTACTAAGGCAAGAAAACATGAATCCAATACTAGAGAGATCTCGAAAACAAACCTAATATGAAAAGAACTCGGATTGGTGGTGGATATATAGTGATGGTATATGGCAGCGGTGGTGGGATATGGCAGCGGTTGTGGTATATGACAGCGGTGGTAGGATATGGCAGTGGTGGTGGTATATGGCAGCGGAGATAAATTTGATGCGGCGGCGGTGGCGTGACAACCTGTGAACAGAACTGGAAACTCTAAAGAACCCTCCGTTCGGAATTACTTGTCTCGGAAATGGATGTATCTAGAACTAAAATACGTCTAGATACATCCATTTCTGCGACAAGTAATTCCGAACGGAGGGAGTAGATGCTAAGACCAGCAACTCGACATGGTGATGCATCCACAAATTCAACTAAGCAAACACGAAAAATATTATGCAATTGCTCAAACTGGTTCGGATATGATGAACTAACCCTATTTTTTTTTGGCTTTTTCATGGACTGTAGGTACGAAGAACATACTTGATCTAATCTACGAAAAACTGTAAAATCTCACCAAGCAACATGGAAATCTGATACCACTTGATAGAGGCAAAGGTGTCCCATCTTTCGATGAGATGGTGGCTATCGTTTTGTAGGAAGTTGACTTTGACGATCCGACTATGAACGTGCGAGGACGTCACACCTTAGCAATCGCTAAACCAACTCTGAGAGGTTATTGACCATGCCGGAGCACGATCAACTCAACCACGAAGGTCTGTTTACTGCAGGCAAACGAAGAACAAGCAAGAAACTGAGATTGCAATATGGATATTGCAAATTTAAGAGGAAAGGTTTATTGATCAAGTGGGGTTCTGTGACTTCTTTGTCTGGTCGTTGAACACAAACGAAGTACGTGAAGTTGCAGCTATGTCGAACTTTAATTTAAACAAAACCCAAAGTCTAAACGATGCCCTAAGGGCTGTATATACGGAGAAAGAGAGGGGAATTTCGTGGCCTCTCTGAGAAGGGGTCCGAAACAAACCCTGACTCTTTTTTCCCTACACATACAGACTCTAAAAACAGCACATACTTTAGTATTTCGAAATTACATGGGCCTAGCCCAAAAATAAGGTGACGCAACACCTAAAATAAGCTATGGACGAGATTTATGAAGGGGTATCTTGAATATTTCATCCATGTCCTTAGAAGTCATCACGGAGGCTTCAAAGTACTCAAATACGCACTAGAAATGCCATTCTGGATCCCTTCGCAAGCGCCTTCATCTCCATGTCTGATCCTACTCTAGTGTTCATCCCTCTTGTCCATGCTACGCCCTTCATTAGTAATCAACACAAATGTATCCAATGTAGGCAGCGTCATATTCTCATGAACAATAGAATCGTTACCAAGAAACGCAAGTACGTGGTAATTCAATTCGCGTGGGCGAGCTCTAGTAATTGGTCTAGTATGTGTAATAGCAGGGGCAGTGGGTGTAACAATGGTATTGATGTCCTCATCACCTAAGATTTATCAATCTATTGGAGGCATAGGATGAAGATGGTCTCTCTCAAACAACCCTGCAACCAAATAATAAAGAGTCCCTTGTGTCCCCACACTGGTATAACGAGGTGCTATACAAACGATTTTTAACCCGTTTCTGCGACGACATTTTGAACCGTCGCCAAGTGAGTGTGTGCGATAGGGGGGGTCCTTCCCACACGACCCATAAACCGTCGAGGATAGGCCTTTCGTGTAATGCCCAGGATGCGACTATAGCTCCTACCTGTCGAGGCATGAGTTAGAGACATAATCACATTCTGGAATGATCGCATACATGGACATCAAGACATGCTCACTAGTTATTCCAAAACATGCATGGAAAATATTGTGGCATCAAGTTTACATGGCAACATGTTATTACAGATTCCAGACTTAGCAGTTTTTCACTAAGTATAAAAACAACAACATTGACATGGCATGATTACAAGCTTGTTTAAGTCACCACAGAGCATATCATGAAAAACCAAATGCACCACTTCAAAGATAACATGATTATGCTCCTAAAACATGTTGACATGCGGCTCAAAAGAAAATCACACAAAATGATACGAAAAAGATAAATCATCAAGTGATAACAATTTCAGCAACTTAATAGCCACAAGCACTTTTGCAACAGGGTTAAGAATGGCATAATGCAACCTATCATGTATGCAAATGCATCCATCTTGAAGAGCATCACAAGACGAACATTTTGACATATCATACTCTCCATTTGGACCAACATGCACAAAGTTACGACCTCACGAACATGCACACATATTGTTAACATACAACTAGTGCTGAAACAGTAACATCACGTAGCAGTTTGGCAACGAAGATTAAGACATCTAGATGAACCCTTACATGCACAAAACGGATGCCAACACGTAGAGCACTTCGAGACGAACATTTCCATATATCATATGCGCGATTCGGAGCTACGGGCATGTAGTTATGACATGATGAAGGAGACAACAAAATAACACAGATCCGGGACTTTAGAGAAAATATACCCTCACGAAAGTCAAACGTGGATGGAGTGGAGCGAGGCGGAGGGATCCGGGCATGGACGGTGGCGTTTGGTTCGCGAGGGTGGTGGATCTGATCCACCCCCGGTGGATCTGTCCGGAGTTGAGGAGGTTGCCGGAGGAGCTCGCCCGAGCGGCGTCGGTGGAGACCGGCGGCGGTGTGCACGTGGCCCGAGGCGGCAGCGGCCGGCGCAAAAGATGGCGGCGGCGGCGCGGCGCGCAAGGCGGCGGCGCGACGCGGTGGCGGTGGAGCGACGAGGCGGCGGCACGCGTCGGAGGGTGCGGGCGAGACGAGGAGGCGCGGGCCGGCGCGCGGGCCGGGCGGGCCTGCCCTGGGCCCGGGGCCGCGGCGGCGGGTGGAGGTCGGACGGCGGCGCCTGACACGTGGCGTGACATGGATGGACGAGGGGGCAGGGAGGACGCGTCCGGCGCCGGCAGATGTGTCCGGCGCGCGGAGGAGCTGCGGGGGCGCGGAAAAAAAGGAAGAATTAGGGTTTCCTCTCAGATTTGGACGGGGGAGGCTATTTTATAGGTAGAGAGAGCTAGGAGAGTCCAAATGAGGTGCGGTTTTCGCCCACACAATCGTGACCCAACGACCGAGCATGGAGGTGGTTTGGCTGGGCTAGTGGGCTGTTGTGGAGGGATGCTGGCCCAAAAGAGAGAGGGCTTCCGGCAGGGAATGCGGTTAACCGTTGGAGTATTAAATGATCTCCAAACGAGACGAAACTTGACATGCGGTCTACCCACACTATAACAACACCACACGCCAACTTTCACCTCATTCCGAGAATGTTTTTCGGCCACTTACAAAAGGAGGGTTCAAAGGTACCACGGGCATGTGTGTGAGTGTCGGAACTGGAAACGAACAACGGAGAGAAACGAACATGACCGGGTGCAAGTGACAACTCGAATGCGATGCAATGCACATGATGACATGACATGGTGATATGCACACACGCTCAACGCAAAAACACAAAATACCCCAAATGAAGGATGAGCCCAGAATGGAATAGATTAAGTCAACGAAGAATATATTTCCATATTGAGAATTGTTACATCCGTGGCATTACACTCCGGTCACACACGCTTGGTAAAATGAGGTCGTGTGTGACGGGTGAGCGATCAAATATGGTTATACATGTCCAATCGGTTCTGGTCATGAGTACATCCCACACAGTCAGTCCCGGACAAACGTTTCAGTTTGTTATGTACATTCCACACAGTCAATTCAAGGAATATGTTTCCGTTCTTATGTACATCCCACACAGTCAATCCAAGAAGTACGTTTCCGTCCGTATGTACATCCCACAGAGTCAATCCAGGGAAAATGTTTCCGTTCATATATACATCCCAGACAGTTTTATGTATAGCCTCATGTGTGATAGATGTAACTATCACACACGCTCGACCTCGGTTAACCATTTTCTTTTATTCAACCACATCACACACGATTTGATGAAGAAAACTGTATGGCATTGGGCTATCCATCACAAGCGCTTTTACAACTAGAACTGTTTGCAAAGTTCCATGACCCATTTAGTAGGTTTATTAGTTTATAATTAATAATTCTGGTATTACGAAAAATTCACATTTCATATCGAATAGCGGTTTGCCAATTTCATATCAGGCACATAAATATATTTTAACATCACAGTACGATAGCTACCTGAAAACAACATAGTACATCATATAGCTAGTTCACCTTCATAAGAACAATATTAGAACAATATATTCATTTCCCTAATTGAGATCATCCATATTCGTCTTATCCACCTCTGCTTTCAGTCCAGTAAGAACCTGTTTTACATTGACCAACTGGGAAAGTGCCTCCTCCTTCGCCAACACCATCATAGCAAAGTCTAATTTAAAAAATCTGAGCTCATTCTCCATCTTCCTCTTTTTTCCCGCATCTTCATATATTCTTCAGCGTTGACAACACTTTCTTTAAGCCTACCTCTGTTCTCTTCCTCATACATGCTCCAGAGCTTTGCTAGGCACATCTTCGAAGACTGTGGCCACTTTTGATCAACCCACTAGTAATGCCCAGGATGCGACTATATCTCCTATGTGTCGAGGCACGACTTAGAGACATAAGCACATTCTGGAATGATCGCAAGCGTGGTATCTTTCCCCAACTCATGTAAAAGTTCAGGGATGAAAGAGTAAAAATAGTTGGCTTACACTCGCCACACCGCACAATGAATATAATAACATACATTCATCCAAATAACATAGGGTCCGACTACGGGCGAAATCCAAATGAGTAAAGATACCACAACACAAGTCCGGATCACTCCTAGTAGGAACCACTACTGATCGTCAGGATACATAACATAGAAACGACCACGCCCCTCATTGAACTCCCAATGAAGTTCTGATCCATCTCCTGCAACGTTCTCGGATGTACCTGCATCTGGTGTGTGTAGTAACCTGTGAGCCACACGGACTCAGCAATCCCATTCCCGGGTATCAAAACTAACAAAGCCTTAGGTGTGGTGAGGCAATAAAGTGTTTGCACCAAGCACTAAGCAACTAGCTTACGAGTTCAGAGCGAGATGAGAACATGTGCCAACGGTCGCCAAGTTGATCAAGAAGCTCAGTTTCTTCAAGGATAGAAATGGGATGCTCGCGATAAGACAAGTCTTGCTGAAGATCAATCTCTTCAAAAGGAATGGTGCGTTCAGGCGTCTTGAAGCACTTGCGGAGTTGTGACACGTGAAACACATCATGCACATTTGCAAAGTTGGAGGGAAGTTCGAGTTGGTAGGCTAGATCACCTCTCTTGCCAACTATCTTGAAAGGGCCCACGTATCTTGGAGCAAGCTTGCCCTTGATACCGAACCTTTGAGTGCCCTTCATAGGAGAAACACGGAGATAGACATGATCTCCAATGTCGAAAGCCAAGTCACGATGCTTGTCGTCATAGTAGCTCTTTTGGCGCGATTGCGCGGCTTTGAGATTCTCACGTATGGCTTTGCACATTTCTTCGGCCTCTGAGATCAAATCATTGCCAAGGAGTTGGCGTTCACCAGTGTCGGACCAGTTGAGAGGGGTACGGCACTTTCTGCCATAGAGAATTTCAAACGGCGCTTTGCCTGGACATGCTTGGAAGCTGTTGTTGTAGGAGAATTCGGCAAATGGAAGGCAATCTTCCCATTTCATACCGAAGGAGATTACACAAGCTCTGAGCATATCTTCGAGAATTTGGTTCACTCTTTCGAATTGCCCACTAGTCCGAGGGTGAAAAGATGTGCTGAAGCGAAGCTTGGTACCCATAGCTGACTGGAAGGAATCCCAGAATTTGGAAGTGAACAAGCTTCCATGATCTGAGGAGATTACTTGAGGGATACCATGCAAAGAGACAATTCTGGAGGTGTACAACTCTTCCAGTTGAGCTGCGTTGATGGATTCTTTGACTGGAAGGAAATGAGCTACTTTAGTGAGCTTGTCAATCACCACAAAGATAGCATCATTTCCTCGCTTGGACTTGGGAAAGCCGGTGATGAAATCCATCTCAATGTGATCGAATTTCCACTCGGGAATATGCAGAGGTTGAAGGAGTCCGGCCGGACATTGATGCTCTGCCTTCACTCTTCTGCAGACATCATACTCATTCACGAATTGAGCAATTTATCTTCACATGCGAGTCCACCAATAGGATTGCTTGAGGTCATGGTACATCTTGGAGCTTCCTGGATGTATCAAGAGGAGTGAGTCATGTGCTTCGTTCATTATGAGCTTTCGGAGATCACCTTTGAGAACCACAATTCTGTCCTCAAAGAACAAAGTGTCTCTATCATCAACGCGATAGCACTTGTACTTGGGAGTACCCTTGGCAATACCATGTTTCACCTTCTGCACCATAGCATCACTGAGTTGGGCCTCACGGATTTGATCTTCCAAGGTAGGAGCAACTTGAAGGTTGGCAAGAAATCCTTGCGGAACGACTTGGAGGTTGAGCTTTCTGAATGATTCACAAAGTTCAGGTTGGAACGGTTTGAGGAGAAGATTATTGCAGTAAGCCTTTCTGCTCAAGGCATCTGCAATGACATTGGCCTTGCCAGGAGTATACTCAATGCTTGGATCGTACTCTTGAATCATTTCAACCCACCGAGTCTGGCGGAGGTTAAGGTTTGGCTGGGTGAAGATGTACTTCAGGCTCTTGTGATCTGTGAAGATGTCCACTTTTCTGCCCAACAGAAGGTGTCTCCACATGATCAAGGCATGAACAACTGTTGCTAGCTCAAGATCATGTGTGGGGTAATTCTTATCATTTAGTTTAAGCTGACGCGAAGTGTATGCAACGATCTTCTTGTCTTGCATGAGAACACCGCCAAGACCTTGTATTGAAGCATCACATAACACTTCATAAGGCTTGGAATCATCCGGAGGAGTAAGTACCGGAGCAGAAATGAGCTTCTCTTTGAGTGTATTGAATGCCACATCACAATCAGGAGTCCACGAGTACTTGACATTCTTCTGCAACAGGTTGGAAAGAGGCTTGGCAATCTTGGAGAAGTTCTCAACGAACCTTCTGCAATAGCTTGCGAGACCGAGGAAACTTCAGAGTTGTTTGACATTCCGAGGAGGTTCTGAGTTGACAATAGCTTCAACCTTCTCGGGGTTAACATAAATGCCCTCGGCAGAGATAATATGGCCAAGATAGATGACTTTATCAAGCCAGAATTCACATTTGGAAACCAGAAAACTATAATCACCCATGTGAATAGCGACATCCGGAACAAACAAGCTAGAATTCATGTGTTTTCCCGGAGAAATAATTTGCAACTCCCTTGGTAATGCTTCGGTCTCAAAATTGTGCTTCGATGCAAATGGACATGACATGAAGGAAAGTGATGCACCAGAATCAAACAAGTCTTTTGCGGGAATAGAGTTAACTGGAAGATTACCAATTATCACATCGAAAGAATTCTCTGCTTGAGCTGCATTCATCAGGTTCACTCTTGCATGCTTGGGATTGTGCTTGACAATAGCATTGCTGACAGGTGGAGGAGGCGGAAGGCGCCTTTGGTTGGGACACTTGTTAGCATAGTGACCCTTCTGAGTACACTTGTTGCACGTAACTTCTGAAAGTGGCCGATGATAAGGACCGCTTGGTCTTGGAGCTTGAAACTGAGACTTGGACTAGTTGCTTGGGTTGGGTGGGTGGGAGAATCCACGACCACCTGAGTTCTTGTTGTTGCTTGGAGGACGGAGCACTGGAGGAGGCGGTAGCCAGAAATTCTGCTGCTTGGCAACCACTTGAGAGGAAGAGGAGGAGTGAACAACATCTCTTATCCTCTTTTTGGAAGCTTCACATTTGAGCTGAGCTGCCTCTTGCTTGAGAGCCATGTTGTAGAATTGATCAAATTCATCTGGATCGAACAAAGTGAGAGCAAGTTGGAGTTCATCTTTCAGACCACCTCAGAACTGGTAGATTTTTCTCTTGGCATCGGGGATGTCTTGCTTCACATAACGGGCAAGATTCTGGAACTTGACATTGTATTGGTAGATAGACATGGTGCCTTGCTTCAGATTGCGGAATTGCTCACGCATGCCTTCAATGACACTGGTAGGAATGTGATGATAACGGAAATCGTGACAGAAGTCAGTCCACGAGATCTCACGACCCGCTCTGGAGTCTTTGTACTGTTGCCACCAATCTGCAGCTTGGTCTTTGAGTTGGATGGCGGCAAACTTGACATAATCCTCATATCTGATGTTACTGCACTC
Organism: Secale cereale; assembly: GCA_902687465.1. Lineage (NCBI taxonomy): Eukaryota > Viridiplantae > Streptophyta > Magnoliopsida > Poales > Poaceae > Secale > Secale cereale. Next base: position 303,701,688 of record LR738713.1, read on the forward strand.
GAAATGCTTCTTGATGTCTGTGATCCAATCTTCAGCATCTAGCGGGTCCACACAGTAACTGAAAGACTTGGGCTGATTTGCTAGGAATTGGTTCAGAGTCGCAAAGTGAGGTTGATTGAACATATTTCCTTGGCCTTGGTTCCCTTGATTGCCTTGATTTGCTTGATTGGCTTGGAAACTCTGCATCATTTGCATGAGCATCTGAGTATTCTGATTGGTTGCATGCATAATCGCTCTCCATGCCTCAGACGGAGGAGGAGGGGAAGGTGGACGCTCTTCTTCACCCTCTGGGATCTGGCTGGGAACTTTCTTAGGTGCCATCCTAAAGATGATGACAACCGTTAGCCATTGAAGCAAATAATAGATAAGCTGAATCAACGGCTAGATATTGCAACATATAGTCTTCACAATGAACATTCGAACAAAATTGAACGAATGAATTCCATAGCTTAATGGTACATCCAAGGTTGTGAGAATCGAGATTCTGTTATATGATTCTATGACTTTACGATCCAAACTAAACCCTCTGATTCTATGATTTTAGTAATCAAAATCTACGTTTCTATGATCCTGATAGTGAAGATTCTAAGATTTGCGAACCTGCCATCAAAGCTCTGATCCGATTCAAAATCGCGATTCTGACAACCTTGGGTACATCAACTTTTCAAGAAGCCACTTGGGAGAACAAAATGATAGAATAAAATAACAAGGTACAGAAGGAACAAATACATAATAGAGGTTTCGTCCCACATGTTCGTGCTGAATGCCCCATGGCATGTGTTACAGAGGGCCCTGTCATCCCCGGATCAGAATAGCCAAGGATCCTTTAAGATGCAACCCCCTAGTGCAACAACGTCCATGATAGCCTCTCCACTATATGTTGAACCCCAACCTCATATCATGCACCCGTTGGAAGATTACCTAAGAGCTACTTGAATCCCACCTATTAATTCCCGAAGCTTTCCGGTTATGCAATCTGGTGTTGGGGATACAGGGGAAGCGCCGCACATCACTCAACTACTAAATCCTACATCCAGCTGTATCCATCCGTCAACACATAACCAGGCACCTTCAGAAACTGTTTACCTCAGACCTTCGAAACGCATCCGCTATACTAGCCGTGGCAATACTCCCAAACTATCACCCCAGTACTGGGTGACGTCGGGGTTATCTCACCACCAGACATGCATAGAAGAGTTTTCGATGTCGGCCGCCTATGGTATTCTAGAACTGCAACGATACATTTGTGACGACAACACCTCGGAGCTCAACTCCCTGGGACACTGCCACAACCCCTAAATGACAGGAGGCACCAAGAACAATGTTCTCGTCACAAAGATATCAGAACAATCCAAACAATACCCGTGTGATCCTAAAAAAAATTTGGTGAAATTTTGAGAGTAGTGAAGGTAAAACGGGCGTCCTCACCAGAGCGACAAAGGGGATGAGGAGTAAAAATAAATCCTACTCTCCGATATATATATAGGACTCAAAATTTTTTTGTGTGTGTGCCTAGACTGAACCGTCAGTAGTTCAATCAATCAGTGGGCTCCTAGGTCGGAGAAGGCTCTGATACCAACTTGTAATGCCCAGGATGCGACTATATCTCCTACGTGTCGAGGCACGACTTAGAGACATAAGCGCATTCTGGAATGATCGCAAACATGGTATCTTTGCACAACTCATGTAAAACTTCAGGGATGAAAGAGGAAAAATAGTTGGCTTACACTCGCCACGTCACACAATGAATACAATAACATACATTCATCCAAATAACACAGGGTCCGACTACGGACGGAATCCAAATGAGAAAAGATACCACAACACAAGTCCGGATCACTCCTAGTAGGAACCACTACTGATCGTCGGGATACGTAACATAGAAACGACCACACTCCTCATCGAACTACCAGTGAAGTTCTGGTCCATCTCTTGCAACGTTCTCGGTTGTACCTGCATCTGGTGTGTGTAGTAACCTGTGAGCCACAAGGACTCAGCAATCCCATTCCCGGGTTTCAAAACTAACAAAGCCTTAGGTGTGGAGAGGCAATAAAGTGTTTGCAGCAAGCACTATGCAACTAGCTTATGAGTTCAGAGCGAGATGAGAACATGTGCCAACAGATGACAAGTTGATCAAGAAGTGATCCTAGCTACTCACGTCCATACATAACCCCACCGTGTTCACTTCCCAAAGCCCTTAGGAAAGAGACCATCATGGTTACTCACACAGGTAGTGTATTCTTAAGGATATGGTGTCAAGTTATCTACAACCGGATATTAACAAATTCCCATCTGCCACATAACCGCGGGCACGGCTTTCGGAAGTTCAAAACCCTGCAGGGGTGTCCCATCTTAGCCCATCACAAGCTCACGATCCGCGGAGTCACAACTCCAAGGTGGGAAGACCCGAGTATTCTCAGAATCCCGTGCTCAAGATATTTCGACAAAGGTGAAACTAATCCAGCAAGACCTCCCGGCGTGCCGACACCCTGATAGTAGCGCGCGTATCTCGTCTCAAGCCACGACTGGATGGGACATCCTACAGGTATATACCAGCCCTCTGGTTTCCCCAAGGTGGCCCCGCAGTCCGCCCAGTTTGGACCAACACTCATGAGGAGCATTGGCCCTGGTTATGGATTAAGAACTCAGGTTTGCAACTCCCTATGTAAGTTTTTAGTTGTTAGGCAAATGTAGTACCAATGTTGGGCCTTGCTGGAAAAGCTTTAAGCAGAGCGAATTATCAAGGGGGGCCCATAAACCCCAACCGTGTTAGGAACGCAAAATCAAGGAACATAACACCGGTTTATCGGGTCCTAAGGTGGCATGAGTGGAACAAAACACCAAGCAGAAGGCCAAGCCTTCCACCCATTACCAATATATATGTGCATTAAGTTAATTAAGATAAATATTGTGTTATCCCAATAAAACAAGTCCGAACGTGGAGCAATCCTCGAAAAACATCACCTGCAACTAACAACGCTATAAGAGGGGCTGAGCAAAAGCGTACTTAGCCAATCAACGGTTTGCTAGGAAGGAGGTTAGAGTGTTTTATGGCAACATAGGAGGCTGGCAAAACAGGAATATGCATCGAGGCATAGCTAAAGAGCGAGACAACTAGCATAGGCAAAGATAAAGGTGATATCGGGGAATAATCATCTTGCCTGTTAAGTCCACGGAGGATCGTAACCTTGCTCCTCGAACTCAGTCTCGATAGGAACCTCGAACTCCGAATCATCACCGGGCTCTAACCAACACAACAATACAAACACCGGAACAACAATCAATCACCATGCAATGCTCAAACACATGATGCATATGTGCATGGACAGGATTTGATGCATCTCAAAGGAACATGATGAGTGCACATGTGACATGGTAATATGCAAGAACACAAAACATGAAGGGGACACATCATGCAAAAAAAAAAACAAGAACAAGCATAATCACATATGTGGTTATGTAGTTGAACTATCCAAGCACCCTACAAGTTTTAAAAGTTGTTTAGCATGGCAAGGGGTGCAACTAAGAACAACAACATCATGCAAGCATTTTAAATGGGCCGGAAGGAACAAACAACAATTCCGGAAACTCCCATGTGCATATAAATAAGTATATGACAGATCGGTGACCACCATATTTTGTTTTTTAAACATGTACAGTAACAGCACCATCTTAATCTACACATTTTTTCACCCCAAATACATATAAAGTTTGTCAAATTTGGAGCTACGGTTATTTAGTTATGAATTAAACAAGTTTGAACATGTTTTTAACAGAAATATATTCAAACAACATTTTAAATGTTTTTAACATGGCAATAAAATGCATATAATTAAGCTACACTGAAAACTAAGCAGTTTTCATATATAAAGTATTTTGAACAGATGCATATTTTAAAAGATATGGAATATGCAAAAGAAATGCAAAAACTGAATTTAAATCAAAATAGAAAAGAAAAAGAAAACTACACTGACTGGTTCTGGACTAGCCACAGTCCCTGACCTGTGGGTCCAGGCGTGGTTGAGGTGGCGGCTGTGTGTGTGGTAGTGGGTGCGGGTGCGCAGAGAATGACAGGTGGGGCCAGGATGTCAGAGTCACAGAAAATGCAAAAATGGGCATATACCACTGGCCCTGCGGGGAATCGAACCCGCGTCTGTGGGTTTCGAACGAGAGACTCAAGCCAGTGGGCTAGCTGTGTGGGACTGATAAAAGAGGGGCTTGGCTCCTCTTGAGCTGGCCTGGAGCGGAACTAGCTCCTGTGCGCGTATAGAGACGGCGACGACAGCGGTGACGCCGACAAGAGCACGCGGGGCGAGGCCAGCACGGCGTATGGCGGTGGGCTTTGCAGGAGCTGGAGGGGAGAGCTGCAACGCGCGAGCATGCTCTGCTCGAGGACGCGCGCGGACAGGGACCCTGCGTGCTTGCGGCCATGGCAACGAAGCACGACGAGGTGGCCGCTGAGGCGCTGGCTAAACGGCGACGCGGGTGCGCGTGACTGCAGCACTACGGCAACGCGTGCTTGCGATCGAAATAATGGCATAAGCAAGGCGGCGCCGACAAAATTCAGACAGGGCACGGCGCCACTCTGAAGATTTCAGAAATCGCGGGAGCACCGAGAGCGCCACAGTGGCATGGATCTAGCGACCCCTCTGGTGACCGAAATGCGAATGGAAGAGAAAGGAAGGGAGGTGGGTATACCTGCTTACCCTAAGACATGGATAGATCGTCGGAGATGAGCCGGAGAAGTCGGGGACGAGTTCTGAACCACGTCGATTGATGTCAACCGAGGAAGAGGAAGCAGAGGCGGGGTGTTGCACGGCTCCTGGGGTGTTCCTTCGGCGACGCAGAGGCGCGGACAACGACGAGCACGTCGGGGAAGTAGATGGAGGCAGCTGGAGGTGACCGGAGGAACGGCACGCGCCGGCATGCTCCCGCTTGCGCTCAGGGCGAGCGTCATGAGAAAGAGAGCAGGGGAGATCCCCTCTTGGGCGGCGGCGGAGATGGAGAAAGGAGGGAGGAGGAGGAACCCTAGGGCGCGACTCGGGTTAAAAGGGCGCGGTCGAGCTGGCCTCGATGTCCGTGAACTCACGGCGCGACGACGAGGGCGTTCTGCCTCTGAAACGAGGGAGACGAAGGAGAGGACGGAGCAGGTGGCCGTGAGGCCTGGGTCGCTGGTAGGTAGGCCCGGTGAGAGGGAGAGAGAGGGGAGCTGTGCTGGTGGGCTGGCGGGCGGGGAGGTTGCTGGGCCGAGGGGGACTCCGTGTCCCCCTTGCTGAAGTCAACCACGTCCTCGTCCTCGTCCTCATCCTCGACGCCTCCCTCAAGGTAGTAGTACTCGTTGTAGAGGCTGCGCCAGAGCTTACGTTCGTACTCCATCGCCGATTCCTCGACGGACAGACTCTTCTCTACCTCAACCTCGGCCACGTGCAACTCCTCCTCCCGACGCTCCTCGATCTCCGCCGTCTCCTGCATCTCCAACTCCCGCTCAGTGATCTCATGAGGAATCAGGTGCTCCATGGTCACCGCCGCCTTTTCGGACGTGAGTTGCATGCTGGATTTCGAGGTGTCCTGGAATATGTTGGCGTGTGTGTCCTCGATCTTGGCGTGGATGGCCTCAACCCTGGCCAGGGCGACATCGGCGGCACAGACAGCAGCTCGAGTGCTCTCGGCGTTTGCAGCCGCCGTCACAGCAATTGTTGCAACCGTCTCGGCTGTTGCAGCTGCCCTGTCGGCTGTCGCAGACGCCCTCTCGGCGGATGCGACCGTGCTCAATGCAGATGTGGCGGCAATCTTGGCGTAGGCGGCCACGCTCTCGGCGCAGGCGGCCGCGCTCGGGGAGGACGCGACCATCGTACGGGCCCTCATGAAGCGTTTCCATGGTGTCATCTTTGCAAGAAGGGGTTGTGGAAAAGGGGATCGACATTCGGGGGTTGCCGGCACTGGAGCAGACGAGCCGGTAAAGCTTAAGGGAAGACTTAAATAGACCCACAAATTTTCATCGCAAATGGTTCCTACAGAAAAACCATGTGTGATGTTGTTGATATTTTTTATTAGGTGTGAAAGACGATTTTGGAGTAAAGTGGCAACGGATGGCGTTTCAAATGAACGGGAAAATTTGTAGTACTAATACAATTGTCATGTCAAATTTTGGAAAATTTCAGGGGTCATTTGACCTTTTAAGACATTTAAGTGATTTTCTAGCCACTTAATGACCGTAATTCAAATTTAAACTACATGTACATGCAACACCTAACCATAACGGGTTGAAAAGTCATATTTGTGTACTTGTGTGCGAGTTAATTCCAAGTGCAGTGAATTGTAAGTAATTTTAAAACATATTGGTCTCGCGGCTATGAAACAAAGTATGGAGTGCCATGGAATTTAAATTTCAAAAACATTTAAAAAGATCAGAAACACATGAAACCTTGCTTGATGTAATGTTATGCCACCAGGATAATGTGGTAAAAAAGTTGGCATGTTTCACGAAAGTTTGGACACACACCCCTCACAAACCGGAGCAACTCACTAGAAGGCTCGTGGTTCCGAGAGGGAACAATGAATGTTTGATGACGAACGAGCGATAGCTTCCTCTTACGACCTTCAAAACATTTCTACAATTAACATGCACTAATACAACTGTCATTTGAAAATTTGGAAAATTCCAGGGGTTAGTTGACCTTTTAAATACATTTAAGTGATTTTCTAGCCATTTAATGATCGTAATTCAAATTTGAACTACCTCTACATGCAACAGCTAACCATAACGGTTTGAAAAATCATATTTGTGTACTTGTGTGCGAGTTAATTTCATGTGCAGTAAATTGGAAGGAATTTTCAAACATATTGGTGTCACAGCCTGGACACATGCATGGAGTGCCATGGCATTTAAATTCCTAAAAATTACAAAAAGATCAGAAACACATGAAATCTTGCTTGAGGTAATGTCATGCCACAAAGATGATGTGGTAAAAAAATTGGCTTTTTTGATGAAAGTCTGGACACACACCCCTCACAAACCGGAGCAAGTCACTAGAAGGCTCATAGTTCCGAGAGGGAACAATACATGTTTGATGACGAATCGACGATAGCTTCCTCTTATGTCCTTCAAAAAATTCTATAGTCAACGTACACTAATACAACTGTCATGTCAAATTTTGGAAAAGTTCAGGGGTCATTTGACCTTTTAAAGATATTTAAGTGATTTTCTAGCCTTTTAATGGCCGTAATCCAAATTTGAACTACATATACATGCAGCGGCTAATCATAACGGTTTGAAAAAAAATATTTGTGTACTTGTGTGCGAGTTAATTGCATGTGTAGTAAATTGAAATGAATTTTCAAACATATTGGTGTCACAGCTTGGACACATTCATGGAGTGCCATGGCATTTAAATTCCAAAAAAATTTAAAAATGATCTGACGATGTGAATATTTGGTGTTCAAAAAAGAAAACATAAAGATCTAGTAAGACAACTGGGCCCCACACGATTGGCACTCGATTTCGTGCCTCGAGGTTTGGAAGATGATTGGCGCGGGTTATTAATCAGGCACAGTTCTGTATTGGAAACCATCAGCTATTAACTTCACACACGGCTTTTGCTGCGGTAATCATGTGTAATTCAGACTACAGTACACGTAAATTTCGGCGACCGGCGTGTGTATTATTCCCATCGATCTAGATTTCGGCTGCCAATAAATACCACCTTACTCACGTTGTCCCGCCTGCATTCTCATCTACATCCTCCCCTAGCTCCCTCTCTCTCTCTCAAATCTCTGCCATAGTGAAAACACAAGTGCTCCCTGGGTGATTTTGGCAATTAATGTCAACATATCCCCTGTTGGACTAATGCATTTACCTAGTGTATTTCAGACAAGTTCAACATTGGAGTGGCAAGGACAAGAGGATGTGGAGCCCTTTCAAGCTGTCAAGGACAAGAGGATGTGGAAACCCTTCAAAATGCTAAGGACAAAGATTGACAAAAGCTCAAGACTCTACATTTTCATTTTAGTGATCCAAGATCACATTGAGTCTATAGGAAAGCCAATCATATTAAAAGGAGATGAGGTGTTGCTTAATGATCTGGTTTCTCAAGTGCTTAGTGATATTGCTCCAAAACCCTCAGCCACTTTCTCATATTCCACATATGTCCCAAAGCTAAAGTCAAACTCGGCCCCACCGATTTTATATATCCGGCGCCACCAAGTTCAATTGACATAGCAACTGCCACAAACCCTAGACAACTCGGTCTCACCGATATGGATCTCGGTCTCACCGTGATGGCCTTGGAAACTCTCCGTGATCCTGTTGTAATTATTTCAGTCTCACTGAAATGTGCAATCGGTCCCACCGAGTTTGCTTGACCAACTCTCTGTTTGATCTCGTTGAAATCGGTCCCACCAAGTTCATGCGATCGGTCTCACCGAGATGAGGTTTTGCCCTAGCCCTAGCACATCGGTCCCACCGAGTTGATTATGTCGGTCCCATCGAGATTCCTAACGTTCACATTTTGAACTACTTCGGTCTGACCGAGTTCGTCTATTCGGTCTGACCGAGTTGGGTCAAATGTGTGTAACTGTAGGATTTTGTGTGGAGGCTATATATACCCCTCCACCCCCATCTCCATTTGTGAGAGATCCATTAGAACATGCCTACACTTCCACTACACATTTTCTGAGAGAGAACCACCTGCTCACGTGTTGAGACCAAGACATACCATTCCTACCACAAGAATCTTGATCTCTAGCCTTCCCCAAGTCGCTTTCCACTCAAATCATCTTTCCACCATATCCAAATCTGTGAGAGAGAGTTGAGTGTTGGGGAGACTATCACTAGAAGCATAAGAGCAAGGAGTTCATCATCATAACACCATTTATTACCTGTTGGAGAGTGGTGTCTCCTAGATTGGTTAGGTGTCACTTGGGTGCCTCCGACAAGATTGTGGAGTTGAACCAAGGAGTTTGTAAAGGCAAGGAGATCGCCTACTTCATGAAGATCTACCCGAATGAGGCAAGTCCTTCGTGGACGTTGGCCATGGTGGGATAGACAAGGTTGCTTCTTCATGGACCCGTCGTGGGTGGAGCCCATCGTGGACTAGCGCAGCCGTTACCCTTCATGGGTTGAAGTCTCCATCAACGTGGATGTACGATAGCACCACCTATCGGAACCACACCAAAACTCTCTATGTCACCATTGCGTTTGCACTCTCCAAACCTCTCCCTTTACCTTCATATGCAATGCTTTACTTTCCGCTGCCACACTCTTAGAATTGCATGTGTAGGTTTGTTACTTTCTTGCAACTAGCGTGTGTTACTCTTTCCAATGTCTATACTCTTGCTATGTTTGCTTGAAATGCTTAATCATGTGCTAGAGCTCCACCTCAACTTAAGGAATTTGAAAAATTGCTATCTTTCTTGTTGAATGTCTAATCACCCCCTCTAGACACCTCTTCTCCGATCCTTTCATATGGCGCCGCCGATATGCCCACGCGCCGATGAGGAGGCGCCGCCCTCCGAGGACGCTCAGTCGAAGAGCAGCAACGAGGAGGACCCCTACGCGCCGCCGGACGAGCTTGCGCCGGACCCCCCCAACTTTGGAGTGGTTTTGGGGCCAGTATAATCTTTTTCTCTGGAAGTCACTACCACCGGCTGAGAAAGCCAAGCAAGTGGCGTTCAAGAAGGAGATGGCGGAGAAGGAAGCTAGGTACCTGACGGCCTGTGAAGCTCGTGATGCCGCCTGGAAAAAGGAGAGAGTAGAGCTTTGGGGGAGGGTGCGTCGTCGTGCGAGGAGGTGTACGAAGACGGGTACTTCATGAGGAAGGTCAAAGGTGCTAGGCGCCTCATTGCTGCGTGGAGGTGGGCCGAGAAGCTCCAGCATGCCACCGACGAGGAGCTCCGGTGGGCGTCCAACAAAATGGCAATATCGTTCACACTCGTTCACCAGCAAGAGGCAGATCGGTACATCAAGCGTTGCGAGGCGGAGGAGGCGGAGTACTGCCTCCGCACTCGGAAGACGCCGCGCACATGGGAGCTCCTGGCAAGGGGCTGCTGGAATACTGCCCCCAGGAGGGATTATTAGTTTTAGTATTGTTTGTTTCCAATTTTATGCATTGTACCTAGTAGTTAAGTATCATCACATATATGTGATGATATTATATATATATTCGATGATGAACTAATGAACAATTAATATATATTATGAATTCCATTTTCTATCTGTTTTTGTATACTAATTTGTATCTATCTGCTATCATCCACATATACAGAATGGAAAGCATATACACACATAATGAAACAGAACATATAAGAACGGAAAACAGAGTACACACATTGAAACAAAGCAACATTGTGATTGTTGTGCATACATAGCGATCCACGCCGAAACGACTAAAAAAAATAAATGCGTCCATGATTGTTGATTGATACGTCCATTTTTGCATCATGCTTTTATGTTGATATTTATTGCACTATGGGCTGTTATTACACGTTATGTCACAATACTTATGCCTTTTCTCCCTTATTTTACAAGGTTTACATGAAGATGGAGAATGCCGGCAGCTCGAATTCTGGGCTGGAAAAGGAGCAAACATTGGAGACCTATTCTACACAACTCAAAAAGCTCCGAAACTCCATGAAACACCGTTTCAGAAAATATAAAAAATATCTGGCGAAAGAGATCTATTAGGGGGCCACCACCTGTCCACGAGGGTGGGGGGTGCCCCCCCTCTGGGAGCCCCCCTTGCCTCGTGGTTCAGCCGGTGACCCCCGGATGCCCATCTTCTCCTATATGAGGTGTTTTGACCTGGAAAAATTCATAAGGAGGCTTTTGGGACCACACGCCGCCGTCTCGAGGCGGAACCTTGGCGGAACCAACCTAGGTCTCCGGCGGAGCTGTTCTGCCGGGGATACTTCCCTTCGGGAGGGGGAAATCGTCACCGCGATCATCACCAACAACTCTCCCATCTTGGGGAGGGTTATCTTCATCAACGTCTTCACCAGCAGCATCTCCTCTCAAACCCTAGTTCATCTGTTGTATCCAATCTTTGTATCAAAACCTAAGATTGGTACCTGTAGGTTGCTAGTAGTGTTGATTACTCCTTGTAGTCGATGCTAGTTGGTTTACTTGGTGGAAGATCATATGTTCAGATCCATTATGCATATTAATACCCCTCTGATCATGAACAATATTATGTCTTGTGAGTAGTTACTTTTGTTCCTGAGGACATGGGAGAAGTCTTGCTATAAGCAGTCATGTGAATTTGGTATTCGTTCGATATTTTGATGAGATGTATGTTGTCTTTCCTCTAGTGGTGTCATGTGAATGTCGACTACATGACACTTCACAATTGTTTGGGCCTAGAGGAAGGCATTGGGAAGTAATAAGTAGATGATGGGTTGCTAGAGCGACAAAAGCTTAAATCTTAGTTTATGCGTTGCTTCGCAAGGGGCTGATTTGGATCCATATGTTTCATGCTATGGTTAGGTTTACCTTAATACTTCTTTTGTAGTTGCGGATGCTTGCAATAGAGGTTAATCATAAGCGGGATGCTTGTCCAAGTAAGAGTAGCACCCAAGCACCGGTCCACCCACATACCAAAATATCAAAGTAACGAACGCGAATCATATGAACGTGATGAAAACTAGGTTGACGATAATTCCCATGTGTCCTCGGGAGCATTTTCCTTCATATAAGAGTTTGTCCAGGCTTGTGCTTTTGCTACAAAAAGGATTGAGCCATCTTGCTGCACCTTATTTACTTTTACTATTTGTCACTTGCTACCAATTACCTTATCACAAAACTATCTGTTACCGATAATTTCAGTGCTTGCAGAAAATACCTTACTGAAAACTACCTATCATTTCCTTCTGCTCCTCGTTGTGTTCGACACTCTTTCTTATCGAAAGGACTACGATAGATCCCCTACACTTGTGGGTCATCATTGATCCAGCAAGACGTCGAGGTAGTAGATGAGTTCCGTTAGCACGACGGTGTGGTGACGATGATGGTGAAGTGATCTCTGCAGGGCTTTGCCTAAGCACTACGAAAATATGATCGAGGAGGTGAACTGTGGAGGGGGGCGCCACACACGGCTAGGCAATTGTCTGGGGTATGCTATGGGTGCCCCCCATATATATAGGTGGGAAAGAGATGGGAGGCAGCGAGGGTGCGCCCCAAGTAGGTTCCAAATCCTACTTGGGGTTTCCCAAGTGGCGCTCCCTCCTGCCTTATTTCACCGGAGAAGAAAGGGAAGGGGGAAGATAGAAAGGAAAGGGGGGCCGAACCCCCTTTTTCCTTCTCCCAGTTTGGCCTCCTGCCATGGGAGGGCGCGCCACCCCTTGTGGGCTAGTGTGTGATATGTCTCCAATGTATCTATAATTTTTCATTGTTCCATGCTGTTATATTATCATTCTTGGGTTTTTTACAATCATTTTATAGTCATTTTATATCGTTTTTTGATACTAACCTATTGACATAGTGCCAACTGCCAATTGTTGTTTTCTGCATGTTTTCTACATCACTAGAAATCAATATCAAACAGAGCCCAAAGACCGTGAAACTATTTTTGTAATTTTTTCTGGGCCAGAAGGAAGACAATGGGCCCTGGTGGCACCTAGTGGGAGTCTCGAGGAGGGACAACCCACCAAGGCGCACCAGGAGGCCCAGGCGCGCACTGGTGGGTTGTGCCCACCTCGGGTGCCCCCGGACCGCCTCTTTGCTCTATAAATACCCCAATATTATCAAAACCCTAGGGGAGTCGACAAAATATTCATCCAGCCGCCATAGAGTCCAGAAACACCAGATCCAATCTAGACACCATCACAGAGGGGTTCACCACTTCCATTGGTGCCTCTTCGATGATGCGTGAGTTGTTCTTTGTAGACCTTCGGGTCCATAGTTAGTAGCTAGATGGCTTCCTCTCTCTCTTTTCATTATCAATACAATGGTCTCTTGGAGATCCATATGATGTAACTCTCTTTGCGGTGTGTTTGTTAGGATCCGATGAACTTTGAGTTTCTGATTAGATCTATCTTTTTATATCCATGAAAGTTATTTGAGTTTCTTTGATCTCTTATATGCATGATTGCTTATAGCCTCATATTTCTTCTTCGATATTGGGTTTTGTTTGGCCAACTTGATATATTTATCTTGCAATGGGAAGAGGTGCCCGGTAGTGGGTTCGATCTTATGGTGCTTGATCCCAATGACAGAAGGAGAACCGACACGTATGTATCGTTGCCACTATTGATCTTGTCTACAACATGTCATCGTTCTTAATGCATTACTCCGTTTTTCCATGAACTTAATACACTAGATGCATGTTGGATAGCGGCCGATGTGTGGAGTAATAGTAGTAGATGCAGGCAGGAGTCAATCTACTAATCTTAGACATGATGCCTATGTAATGATCACTGCTTGGATATCGTCATGATTATTTGACGTTTTGTCAATTTCCCAACAGTAAATTGTTCACCCACCGTTGTTATTTTTCTCGAGAGAAGCCACTAGTGAAACCTACGGCCCCCGGGTCTTCTTTCTCATATATTTGCCTTCGCGATCTATTTGCCTTTGCTTTTATTTTCAGATCTACTAAACCAAAAAAAACCAAAAATACCTTGCTTCAATTTATCTTATTTATCAATCAATCTACCAATATTTATCTCTCTCTCACGTTCGTTACCCGAAAGGGATTGACAACCCATTTAACACGTCGGGTTGCGAGGTGTTGTTATTTGTGGGCAGGTGCTGTTTACGTTGTGTTGCTTGGTTCTCCTACTAGTTCGATAACCTTGGTTTCACATTTGAGGCAAATACCTACTGCCACTGTGCTGCATCATCCCTTCCTCTTTGGGAAAAAACCAACGTAGCTTTAAGCGACATCAAAAGGAATTTTCTGGCACCGTTGCCGAGGAGGATCTTCAACATAACCAGGTTCCTAATCACAAATCTCATGTCCTCAAAATTTACATTATTTTCCATTTGCCTCTTGTTTTCCCCTCCCCCACTTCACTAATATTTTTCGTTTTATTCGCCTCTCTTTTTCACCGCTCTCTTGTCTCTAGTCTCAATGGCTAGCGTCCCTACTCCTCCTTTGTCACCCGATTTTGAAGTTCTCTACTTCAAGCAAAGACAAGAAGAAAATATGAAAGATGCCTGGTATAGGCTTATGGAATTGTTTCGTGTTTCCAATCTAAAGGGGGATGCTAAGGTTTTGCTTCGTAATTTTTACATAGGATTAGCTTTGCATCATAGACAACTTCTTGATTTTGCCGCTAAAGGAAATTTTATTGAGCTTGATGCAAATGCTGCCTATGAAATTTTGGAAGGAATTTTGGGAATTCCTCCTCAAAAGAAGGTTTTTTTTCACCCCATAGGGAGTTCAAATGTTGGACAAACTTGGTGATTTGCATAAACATATGGTTGATATACAGAAATATAATGAACCCCTCAAGCACCTCAATGGTAGTATCAATCGCATGAACACCTTAATTATTCTTTGCCACAAGCGTTTGGATATCTTGGACCTTAATATGGTTTCTTTTCCGGATTATTTAGGGAAGCGTAAAGAGCCTCCCGGGTTTGAGAAAACCCTTACAAAAGTTACCAAAACTTTGGAAGACAAAACTTGAAATCCTGGTATTATGCCTAGCTAAGGGCGTAAAACAATAGCGCTTGTTGGGAGGCAACCCGATGAATAAAATTTATTTTTGCTTTTTGCTTGCTGTGCTTGAGTATTTACACAATTATGCTACTGGTATGATTGTGTTTTTTTGTTTTAATTAGTGTTTGTGCCAAGTAAAACCGACAGAATCTTCTTGGGTGGTAGTTGTTTGATCTTGCCGAAAAAGACAGAAACTTTGTGCTCACGAGAAAAAAATCACATTTTTAACAGAAAAGTGTTTTTAGTTGATTCTTTTTGCAGAAGATTAATACAAAAATTGCTCTCGTGGCCCTATTTGTTTCAAGATTTTTAGAGGTCCAGAAGTTTACAAAACTTCCAGATTACTACAGACTGTTCTATTTTTGACAGATTCTGTTTTCTTTGTGTTGTGTGCTTATTTTGATGGCTCTATGGTTTTCTTTGATGAGTTTTTGCCATAGAAAAGTCGGAATACAGTAGATATAATACAAAAACAAAATATGAATTGGTTTGATGCAGTACTTGTAGTAGTGGTTTGCTTTCTTTCACTAACGGATCTCACGAAGGTTTTGTTGAAGTTTTGTGTGATTGAAGTTTTCAAGTTTTGGGTTATCTTATGATGGACGAAGGAAGGATGTAAGAGCCTAAGCTTGGGGATGCCCTGGCATTCCAAGCTATTAATCCAAAGATGAGCAACCAACTAAGCTTGGGGATGCCCCCCCCCGAGTGGCATCCCCGCTTTCTTCCAGCGACTACTGGTATTTCACTTGAAACTATATTATTTTTCGTCACATGATATGTGTTTTGCTTGGAGCGTATTGTATGATATGAGTCTTTGCTTGTTTTATTTAGCTTTTTAAGTCGCCAATCCTTGCTGTAAACACCTATTTGAGAGAGCCAAAAGTATGCCATGACTTGTTAGAATAGCTCTCTATGCTTCACTTAAATCTTTTAGGAGCAAGGACTTGCTCTAGTGCTTCACTTATATCTTCTTGAGCACGGCGTGCTTAGTTATTTTTGAAGAAATACTCTCTTGCTTCACTTAGATTTATTTGAGAGTTAGTAAATTTTAAAGAAATTCTCTCTTGCTTCAATTATATTATTTTGAGAGAAAGAAAGAAAATTGTTATGCTCATGATCTTCACTTATATTTGTTCGAGCTTATCAAGAGCAACACATGAAAATTAGTCCCAAAGTGATAGATATCCAAGAAGTATATAATAAAAACTTTCATGAAGATCATAGGACAAAATCAACTTGATTCCTTGTAATAGTTTTGAGACATGATGATGTGATATGTGAGTCATGTTGATGAGTAATTGTGCTTTAGTAAGAATACTAGTGTTAAAGTTTGTGATTCCCTATGCAAGCATGTAAGTCAATAATTATGCAATGAAATTAGATCCTACTTGTGGTGCATTATTCGGTGTTATTTATGCTCAATGTTCGCTTATGAGATTATTTGTTTCATGGTCGGTCGCTTCCCGGTCTTTTGCTAGCCTTCATTTTGCACTAAGTATGAGCTCTACTTGTGCATCCAAATCCTTTATCCCGGTTTTGCCATATGAGTCCACCATACCTACCTATATGCGGTATTTCCTTGCCGTTCCAAGCAAATTTGTATGTGCCAGCCCAAATTTTCAAAATAAATTTCCCTTTTGTGTGCCCGTACCGCTCGCGAGGCGGTGAGGGGTGGCCAATATTTTCCATGCTGGACGTGTTATTCTCACGAGGAGTGTTTATTCACTTGTCATTGCACGAGAGTACGGCAAAGGTATTAGGGATGCACAGTCCCGAAATGAAAAAAATTTACTTCATGTTGTCAAATAATAAATTCCTTGGAAAGTGTTGGTATGGAAGGCAACCGTGGATTCGGCTAGCCATGGCTTATGAAAGTTTGTTGGAAAAGGAATAAACTATATTTTCTGTTTGGGAACCGCCTATGATATATCTAGCATGGAAAGTGTTGGGAACCTCAAGTCGTTCTCATTGGTGGGAAAAGTATACCTCCCAAAATAAATTATCTCTCAATTTAAGCTTTGAGCTCTGGCGCTCTACAAATCCCTACTTCCCTCTGCGAAGGGCCTTTCTTTTACTTATACAATTTTTATTTTTGAATTTGAGTCCCCATCTTCTCTTACAAGCACTAACTAGGAAACACTATGATCATACTTGAGCATTGGATGTAACTAATATGCGAAGGTGTTTCATGAATGGGTCAATGATAGAGCATAATGGGCTAGGGATAACTTATTTTAGCATTGCTATTTTGAAAGACATACTTGCTTGTTGATATGCTTGAGTATCTAAATTAGTATGTCAAAACTAGACTATTTCTTTGAACCATATAGAAGTCCAAATGTCCATGCTATGAATAAAAGAATATGACATGACTTGATAAATAGCACTCCACATCAAAAATTCTATTTTTATCACTTACCTACTCGAGGACGAGTATGAGTTATGCTTGGGGATGCTGATACGTCTCCAACGTATCTATAATTTTTGATTGTTCCATGCTGTTATATTGTAATTCTTGGATGTTTTACAATCATTTTATAGTCATTTTATATCATTTTTTGGTACTAACCTATTGTTGGAGATATGACTACTGGATATGACGCGCCCAGGAGGGGCTGGGTTATCCCAAAGGCGGTTAATGGGCCAAGCCCATGAACATGTTGAAGATGCCGGTTCATGTAGTAGGCTTATTAAAGGGCCGAAACCCAAAGGCGTCTTATGGCCCGTAAGTGTAAACTGCCATGTATATTTGACTTGTACAGTAAGGCATGTAAGATAAGTCACCGGGCCGGACACGTTTGTATGAGCCAGCCGGGACTCCGCGAGGCATCAAGCCCCGGCTTATGGTTCCTTCGCAAAGAACGTCGGGTTGTTGGGTGGAGGAGTTACCCTCAGTGTTATGGAGCATCAATACAACCCCCAACAGATCAACGGTTTACACACATTTCTTTATGGTCTATGGAGCAGAGGCGGTTATCCCTAGTGACATCCGTGACGATTCGCCCCGTGTGGCGGCTTATGTTGAAGCTGATAATGAAAGGGCACGTCAGGATGCACTGGACCTGTTGGATGAGGAGCGTGATCTCGCGGTGGCTTGTTCAACGATTTATCAGCAAGATCTACGTCATTATCACAGCCGCCTGGTCAAAACCAGAACCTTTCAGGAAGGCGACTTGGTGCTCCGGTTTATCCAGGATCAAACTGATATGCATAAACTATCACCACCTTGGGAAGGACTGTTTGTGGTCAGCAAGAATTTGCATAATGGGTCATACTATCTTATCGACGTTCGAGACCACAAGGACTCACGCACATCAGAGGAGGAGACTCGTCAGCCGTGGAATGTTGCTCATCTTTGGCCCTACTATACTTGAGCTACCGGCTCTCATGATGTACATAGTTTGATGATGTATATATTAGCAACAGTATACTAAATCCGGCATCCCTGATAATTTACGGCCCCTGTCATTTCACTTCGTCGAAGCTGAGTCTTTATCATTGTCTTACATGTTTGCTTAATAGGCTTGACGCCCAAATTACAGGGACCAAAGAGAGTTGGATGCACAACACAACTCAAACATAGGTCCCCGACGAGCACAATTCATAGGTATGTCACTTGGGGGCTTCCTGTTCAAACATAGGTGTATTCACCAAAGAGAACATAGCGTTAGTACCCTCTTGACCAGGTTATCTTGTTCAAACATAGGTGTATTCACCCAAGTGGACATAACCTTTCCGAGTCATCCTACCTATATACCAGCTGCTTCTCCATCAGGTAATTCCGATTGACCCGCCGAACTCTTAGCAATCAATCTTTTACGGTGTATTCGCCAAAGATCCTGACCTTGTTAAGGTTAAAACGCTTGTTTGTCATGTGAGAGCACGACTTACAAATAGTCAAGATAGATCCAGGCTCATAAGCCGCCTTCCTTGAAACTTGGATAAATCAGCGTGTGATGCATGATGCTACTCTGACCCTGCGTACTCTTGATAAGTCTATCTTTAAATAAGACCTGAATTTATGTGGGTTCAAATGTCGATTGGGTAATGTGAGAGACGGCTCACAGAAAGCGCGTACCTTCCAGTGGCCAACAGGCTAGTTTCATTGAAGAAGAAACTTTGGCTTGGCGGCCTGCAAAAGTCTCGGATTTTTTGTTTTTCTATTTTGGCTTTATTTCATTGCTTTTTCTTGCCATATGATTTTTACAAATCGGGCCAAGCTGCCCTATTTATGTCTCATATTTGAAGCATCTTTGGGTCTTCGCAACCCGCCAAGATGGCAGACTCTAAGTCGCCAGAGGATAATAATCTCATATTTAGAGTTATAGCTCTAAAGACTCTAACTGCATGGAGCTGATAAGCCGGCAGTCTAAGCACACAACACATGTACGATTCTTTATTTCACAATTGTGTCAACATTGTGGTTAAACCGACCCTGGTTATGGACTATTCGTCCCCAGTGGTGTCAATTGTGTATCAGGACCCGCCCGGCGGTAAACCACCAGGGCACTTGTCATCTATTTGTGTGTAGGGTAATGATCAATCTGATCTACATAAATCAATGCTATCATAAGCATAAAGTGATAGTTTCTTATTGGCGGATCAACATCATTGCGCAAAATAAAACCGTGCACGATGGCACGACGGATTAAAGGTTCACTACCCTATTACATGACTTTGTGAGTGATGTCTACTACGCAACCTTCTTCTTGTAGACGTTGTTGGGCCTCCAAGTGCAGAGGTTTGTAGAACAGTAGTAAATTTCCCTCAAGTGGATGACCTAAGGTTTATCAATCCGTGGGAGGCGTAGGATGAAGATGGTCTCTCTCAAGCAACCCTGCAACCAAATAACAAAGAGTCTCTTGTGTCCCCAACACACCTAATACAATGGTAAATTGCATAGGTGCACTAGTTCAGCGAAGAGATGGTGATACAAGTGCAATATGGATGGTAGATATAGGTTTTTGTAATAAGAAAATATAAAAACAACAAGGTAGCAAGTGGTAAACGTGAGCATAAATGGTGTTGCAATGATAGGAAAAAAGGCCTAGGGTTCATACTTTAACTAGTGCAAGTTCTCTCAACAATAATAACATAACTGGATCATATAACTATCCCTCAAGATGCAACAAAGAGTCACTCCAAAGTCACTAATAGCGGAGAATAAACGAAGAGATTATGGTAGGGTACGAAACCACATCAAAGTTATTCTTTTTGATCGATCTATTCAAGAGTCCGTAGTAAAATAACACGAAGCTATTCTTTCCGTTCAATCTATCCTAGAGTTCGTACTAGAATAACACCTTAAGACACAAATCAACCAAAACCCTAATGTCACCTAGATACTCCATTGTCACCTCAAGTATCCGTGGGCATGATTATACGATATGCATCACACAATCTAAGATTCATCTATTCAACCAACACAAAGAACTTCAAAGAGTGCCCCAAAGTTTCTATCGGAGAGTCAAGACGAAAACGTGTGCCAACCCCTATGCATAGATTCCCAAGGTTACGAAACCCGCAAGTTGATCACCAAAACATACATCAAGTAGATCACGTGATATCCCATTGTCACCATAGATAAGCACATGCAAGACATTCATCAAGTGTTCTCAAATCCTTAAAGACTCAATACAATAAGATAACTTCAAAGGGAAAACTCAATTCATCACAAGAGAGTAGAGGGGGAGAAACATCATAAGATCCAACTATAGTAGCAAAGCTCGCAATACATCAAGATCGTGCCATATCAAGAACACAAGAGAGAGAGAGAGAGAGATCAAACACATAGCTACTAGTACATACCCTCAGCCTCGGGGGTGGACTACTCCCTCCTCGTCATGGAGAGCGCCGGGATGATGAAGATGGCCACCGGAGAGGGATTCCCCCTCTGGCAGGGTGCCGAAACGGGGTCTAGATTGGTTTTCGGTGGCAACAGAGGCTTTCGGCGGCGGAACTCTCGATCTAGGTTATTTTCAAGAGGTTTCTGTATTTACATGATTTTTTGGCGTAGGGCACAAGTCAGGTGGGTCTCCGGGCTGTCCACGAGATAGGGGGGCATGCCCAGGGGGGTGGGCGCGCCCCCCACCCTCGTGGGAAGCACGTGACTCTGATGGCCCAACTCTTTTACCCCGGGGGCTTCTTTTGGTCCATAAAAAATCATCAAAAATTGGCACGTCAATTGGACTCTGTTTGATATTCCTTTTCTGTAAAACTCAAAAACAAGGAAAAAACAGAAACTGGCAGTGGGCTCTGGGTTAATAGGTTAGTCCTAAAAATCATATAAAAGTGTATAATAAAGCCCATTAAACATCCAAAATAGAATATATAATAGCATGGAACAATAAAAAATTATAGATACGTTGGAGACTTATCAAGCATCCCCAAGCTTAATTCATGCTCGTCCTCGAGTAGGTAAATGATAAAAACAAATTTTTTGATGTGGAATGCTACCTAACATAATTCTCAATGCGATTCTCTTTATTATGGTAAGAATGTTCAGATCCGAAAGATTCAAGATAAAAGACTATATTGACATAAGAGTAATAATACTTCAAGCATACTAACAAAGCAATCATGTCTTCTCAAAATAACATGGCCAAAGAAAGTTCATCCCTACAAAATCATATAGTTAGGCTATGCTCCATCTTCGTCACACAAAATACTCAAATCATGCACAACCCCGGTTTCAACCAAGCACTTGTTTCATACTTTATTTTTTTCAAACTTTTTCAACTTTCACGCAATACATGAGCGTGAGCCATGGACATAGCACTATGTGGAATAGAGTGGTGGTTGTGGAGAAGACAAAGAGGAAGATGGTCACATTAACTAGGCATATCAGTGGGCTACGGAGATGCTGATCAATAGATATCAATGTGAGTGAGTAGGGATTGCCATGCAACGGATGCACTAGAGCTATAAATGTATGAAAGCTCAACAAAAGAAACTAAGTGGGTGTGCATCCAACTTGCTTGGTCACGAAGACCTAGGGCATTTGAGGAAGCCCATCGTTGGAATATACAAGCCAAGTTATATAATGAAAATTCCCACTAGATGAATGCCTCCGGCGGTGTACCGGGATGTGCAATGAATCAAGAGTGACATGTATGAAAAATTATGCATGGTGGCCTAGCCACAAATACTATGTCAACTACATGATCATGCATGGCAATATGACAATAATGAAGCGTGTCATAACAAACGGAATGGTGGAAGGCAATATATCTCGGAATGGCTATGGAAATGCCATGATATATAGGTAGGTATGGTGGCTGTTTTTAGGAAGGTATATGGTGGGTGTATGGTACCTGCGAAAGTTGCGCGGTACTAGAGAGGCTAGCAATGGTGGAAGGGTGAGAGTGCACATAATCCATGGACTCAACATTAGTCATAAAGAACTCACATACTTATTGCAAAAATCTACAAGTCATCAAAACAAAGTACTACACGCATGCTCCTAGGGAAAGGGTTGGTAGGAGTTAACCATCGCGCGATCCCGACCTCCACACAAAGGATGACACTCAATGAAATACCTCATGCTTCAAATTTGTCACACGACGGTTACCATACGTGCATGCTACGGGACTTGCAAACCTCAACACAAGTATTTCTCAAATTCACAACTACTCTACTAGCATGACTCTAATATCACCATCCTCATATCTCAAAACAATCATCAAGCATCAAACTTCTCCTAGTATTCAATGCGCTTTATATGAAAGTTTTTATTATATCCCTCTTGGATGCCTATCGTATTAGGACTAAATTCATAACATAAGTGTCGGTGTACTAAAGTAGGGGTACCTTAGTATCCCGAACTTGTGCACGGGCAGTCGCAGCGTCCCGTGGCTGGGCATGCCGTGCGACCGCCAAGGTCCACTGTGGTTCCTTTGGAGCCATTCAAGAACAAAGTATTCAAGTTAGAGAGACAAGGCCCCGGCAAGAGGAGCTTGCCGGGAAGGCCACTCAAGGCTCAAGACCACTTCTTTAGCATAGGACCCTGGCAAGAGGAGCTTGCCGGGAAGGCCAAACATGGCATTTCAAGAGACTTGCCGCGACGCGCCACGCGTCCCAGCAAGGCCCGGAGAGCGACAAGCTTCTGGGCGCAACAAGATAGCAATCGCGGCAAGGCGCTTGCCGCGAAAAACTTCCACTAGGTGCCCGCGCTCCAGCGCATCCACCCACGTGTCGCTCTGGGACCCTTCCAGACGCACGTGGCGGAAGGCTGTGCAGCCTGGGGGACACGGTGACAAACTGCGATGACAAGGCCACCGTCGTGGCGGACGGTGGCGCCCTGACGGACGCTATTTTTGCACTATTTGGAGCGACGGCGACGGGCATTTAATGCCCTTGTCCCCTGCCGTCAGAGTTAGGTATATAGCACTATGCATACACTGTTCCAACTACCACCCATGTTACATTTTTACCCTCGACTGCGTTGCCACCTGTCGATGACCCCTTTGACCTATAAAAGGAGGCCCATGTGCAACGTAGAGGGGGTTCCGATCCTCAATCACTCTCACGCTCGGTCCTGCTAGCGACCAACACTGTAGCTCTCCTCGCTCCCGAGCCAAGAACACAATGCAAACCAAGGCAGGAGTAGGGTTTTACGCCCCCGTGCGGCCCGAACCTGGGTAAACTGCTCGCATGTTTGCCTCGATTTGCTCTTTGCGCATCCTCCGCCCCCTTGCCGTACCGAAAAAGGGGCTCCGGTCCCATAGGTGTTCGTGGGCGATCAGTTTCCCCGACATCTTTAGCGCGCCAGGTAGGGGGTGTGTCGAGGTTGTGTGAACCTGATCCGGCGTTCACGCGAGCGAAATCTCCATCAGCTTCGTCAACTTCATCGACATGCCGCCGAAGAAGAAAGCTTCGGAGGTAGCAGGCCCGTCCGCGTCGATCCCACCGCCACCGGAGCCAACGACCGGTGGGGTAGACGCAGGTGGAAGGATGGACGTCGGCGAGGAAACTCACGGCGCCGCCAAGTCCAAGGACAAGACGGACGACCGAGCGCACTCCAAGACCTCGGCGTCCGTGCACGCACCGCGCCCCTCTCAGGAGGCGCGGGACCGGCAGCGACGTGGCACACAAGGTACCATACGCTTGCTGGGCCAAGGTCAAGCTGGCGGCTCGCGGGATGCTCAAGGCCAACACACTGGCACGAGCAAGGCGCGGTCGCCGGGACGAGACGCTGCTCCTTCTAACGCAGTTAGAAGTCCGAGCATATCTCGCTCCTCGCCGGATCAACACCGACGACGACTCCACATCGTCATCGGATCCGCGAGCTCGCCACGAACAGCGCCAAGTCCTTGACGACCGACGGCAAGAGGACGCTCGAACCCGCATCGAGCGTCGAAGAGAAGCGTGGCGTCGATCTGACCAGCGCGCTGGGCCCGCTGTAGACATGCAAGCGCCAGGGGGACCAGGCGACCTGCCGTACGCGGCAGGTTGTCCTGCGTTCACCCGTGAGCTGCGGCAAGTCCAGTGGCCCAGCATGAAGAACTTCAAGGCCGACGTACCCGAGAAGTACGACGGCAAGACTCATCCGTCGGAGTTCCTCAGCATCTACACCATCGCGGTGCAAGCTGCCGGGGGACAAGACGAGAAGATACTCGCAAACTACTTCCCGCTCGTGCTCAAGCCAAACGTCAGATCTTGGCTCATGCACTTGCCGGAGAACTCCATCTCTTCCTGGGCCGACCTGTGCCATCAGTTTGTCGGCGCCTTCACAGGTGGCCACAAGCCCCATGGCCAGGAGAGTGACCTTCACATACTTGCCTAGAAAGAAGGAGAGTCCCTGCGAAAGTACATCCAAAGATTCAGCCGCGTCCAGCACAACATCCCAGACGTTCACCCTGCCGCAGTTATTAGCGCGTTTCACCAAAACGTGCGTAACCGCAGGATGAGGGAGGAGATGGCGATGTGCAAGATCCGAGACGTCAGTGAGCTTTATGCCCTGGCCGACAAGTGCGCACGCGCTGAGGAGGGGAGGAAACTCCCCGGAGAGGATACTGGAGCAGGGGGATCAGATAGCGAGGACGCCGCCCCGGCCAAGAAGAACC
This sequence comes from Secale cereale, assembly GCA_902687465.1. NCBI lineage: Eukaryota > Viridiplantae > Streptophyta > Magnoliopsida > Poales > Poaceae > Secale > Secale cereale. The sequence continues at coordinate 303,726,409 of LR738713.1, forward strand.
GGCGTCGGAACAACAGGAAAAAGAAGAACAAAGAAGTGCTGGTCGTTGAGCAGTCCGGCAAGGAGGCTGGCGCCAAGAAAGCCCAGACTGGTGGCTCCGGCAAGGAGGCTGCCGCGTGCACCAACTGCCAGACTGTGGCAGCCGCCGACAAGCAGGACGGCTCCGACAAGCAATACTGCAAGATCCACCGCACCAAGGGCCACGACCTCCAGAACTGCAAAAGGGTCGAGTACCTCGTCGAGCAGCAGAAAGCTAAGTACGAGCGACGCGACAAGGAGAAGGCCCAGGGAGGTGGTGGAGAGTCCGGCAAGAAGCGGCCATTCAACGGCCGGGGAGGACGCCACGGCAAGGCTAAGCAGCGGCAAGGAGATAGACCTCCCCGCGGCCGCGACAAGGACGAAGATGAAGACGACGACGAAGACATGGATGACGGAGATAACAGCGAGCAGGAGTTCCAGAAGGCCACAGAAGTTCTGTGCATTGACGGAGGTGCTTCTCTTCATACTTCCCACCGCCAACTCAAGCAATGGGTGCGGGAAGTTAATGCAGCAGAGCCACCCATCGAGTCACGCAAGCTTATGAAGTGGTCCAGCACACCTATCATCTTCGACATTGAGGACCACCCTGATCGCACCACTGTGGTCGGGTGTTTGCCGATGTTGGTTTCACCAACCATCCGCAACCTCAAGGTCACCAAGATGTTAGTTGACGGCGGGGCCGGCCTGAACCTGATCTCCTCTACTGTGGTCCGGAAACTCCAGATCCCCGACAGCGAGCTCGAGGAAACCGGCACATTCTAAGGGATCAACCCGGGAAGGAGCAAGCCGAAGGGGAAGATCACACTGCCAGTGACATTTGGCGGAGAGCTGAACTTCAGAACCGAGAGGATCACCTTTGACGTTGCCGATATTCCTTTGCCTTACAATGGAATACTTGGCCGTCCAGCGCTCGCCAAGTTCATGTCAGCATCTCATTATGCCTACAACATGCTCAAGATGCCAGGCCCGATAAGCGTCATCTCTGTCCCCAGCGATAAGAAGGACGCCCTTATCTGTGCCGACAAGATTTACCGGGATGCAGCAGCCGCAACAGATAGCAAAACACTTGCCGCTGAAGCTCCCGGGGGGAAGAACAAGACCAAGTCTGGCAAGAGCTCTGGGGCCCACTCCGGCAAACGCACCTCCTCGGAGTGCTGCACTGCCGTCGAGGACGCACCATGGAGCTCCACCTGCAAGTGCAAGAAGGCGATGGCAGCTCCACCAGAGACAAAGAAGGTGTCCGCCAAGGAGGACGGCACTGGTGGTACTTTCACCATCAGCGCCACGCTCGATCCTAAATAGGAAAGCACGCTCGTTGCTTTCCTGCGGGCGAATGTCGACGTGTTTGCATGGCAACCGTCTGATATCCCCGGTGTTCCTAGGAAAGTGATTGAGCACAAGCTTGCCGTTTGTCCTCACGCGCGGCCCATCAAGCAGAAGGTTAGAAAACAAGCGGTGGAACGCCAAGAGTTTATCGCAGAAGAGATCAAGAAGCTGGAAGCGGCAGGCCTTGTCAGAGGTGTACTCCATCCCACGTGGTTGGCCAACCCTGTTGTCGTGCGCAAAGCGAACGGGAAGTGGAGGCTTTGTATTGACTTCACCGATGTGAATAAAGCTTGTCCCAAAGATCCATTTCCCTTGCCGCGCATTGACCAGATTGTTGACTCCACAGCCAAATGTGAGTTGCTTTCATTTCTTGATGCATATTCAGGATACCACCAGATATTTATGGCTGAAGAAGATGAGGAGAAGACCGCATTCATCACTCCATGTGGCACTTATTGCTTCATACGCATGCCCTTTGGATTGAAGAATGCCGGTTCGACGTTTGCAAGGGTAGTCCATACAGCTTTTGAGCCACAGATACACAGAAATGTAGAAGCTTACATGGATGATATAGTGGTCAAGATCAAGGACAGGGCTACTCTGATTCAAGACCTAGATGAAACCTTTGCGAATCTGCGCAAGATCCAACTCAAGCTCAACCCCGAGAAGTGCGTGTTTGGAGTCCCCTCCGACAAGCTTCTCGGGTTCTTTGTATCCCAGAGAGGGATTGAAGCCAATCCCGACAAGATCAAAGCCATCGAGCAGATCGAAGCTCCGAAGCACGTCAAGGATGTGCGAAGACTCGCCGACTGCGTGGCTGCTCTCAGCAGGTTTATCTCTAAGTCTGCGGAACGCGCCTTGCCGTTTTTCAAAATTTTGAAAAAGGCGGGTCCAATGAAATGGACTCCGGAAGCAGAGGCAGCGCTGCAGGACTTGAAGAGGTACCTGTCCTCCGCTCCAATACTTGTCGTACCTAAGCCACAAGAGAAGTTGCTGCTATACTTAGCAGCAACCAATCAAGTGGTTAGTGCTGCGTTAGTAGCGGAAAGGGAGGCAGATGATGAGCCAACAACCCCAGCAAGCACATCCAGCGACAAGCAGGGGGCTTCCCCGACAAGCTCTGGTCCCGACCAGGATAGAACTGCGCAGATGCAACAGGAAGTGCGCAAGAAGATGGTGCAGCGCCCAGTCTACTTTGTCAGCTCCCTTCTACAGGGGGCTAGATCAAGGTACTCTGGTGTGCAGAAGCTGCTTTTCGGCCTTCTCATGGCCTCGAGAAAGCTGCGCCACTACTTCCAAGCACACGAGATAACAGTGGTCACTCGTTTTCCGCTGAAGAGGATACTGCAAAATCCAGAAGCGACAGGCAGGATTGTCGAGTGGGCACTGGAGCTGTCAAGCTTTGGCCTCAAGTTTGAAAGCACTTCAACTATCCAGAGCAGAGCGTTGGCGGACTTCATAGCAGAATGGACGCCAACACCAGACGAAGAGATTCCAGAGACAAGCATCCCCGTCAAAGAAGCAAGCAAAGAATGGATCATGTACATTGATGGTGCCTTCTCGCTGCAAGGCGCTGGTGCCGGCGTGCTGCTTGTCGCACCCATCGGGGAGCACCTCAAGTACGTCGTCCAAATGCACTTTCCCAAGGAACAAGCAATGAACAATACTGCAGAGTATGAAGATCTGCTTGCCGGCCTCAGAATCGCGGCAGAGCTTGGGATCAAGAAGCTGATTGTGCGGGGTGACTCGCAGTTGGTCGTCCGCCAAGTGAACAAGAGCTACTAGAGTCCGTTGATGGAAGCATACGTCGACGAAGTAAGAAAGCTTGAAGAGCACTTTGAAGGCTTACAGATGGAGCACGTTCCAAGAGCTCAGAACGACATCGCAGACGGCCTGTCAAAGTGTGCTGCACTAAAGCTACCTGTGGAACCGGGGATCTTTGTGCTCAAGCTAACTCAACCATCCGTAACACCATCGACTGGACAAAGTAAGAAGAGAAAGTTGGTTTCTGGTGACTACTTGCCGGCAGAGCTTCCCGAAGCCGCCCCCAATAAGGTCCCCAAGATCAATGACAAGGTTGTTGAGGAACAGTCTGCTCCTGCAAACCCTAGGGTTTGTACAGTTGAAGCAGGCGTTCCCGACAAGTTTTGCTCCGGCAAGCTTGCTGGGGGACGTCAAGCTCCGGCTGAGCCGCAAGTTCTTGCCGTGGAAGCTGACGTTCCCACAACAGCGCAGATGCCTTTAGTCCTTGTCGTCGAGCCGCAGGCTCCGGCATGGGCACAGCAGATCGTCCGTTTCCTCCAGACAGGAGAACTTCTCGAAGAGCCGGAAGAAGCAGAAAGAATAACCCGACAGTCAAGTATGTATCAGTTTGTCGGCAACGAACTGTACAGAAGAAGACTTAACGGTGTGAAATTGAAGTGTATTCCCCGGGAAGATGGACAAAAGCTGTTGACAGAGATACATGGAGGCATATGTGGCCACCACATTGGCGCCAGAGCACTTGCCGGCAAAGCGTTCCGGCAAGGTTTCTTTTGGCCAGAAGCCCTCCAGGATGCAACTGCGCAAGTAACCAAGTGTGAAGCATGCCAGTTCCATTCCAAGCAGATACATCAACCAGCTTAAGCTCTCCAGACGATCCCTTTATCCTGGCCATTTTCGGTCTGGGGGCTCGACATCCTCGGCCCCTTTCCCCGCGCAGCCGGGGGCTTTGAGTACTTGTACGTCGCCATCGACAAGTTCACAAAGTGGCCGGAAGTGGAACCAGTGAGAAAGGTGACCGCACAGTCAGCAGTCAAGTTCTTCAGGTCGATTGTTTGCCGTTTCGGAATCCCTAACAGGATCATCACTGACAACAGCACACAATTCACAAGTCGCACCTTCATGCAGTATGTCCAAGACCTTGGCGCCAAGGTCTGCTTCGCTTCTGTTGCTCACCCGAGGAGCAACGGTCAAGCGGAGAGGGCAAACGCTGAAGTGCTGCGCGGACTCAAGACGAGAACTTTCGACAGGCTGCACAAGTGCGGAAGAAACTGGATCGAGGAGTTGCCAGCGGCTCTTTGGTCGATCAGGACGACGCCAAATCGAGCCACTGGACAGACGCCCTTTGCTCTTGTTTATGGAGCAGAGGCAGTTCTCCCCACGGAACTCGTATACGGGTCGCCTCGAGTGCTCGCTTACGATGAGCTCGAGCAAGAGCAGCTGCGACAAGATAATGCACTGCTCCTTGAGGAAGACCGTCTTCAGGCTGCTGTACGAGCTGCTCGATACCAGCAAGCTTTGCGCCACTACCATAGCCGCAAGGTTAAAGCCAGAAGCCTCGAGGAAGGCAACCTTGTTCTTCGGCGCGTTCAGTCCGCCAAGAATTCCAACAAGTTGACGCCGAAGTGGGAAGGCCCTTATCGGGTGAAACAAGTCACAAGGCCTGGCACAGTCCGCCTTGAGACCGAAGAAGGCTTACCGGTGAGCAACTCCTGGAACATTGAGCATCTTCGCAAGTTTTACCCATAAGGCGCGGTTGCCGTAATCCGCTCCGGCAACCACCTTTTGTACAAGTCTTGCCGCTGTTGCATGTAATCCTTTGTACAAAGCCGGGCACAGACCCCGTGCATCAGTAAAGCTTATGTGCATAACACAACTTGTCATTTCATGCCTTCTCATTTACTTGCATGTACTATCTCACACTCTGTGCAGCACCTATCCCCGGTAAGCAATAACGAGCCCTAGAGCTCCATATCTCTGTTTTCTCCCCTTTCTTTTCTCTCAAGCAGAAAAAGTTTCCCTCGCGCACAAGTTTGCCGGGGGGGAAGGAGATAGTGGTATGGACCAAGTGCCGTTCAAGAGAGCCTTGCCTTACCGGGAAGCAAACGACACAAAAGCTAAGTTGCCAAAGTTTGAGCAATCAAATTTTTAAAATTTTAAGTTATCTTCCTTGAACGACCCCGCTTAGTATGAAAAACCTGTGCGCGGAGGAACCAACTCGTGGCTGGCCGCGCCCTTACTTTGTTTCGAGCACGCTCAACGACTTAAGTGTGCTGCGACTAATGTCGCGCCCTTGCTTCGTTTTCGAGTTTGCTCAACAACCTAAGTGTGCTGCGACTAGCTGCGACAAGGTTTCTTGTCGGCAACGGCATTGCCAGCAGGCTGCTGAAGTTCCGCACTCAGCGCTCGCGGCAAGGGTCCCTACGCCGGCAAGTTCCCTAAAAGCGTAGGGTGAAAGCGTACAAAGCAAGGAAGTCTAGTAAAGGAAATAACATTGCATTGACTACCCAAAATAAAGTTATATTACAAAGCAACTTGTCGCAGTACTAATAGACTATTGTTCATAACGTGGTTGGCAGCGACAAGGAAAGAAGAAAGTAAACAAGACTAATCCGCGCGGTCGCCCTCGACCCTCTTGATGCCGCCCACCTTATTCACAATAGGCGCGACAAGGGCCTTGAGCGCCTCCTGGTCAACGTCCGGCGGCAAGGTCCTGAGGACGTTGGTGAGGTTGAGGTCTGGGTTGCGGTGCACTATCTTCATCAACACCTTCTCGAGGGCCCCCGCGCAGAGCCTGCGCGACTCGTCCGCCAGCTGCTTTGGGATCGTTTCCTGGAGCTGCTGGAGGGCCAGCGCCACCCCCCTGAAGAACAAACTCAACTTGGCGCTGTGAGGGAGATTCTCGTCGGTGGAGTACCCAAGGTGCGCCGCCCCCAGCTCCGCCAGCTCCTTGTCGACGTCGGTAGCGGTGGCAACAAGACCCTCTGTCCAGTGCTCCACCGTCAGCCTGAAGTTGTTTTGGGAGATGGCGGCGCTGTCCAACAGCGCCTTCTCGGCCCTGAGCTCCTCCTTCAGGTTCGCCTCCCGCTCTCTGGCGCCGTCCAGCGTTGTGGTGAGGGTGGACAGCTTCAACTCCAGATCGACGATGGAGTCCTTGGCAACGGCGAGCTCCTTGCCCTTGTCGGAGAGGCGGACCTGCAGCTCGGAGTGGCTGTGGGCGTGCTTCTCCCTCTCAAGCACAAGTGCGGCGACCTTCTCGTCGCTCGTCTTCAAGTTGGCCTCCAGTTGCGCCACCCTCGCCTCCAAGTCCCTCTTGGCGGTCTCAGCAGCCACAACAGCATCCTTTGCTTCCTGCAGAGCTCCGCCAAGAGACTGTTCGCGCGCGGCAAGATCGTCCTCGTGGATGTCGAGGTCGACCTTCCGCTGCGTCAGTTCGCCTTCTCGCCGGGACAACTCCTCGGTGGCGAGCCATTGCTGCTCCTCCGCTTCGGCCTTCTCCAAGATAAACGCCCGATGCGCCTCGGCGAGCTGCTCCCGCTCCTCCGCCAAGGATCGGAGAGCCGCCTGGTTGGCGGCCCGGAGCTCTTCTGCACGCTTCTCCAAGTCAGCACCCGCCTTGGCGGCCAGAGCCTCTCGGGACTCCAGCTTGGCCTGCCTGGCGCGGTATAGAGATAGAAGCCTCCGCAGAAGCCGCTCCTCCTCGGGCTCGCTGCTGCTGCTTGGCGCGTCGACAAACTTCAGCCCGGCGGAGGCAAGGACCTCCCCGTCAAAGACCTCTCCCTCTACGGGCGCCTTGGATGTGGACGCCCACGGGAGCTGTATGAAGACTCCGTTGCCGGCTTCCAGATAGGCGCCGGGCTCGGCCGCGGCAACAGAGGGATCGGCAGCCGGCGCAGCGTCTGACGCTCCTGCGGCCTCAGGGCCGTCAGTGCGACTGCCGGACCCCTCCTCAGCCGCCGCGCCAGCAGCCTTGGCGGCCTCGTCGGTGGCGGGCTCGTCAGCACAAGCCGCCTCTTCGGTAGCGGCGGCGCCAGTGTTGTCACGCGCGTCCTCCTCCGCGGCGACCTCCGTTTCCATCGGCTCTGCGGCGGACGGATCTGACAGAAGAAAAGAAGAAGAAGAAAGAAGAACTGTCAAGCAAATATCCAAAAAGAGAAATTCAGAAAGAGAAAAGTCCAAGGGCTTACCTGCGCGGACCGGCTCCTCTGTGGGGTTCCTCGCCGGGGAGTTCTCCCTCGGCGGCGTCGTGGCAGTTCCCGCCGGCGAAGGGCCGCCAGCGCCATCCCTTGGCGGGGGGCTCGCCCTTGGCGGGGTGCTTGCCCTTGGCGGGGTACTCGCCCTTGGCGGAGTGTCCTTCCTTGCCGGGGGGCTTACCCTTGGCGGTGCGGTCGAGACGTGCGGCGCGTCGGGGGCGGTCTCCTGGCGCTCCTGATGCTGCTGCTCTGCTTCTGCACAAGTCAACAAACAAAACATCAACAAGGATAGAAGGCCCACGCGCGCCCAGCAAGCGGAAAGTGGACAAAGGACTTACGCTGGGGGCTGCGTTGGGGGCTGCTCCGGGGAACAGCTGCCGGGTCCGGCAAGCTTGTCGCGGGCGCACCCCCTGCCGAAGCTGCGGGCTCGTCCTCCGTAACGATCACTAGGACTTTGGCCCTCTTCGCCGCCCGCTGGGCCAGAGTCCTGGAAGAAAGACAAGATCAGAATCAGGCAAAAGAGATACAAGACAAGAATCAACAGAAAACCAAAGAGAAACAAGAATCGCGAAGACTTACTCTTCTTCCTCCTCGTCGTCGGAGCTGAGCGCCGAGAAGTCAAAGTCCGGCTCGCGCGTCCCGGCGCGAGGAGCTGGGGGAGTGGGCTCCCTTGGCCACTTGGCGGGAGCAGGGGCGACGGTCTGAGAAGACCCCGCTCTGGTTGTCGCCGAAGCACGAGGGGCGGAAGGAGTAGTGGAGCCGGTCCGGGAGGAACCCCCTCCAGTTGCCGTTGAAGCGCGGGGCGCTCCCCTGGCAGCCTTGCTCGTCGCGATGGCGCGTGTCGGACGGCGCTACGGCTGCTGGCCCGCCGGCCGCCCCGCCACGTCTGTGGCCTTGCGGAGGCGCCTCCTTGCTTGAGCTGGAGGACTTGCTGGTGGCGGTGAGCTACCCGAGGACGAAGAAGAGGAGTTGAGGCCCAGCGTGCCGCCCGAGTCCTCGGCAGGGTCGCTTGACCCGACGCCCTGCTCGGCGGGCTCGCTCGACTCAGCGCCTTGCTCGATGGGCTCGCTTGTCTCGGCGAGTCGCCCGGCAAGCTTTCCCGCTTTGCGAAGCTCTTCCTCCTCGGCGAGGCTTGTCGCCTCCGCCGCCTCCACAGTATACCCGAACTCACCCGCGGCCCTGGCCTCCGCTGCCTCTTCCAGCCTGGTGGCAATATATGCCATCTCCTGGTCGGTGGTGTCGCGGGTGAGTCCCCTCTTCTCGTCGGCGTTGATTGGCGACTCCACCAGGTTGTCAAAGAACGTCTGCAAGGCTTCTTCGGAAGGTTCCCGCCAAGTGGGGTTGATCCCGTGGGAATCACATAATGACATCGCCGCGCGAATAGCACTGAGCGTAGAGCTATTGCACAATGGAACTACGCCCGGCGGCAACGCAAACCACTCAGGATGGGCGGAGTCGTACTTGAATAGCGCTTGGAGCATTGCGTTGAGCTCCAGGACAGTGAAGTTGTAATTAAGGCCCGGGCGCAATCTCATGTTGTCTGCCGCGTTCTTGAACTCCCAAGCAGCCCTCTTCCTCTCCTGCAAGGGAGCGACGCGGCGGCGGAGAAAGTCTGCCCCGACGGCACCTACAGTGAGCCCGGCTTGCCGGAGGCGAAGGATCCGAGTGATGGCTATCTTCAGCTTGTCGTCCTCACGGGCCAGGTCACTCCAGTCGTTGCCCCGTACTGCTGCGATTTGACGCCGGGAAGTGAACGGCTGCGGGTCATCCTCTATAATCCAACACCAGTTGGCCCTCCACTCGTCCCACTTGCCGTGGAGCTCCCCCGTCAAGTAAGCCTCTTTCATATGGAGCCTAAAGATCCAAGAGATTCCGCCAGACGGAGGTGACCCTGACTCGACTCGAGGTATGAAGTAATGGCGGAAGAGAGCTACATTGGGGTAAACTCCGACGAAATTTTCCAACAGATGTGCGAAAATGGCCATGGTCATGACGGCGTTTGGGGTGAAGTCAAGGAGATGAAACCCGTAGGTATTCATGATGTCACAGAAGAACTCCGAAAAGGGCGGGCAGAGCCCGCAGTAGAAGAACAGAGCGAAGAAGGCATAGCCATTCGGGTACATCTCGCAGGCCACGGCGGGGAGTACCTTGGTGCGCGGGTGCGCTTTCGTCTCCCTCGACCAGAAGAGGTAGAAGGTGTCTTTCAGCTCCTCCGCACTGAGCCTCGGTGGGAAGACCGCCATCTTCTTCAGCATTGCTACTAGCCGCAGCGCCTTGGCAGACTTCGGGGCCTTCGCCTTCTCGCCCTTCGGGGCCATGGCGGGGACGATGGGGGAAGTCGACGGCGCTGGTGATGCTGGCGGCGGCGGAGGGGGGCGGAGCGCTGCTCTCTTTCGACCTTCGGGGAGGAGGGGAGCGGCGGGGGTTTCTGGAGGATGAAGAAGCAACGGGCGAATGGAAGGGACTGCCCCTGTTTCCCCTGCTTTTAAGGGGGAGGGGGGACGTTCCGCATTTCCCCATTAAAGAAACAAGCCACGATCTCTCCCACGACGCTGCGATTGACGCGTGCCGTTAGGTAGGGGCGCGGTGGATACGGAGTGGGATACGGCGTGTCGCGAGCCGCGCGTGCCCGTGCACTGTTTTGGGCCTGGCCCAACAGCGCTCGGCAACGTGTATGGCCCAGGCCCGGGGGCTCCTGTCGGTGTACTAAAGTAGGGGTACCTTAGTATCCCAAACTTGTGCACGGGCAGTCGCAGCGTCCCGTGGCAGGGCATGCCGTGCGACCGCCAAGGTCCATTGTGGTTCCTTTGGAGCCATTCAAGAACAAAGTATTCAAGTTAAAGAGACAAGGCCCCGACAAGAGGAGCTTGCTGGGAAGGCCACTCAAGGCTCAAGACCACTTCTTTAGCACAGGACCCTGGCAAGAGGAGCTTGCCGGGAAGGCCAAACATGGCATTTCAAGAGACTTGCCGCGACGTGCCACGCGTCCCGGCAAGGCCCGGAGAGCGACAAGCTTCCGGGCGCAACAAGATAGCAACCGCGGCAAGGCGCTTGCCGCGACAAACTTCCACTAGGTGCCCGCGCTCCAGCGCATCCACCCACATGTCGCTCTGGGACCCTTCTAGACGCACGTGGCGGAAGGCTGTGCAGCCTGGGGGACACGGTGGCAAGCTGCGATGACAAGGCCACCGTCGTGGCGGACGGTGGCGCCCTGACGGACGCTTTTTTTTGCACTGTTTGGAGCGACGGCGACGGGCATTGTAGGATCGAAGAAGTAGGTCTAGAGGGGGGGTGATTAGACTACTTGACAAGATAAAATTTCTGTCTTTTATCAAGGACAGATTTTGGCAGTTCTGCAACTAAGATCAAGTCAAGTAACTCACTACACATGCAATTCTAGAGTATGGGCAGCGGAAAGTAAATTGCATATATAGTAAATGGAAGTGGAGAAGATCAAACGCAGTTTGGTGACACGGAGATTTTTGTCGTGGTTCCGATAGGTGGTGCTATCGTACATCCACGTTGATGGAGACTTCAACCCACGGAGGGTAACGGCTGCGCGAGTCCACGGAGGGCTCCACCCACGAAGGGTCCACGAAGAAGCAACCTTGTCTATTCCATCACGGCCTACGCCCACGGAGGACTAGCCGTACTCGGGGTAGATCTTCACGAAGTAGGCGATCTCCTTGCCCTTACAAACATCTTGGTTCAACTCCACATCATCAAGACGGAGGCTCCCAAGCGACACCTAACCAATCTAGGAGGCACCACCCCCCAAAAGGTAATAGACGGTGTTGATGGTGATGAACTCCTTGCTCTTGTGCTTCAAGTGATAAACTCCCCAACACTCAACTCTCCTCACTGATATGGCTGTGGTGGAAGAAAGATTTGAGTGGAAAGCAACTTGGGAAGGCTAGAGATCAAGTTTCATATGGTAGGAATGGAATGGCTTGATCTCAACACAAGGGTAGGTGGTTCACTTCTCAGAAAGTGTATGATAGAAGTGGTGGTACTTTCTGATGGCTCTCCTCACGAATGAGGAGGGGGTGGAGGGGTATATATAGCCTCCACACAAAATCCAACCGTTACACACACATTTGACCAATCTCGGTGAGACCGAAGTTAAAACTCGGTCAGACCGAAAGTTCAAATATAGTGAACGTTGGGATTTTCGGTGGGACCGAAAATACCATCTCGGTGAGACCGAAGCGAGTCAAAGGTTAGGGTTTGCCATTTCGGTGAGACCGAAAACATAAACTCGGATATTCCGAATTGATGTCAACTGACCACAGAAGGTTGGCAGCCCTTTTTCGGTGAGACCGAAACTCAGAATCGGTTTGACCGAGAAGCTAGGGTTTGGAGAAACAACTGAAGTGGTTCATCTCGGTGGGACTGAGTTGGAGAAATCGGTGTGACCGAGATTACTTATGGGTGTGTGTTAAGTAGTGAATAGTGCTGATAGTTGAGGGAGTTAGATCACCAAGCACTTGAGCAACAAGAACATTAACACAACCTCATCCCCTTTTAATAGTATTGGCTTTTCCTATGGACTCAATGTGATCTTTGATCACTAAACCAAAAATAGAGTCTTGAGCTTTTGCCAATGCTTGTCTTAGCATTTTGAGGGGTCCACTTCTTCAGACATTTCCATACCCATATCATCGAACTTTTCTGAAATGATTCTCAAGATAATATTAGTTCAATGATATATATGTTGTAGGATCGAAAGTAGGTCTAGAGGGGGGGTGATTAGACTACTTGACAATATAAAAAATCTGCCTTTAGATCATGCAATGTTTTTGGCAGTTTCACAAACAAGATCAGTTCAAGTAACACCCTACACATGCAATTCTAGAGTATATGCAGCGGAAAGTAAATTGCACATGTAAAAGAGAGGTGGAGAAGATCAAACGCAGTTTGGTGACACGGAGATTTTTGTCGTGGTTCCGATAGGTGGTGCTATCGTACATCCACGTTGATGGAGACTTCAACCCACGGAGGGTAACGGCTGCGCGAGTCCACGGAGGGCTCCACCCACGAAGGGTCCACGAAGAAGCAACCTTGTCTATTCCATCACGGCCTACGCCCACGGAGGACTAGCCTTACTCGGGGTAGATCTTCACGAAGTAGGCGATCTCCTTGCCCTTACAAACATCTTGGTTCAACTCCACATCATCAAGACGGAGGCTCCCAAGCGACACCTAACCAATCTAGGAGGCACCACCCCCCAAAAGGTAATAGACGGGGTTGATGATGATGAACTCCTTGCTCTTGTGCTTCAAGTGATAAACTCCCCAACACTCAACTCTCCTCACTGATATGGCTGTGGTGGAAGAAAGATTTGAGTGGAAAGCAACTTGGGAAGGCTAGAGATCAAGTTTCATATGGTAGGAATGGAATGGCTTGATCTCAACACAAGGGTAGGTGGTTCACTTCTCAGAAAGTGTATGATAGAAGTGGTGGTACTTTCTGATGGCTCTCCTCACGAATGAGGAGGGGGTGGAGGGGTATATATAGCCTCCACACAAAATCCAACCGTTACACACACATTTGACCAATCTCGGTGAGACCGAAGTTAAAACTCGGTCAGACCGAAAGTTCAAATATAGTGAACGTTGGGATTTTCGGTGGGACCGAAAATACCATCTCGGTGGGACCGAAAGTGTATCTGATATGAACGTTGGAGATTTCGGTGAGACCGAGAAAGAAAACTCGGTTGGACCGATTTGAGAAAGAATAGGAACATGCCAAAATCGGTTAGACCGAAAATGAATTATCGGTGCGACCGATTTGAGTCAAGGCAGAACCTTGCCCACTTCGGTGAGACCGATAATGCAAACTCGGAAATTCCGATATGATGTGAAGTGGTTACAGAAGGTTGGCAGTTCAGTTTCGGTGAGACCGATCTCAAACTCGGTAAGACCGATTTTTCTAGGGTTTGGAGAATGGCAGAAGTGGTTCATCTCGGTGGGACTGATTTGAAAGAATCGGTGTGACCGAGATGTTTAGGGTTTAGAATATGGCAGAAGTGGTTCATCTCGGTGGGACAGAGTTGGTTTGACCGAGATTACTTATGGGTGTGTGTTAAGTAGTGAATAGTGCTGATAGTTGAGGGAGTTAGATCACCAAGCACTTGAGCAACAAGAACATTAACACAACCTCATCCCCTTTTAATAGTATTGGCTTTTCCTATGGACTCAATGTGATATTTGATCACTAAACCAAAAAAAATGGAGTCTTGAGCTTTTGCCAATGCTTGCCTTAGCATTTGAGGGGTCCACTTCTTCAATCATCTTGCCATACCAATGTGATTGGGTTTCCTGAAACATACTTGATAAAAGCATTAGTCCAACCACAAAGTATGTTGTCATTAATTACCAAAACCACCCAGGGAGCAAATGTGCTTTCAATCTCCCCCTTTTTGGTAATTGATGGCAACACACTGAGATTATACTAAACAAGACATCAAAGCTTATTGAAAGAAAGACAGAATTATCATGAAAGCTTTGACAAGCATGTAGTACACAGGCTCCCCCTACAAGTGTGCAAGATTTTCATATATTATGGTTTTGGACTACCACAAGCACACAAGAGAGATAAGCAAGATGTGCTACATGCAGCTTGGCTATATGCATCAGAGCAGAAGAAAGGGAAGTGAGTGATAATGCATATGTGCATGGTGATTTCTTGCAAACAAGTATTTACAAGCAAGTCACCATCATGCACATTCTGCAAGATGCATATACTTACCTTGAGGTTCCTTGGCATTGTACCTGAAGGGATAAACTTGAGAAAACAAGGTTAGATAACACAAGAGTATTCCTTCAACCAACTGGAAGAACATCAAGAGTACCAAGCCAGGGAGGACATGTATAAAGAGTGTCTCATATTGAGCACAGGCTTGAATCAGCAAACACGTCTCCGCAGCTAAAAGATTTTCAATGAATTCTGAGAGATTTTGCTTTTCATAGGATATCAATTGTGAAGATTCCTCTAAGTCTTCTCCCCTTAAGCTAAAAGATTCCATAAGATACCAATTGTGAGTAAGATACCAATTGTGAGAACAAGGGGTGTGATGGAAAAGCAAAATCAAAAGAAAGATGCCAATTGTAATGTCCAATGTAAAACACGACAAAGCTTTGATGTGATTCTCTCCCCCTTAAGATGAGATTGCTTTTCTTCTTCCCTTAAGTCTTCTCTTCTCCCCTACTCCCCCTATTTCCCTAAGTTCTCTCCCCCTTTGACATCAAGTGCCGAAAAGGACAGTAAACTAGGTAGGACAGGAAAGATGGAAAGAAAGAAAGAAAGAAAGAAGTGGGATCCTTAAGAATCACAACGGGACAAACAAGAACATTTATAGAGAAACAATTTGAGTCCAAATTTGAGTCCTCTCCCTCTTTAGGATTTAAGTCTGAGTGGAGCTGCAGAAGGTGATGTCCTGGAAGATAAATCCAAGGAAACACAGAAATAATCCAGCTCACTCTGCGAGGGATGTTTCAAAGGATTTGCAATGACTTTGTAAAAGATTTTCAAGGAATTGATCAGAGCCATAAAAAGATTTCCAGAAGGAAATAAAAAAGATTCCTAGATGAAGTTTTTTTTTTTTTTTTTTTTGTAAAAGAAAACTCAATGAGAGAACATAAGAGACAACAGAAAAACTCCAAAAGCATATGTACTTCATCTAGAAAAAGGTCGGCGACAAAGTCACCTATGTTTGAGTATATTGACTTAGGAGTCAAATGAAAACATTTGATCATAGGTCATACTCATCGTTTAAGCTCAAAATGGGGTTGCCATTTTTCGATTAAGCATTTGATGTGATCACATCTTATGAAGCTGCTTGTACTCATGACTTTGAGTAAAGCTTCTTAAAGATGTGAAGAACATACCTTGGGCTTGTTGATGCTTTGCTCATGTAGGTGAACTTGATGTAGGTGCTCATAGAATGTGAAGTTGGAGCGCCTTTTCTATTTGTGTAGTTCATCTTCCTACATGGGTTAGGCAAGCAAGGAAATACTCAAGAATATCCAAGATGACAAGAGTGAAATACTAGATGTATAAGGTGTCAAAAAGGATATGTGGAATTTTGTTCCTTGAACTCAACATCCCAAAGGGCTAGATACTTGGTCAATGACAAGATTACTCAAGATTTGAGTGTGTGGTAATCTTGTGGAATGTAGATCATCCAAGTACCTGCAAAGAGTTAGATGCAATACAAGGAGGCAAATGTGTCCAAGACATATGATCATCATTATAAGAGAGATATCAAGGATTAGTCAAGAGGCTCATGCCTTGCATGCATCAATGGAGTTATCACTCCAAGTTTGAAGCATCAATGATGTTCAACTCACTCCTCAAGCGACAAAACACTTTCTCATCAAGAGGTTTTGTAAAGATATCAGCAAGTTGTTTGTCAGTACGAACATGCTTAAGATTAATATCACCCTTGGCAATATGATCACGAATAAAATGGTGACGAACTTCAATATGCTTTGTTCGAGAGTGTTGCACGGGATTGTGTCCAATCTTGATTGCACTCTCATTGTCACAAAGCAAAGGAACACGTCTCACATTTATCCCATAATCTTTAAGCGTTTGTGTCATCCATAGCAATTGAGCACAACACGAACCAGCAGCAATATATTCTGCTTCGGCAGTGGATAAAGATACCGAATTTTGTTTCTTGGAGGACCAAGATACAAGGGATCGACCAAGGAATTGACACGTACCCGAAGTTGACTTTCTATCAACCTTGTCACCGGCATAGTCCGAGTCGGAATAGCCAACAAGATCAAAAGAAGCTCTCTTAGGATACCAAATGCCAAAGTTTGGTGTGTGTATCAAGTATCTCACTATCCTTTTAACAGCTTTAAGATGACATTCTTTAGGGGCTGCTTGATATCGCGCACACATGCATACACTCAACATTATGTCAGGACGAGAAGCACAAAGATATAGTAGAGAACCAATCATAGAACGATAAACCCTTTGATCAACGGGTTCTCCATCTTTTGTCAAGTCATTATGTCCACTAGTAGGCATGGGGGTACTCATACCTTTGCTTTCTTGCATGTTGAACTTCTTGAAGAGATCTTTGGTGTACTTTGTTTGTGAGACAAAAGTACCCTCCTTAGATTGCTTGATTTGCAACCCAAGGAAGAATTTGAGTTCACACATCATGGACATTTCATACTTCTCCGACATGAGCTGTCCAAACTTCTTGCTAAAATGGGGGTTAGTTGAACCAAAGATAATATCATCAACATATATTTGGCACACAAATAGTTCACCATTAACCCTTTTTGTGAACAGCGTTGAGTCTATCTTTCCAATCTCAAAGCCTTTTTCAAGAAGAAAGCTAGTTAAGCATTTGTACCAAGCTCTAGGGGCTTGTTTAAGACCATAAAGAGCTTTATGCAACTTATAAACATGATTAGGCTTTTTGGGATTCACAAATCCGGGAGGTTGTTTCACAAATACTTCCTCCTCAATTTCACCATTTAGGAAAGCACTTTTGATATCCATTTGATAGAGAGTAATATCATGGTGATTGGCATAAGCAAGAAGAATGCGAATGGACTCAAGTCTAGCAACGGGGGCATAGGTCTCACCATAGTCCATACCTTCGACTTGTGTGTAACCTTGAGCTACGAGACGAGCCTTGTTGCGGATGACTTGTCCATCTTCATCCTGCTTGTTCCGAAACACCCATTTGGTTCCAATGATGTTTTGATCATCGTTGGGCTTCTCTACCAAAGTCCATACCTTGTTCCTCTCGAAGTTGTGTAGTTCTTCGTGCATAGCGTTCACCCAATCCGGGTCTTTAAGTGCTTCTTCTACCTTCATGGGTTCAATACTAGAGATAAATGAGTAATGCTCACAAAAGTTAGCTAAGCGAGTTTTAGAGCGAGTAATTCTCCCGGAGTTGATGTCGTTCATCATTTGTTCCACGGGATGATTCTTCTTGACTCTTGCTCGAACTCGGGATAGCTTTTGTTGATGTTGTGGCTCAGCTTCTTCATCATCTTCATCTTCCTCTTCTTCTTCTTCATTGTTGTTGGTGTTGTCTTGAGGTGGTGGAGAAGGAGGTTGTGGTGGATCTTCTTGTTGCATTTCCTCATCTTGGTGAGTTCCACTTGTGGAGGCCTCCATGTTGCCTTGAGGTTCATCTCGCCGTGAGGTAGGTGGCTCCACATATGTAGATGAGGTACTCTCCTTCACTTCCATGGGACGGATCTTCCCGATAGATAAATCTTGGATTGCTTCCGATGGGTCCTTGTCTCCTACATCAATAGGCATTTGCTCTACTTGCGAGCCATTAGATTCATCAAACTTCACATCTACCGTCTCTTCAACCTTTCGGGTGAAATTATTGTAGACACGGTAGGTGTGGGAGTTTGATCCATAACCAAGAAGAAAGCCTTCATGAGATTTAGGAGCAAATTTAGACCGACGATGCTTATCAAGGATATAGCATTTTGAACCAAAGACACGAAAGTATCCCACTTGGGGTTTGTTACCGGTGAGAAGCTCGTATGATGTCTTGCCAAGGAGCTTATGAAGATAAAGCCTGTTGATGGCATGACAAGCTGTCTCGACGGCTTCTCCCCAAAAGTGCTTCGGTGTCTTGTATTCATCAAGCATCGTTCTTGCCATCTCTATGAGTGTTCGGTTCTTCCTCTCAACAACTCCATTTTGTTGAGGCGTGTACGTAGCCGAGAACTCATGTAGAATTCCTTCCTCATCGAGAAAAGACTCTACATTGGCGTTCTTGAACTCCGTTCCGTTGTCACTCCGAACTTTCTTGATCTTCACCTCAAATTGATTTTGGGCCTTTTTGGCAAAGGTCTTGAAGATCCTCTGAACCTGCGATTTATCATCAAGGAAAAATACCCACGTAAATCTGGAATAATCATCAACTATAACTAGACCAAAGGAGTTACCACCAAGGCTTTTGTAAGCATTGGGACCGAAGAGATCCATATGAAGAAGCTCAAGCGGTCTCCTTGTGGTCATGATGTTTTTCACGGGATGACTTCCACCAACTTGTTTTCCTGCTTGACAAGCACTACAGAGTCTGTCTTTGTCAAAGAAAACATCTTTAACACCAAGAATATGATCACCTTTGATCAGCTTGTCTAGATTACGCATACCAACATGTCCTAGCCTTCTATGCCATAACCAACCTTTAGAAGATTTAGCAATGAAACAAGCTCTAGGTTGGGCTTTCTTAGTGAAATCAACAATATATAGATCACCTCTACGAATACCAGTAAAAACCATGTTTTGATTATCACGACGAAAGACTTGGCAATCTACTTTGGTGAATAGCACATTGAATCCAAAGTCAGCTAATCTGGACACGGAAAGTAAATTGTATCCAAGAGATTCAACAAGCATGACATTTTGAATTGAGCTATCATGAGATATGGCCACCTTACCAAGGCCAAGTACCTTACCCTTGGAGTTGTCTCCAAAAGTCACATACTTGCGTGGACCATCGTTCTTTGCAAGCTCTCGAAACATGTCTTTGTCTCCGGTCATGTGATCGGTGCATCCACTGTCAAGAATCCACTCTTTTCCACCGGACAAGTAGTCTCTCATATTTGCCATGAGATTGAGACTCTTCATGACTTTGTCTAGCTCGGTGTCCGAATCGGAATAATCATCGTCTTGCTCATGCTCATCATCATATTGACCCATAGATTGTTCATCATCAACACCTAGGTCAATTTGATAAGTATTTGCATTAGTTTGGTCAATGGAATAATAATCTTCGGAATGTAATGCAAGAGCATTTCTAACTCTAATATTGATAAGGCCGGGATCACCCTTCTTTTTCATAAGATCACGAAGCTCAAAGAAGCATTTATCAAAGTTAGGATCATTGGGGTGCAACCTATCAAATTCAATAGTCTTGTGTAGAATTTCATCAAGACCTCTCATAGAGTAGTCCGGATAAAGTTCTTCCAAGAATTTCCACATAGCATAGGCACACTCAAAATTTGTAACAAGATTAAGCAAGTCATCAGGTAACCCTCTAATGATAAGATTCACAGTTCTAAGGTTACGAAGCAAATCAAGCTCTTCATCCATGGTAGGGTGCAAGGGATCAAATGGAGGCACATAGGGGGTCTCAACATATTTGCACAAATTGTACACCTTAAAGATACTAAGCATTTCAGACCTCCAAGAGTTATAAAACCTTCCATCAAGAACAGGCACTCTATGGCTAACACTCCCATCCGTAGACACGTCCATCTTCCTCCAATGGTGTGTAAACCAAAGCAATGGAGACCAAAGCTCTGATACCAATTGTAGGATCGAAGAAGTAGGTCTAGAGGGGGGGTGATTAGACTACTTGACAAGATAAAATTTCTGTCTTTTATCAAGGACAGATTTTGGCAGTTTTGCAACTAAGATCAAGTCAAGTAACTCACTACACATGCAATTCTAGAGTATGGGCAGCGGAAAGTAAATTGCATATATAGTAAATGGAAGTGGAGAAGATCAAACGCAGTTTGGTGACACGGAGATTTTTGTCGTGGTTCCGATAGGTGGTGCTATCGTACATCCACGTTGATGGAGACTTCAACCCACGGAGGGTAACGGCTGCGCGAGTCCACGGAGGGCTCCACCCACGAAGGGTCCACGAAGAAGCAACCTTGTCTATTCCATCACGGCCTACGCCCACGGAGGACTAGCCTTACTCGGGGTAGATCTTCACGAAGTAGGCGATCTCCTTGCCCTTACAAACTTCTTGGTTCAACTCCACATCATCAAGACGGAGGCTCCCAAGCGACACCTAACCAATCTAGGAGGCACCACCCCCCAAAAGGTAATAGACAGTGTTGATGATGATGAACTCCTTGCTCTTGTGCTTCAGATGATAAACTCCCCAACACTCAACTCTCCTCACTGATATGGCTGTGGTGGAAGAAAGGTTTGAGTGGAAAGCAACTTGGGAAGGCTAGAGATCAAGTTTCATATGGTAGGAATGGAATGGCTTGATCTCAACACAAGGGTAGGTGGTTCACTTCTCAGAAAGTGTATGGTAGAAGTGGTGGTACTTTCTGATGGCTCTCCTCACGAATGAGGAGGGGGTGGAGGGGTATATATAGCCTCCACACAAAATCCAACCGTTACACACACATTTGACCAATCTCGGTCAGACCGAAGTGAAAACTCGGTTAGACCGAAAGTTCAAATATAGTGAACGTTGGGATTTTCGGTGGGACCGAAAATACCATCTCGGTGAGACCGAAAGTGCATCTGATATGAACGTTGGAGATTTCGGTGAGACCGAGAAAGAAAACTCGGTTGAACCGATTTGAGAAAGAGTAGGAACATGCCAGAATCGGTTTGACCGAAAATGAATTATCGGTGCGACCGATTTGAGTCAAGGCAGAACCTTGCCCACTTCGGTGAGACCGATAATGCAAACTCGGAAATTCCGATATGATGTGAAGTGGTTACAGAAGGTTGGCAGTTCAGTTTCGGTGAGACCGATCTCAAACTCGGTAAGACCGATTTTTCTAGGGTTTGGAGAATGGCAGAAGTGGTTCATCTCGGTGGGACTGATTTGAAAGAATCGGTGTGACCGAGATGTTTAGGGTTTAGAATATGGCAGAAGTGGTTCATCTCGGTGGGACAGAGTTGGTTTGACCGAGATTACTTATGGGTGTGTGTTAAGTAGTGAATAGTGCTGATAGTTGAGGGAGTTAGATCACCAAGCACTTGAGCAACAAGAACATTAACACAACCTCATCCCCTTTTAATAGTATTGGCTTTTCCTATGGACTCAATGTGATATTTGATCACTAAACCAAAAAAAAATGGAGTCTTGAGCTTTTGCCAATGCTTGCCTTAGCATTTGAGGGGTCCACTTCTTCAATCATCTTGCCATACCAATGTGATTGGGTTTCCTGAAACATACTTGATAAAAGCATTAGTCCAACCACAAAGTATGTTGTCATTAATTACCAAAACCACCCAGGGAGCAAATGTGCTTTCAGGCATTTAATGCCCTTGTCCCCTGCCGTCAGAGTTAGGTATAGAGCACTATGCATACACTGTTCCAACTACCACCCATGTTACATTTTTACCCTCGACTGCGTTGCCACCTGTCGGTGACCCCTTTGACCTATAAAAGGAGGCCCATGCGCAACGTAGAGGGGGTTCCGATCCTCGATCACTCTCACGCTCGGTCCTGCTAGCGATCAACACTGTAGCTCTCCTCGCTCCCGAGCCAAGAACGCAATACAAACCAAGGCAGGAGTAGGGTTTTACGCCCCCGTGCGGCCCGAACCTGGGTAAACTGCTCGCGTGTTTGCCTCGATTTGCTCTTTGCGCATCCTCCGCCCCCTTGCCGTAGCGAAAAAGGGGCTCCGGTCCCATAGGTGTTCGTGGGCGATCAGTTTCCCCGACAATAAGTGAAGCATGAGAGTTCATCTATTTCTTCAAAATAAAACCACCGCCGTGCTCTAAAAAGATATAAGTGAAGCACTAGAGCAAACGACAAACTACTCCAAAAGATATAAGTTAAGATCAATGAGTAGTTGAATAATTATGTAAGTACGTGAAGACTCTCTAACATTTAAGAATTTCAGATCTTGGGATATTATTAAAACATCAAGCAAAACAAAATGACGCTCCAAGCAAAACACATATCATGTGATGAATAAAAATATAGCCTTAAGTAAAGTTTTCGATGAACGAAGACGAAAGAGGGGATGCCTTCCCGAGGCATACCCAAGCTTAGGCTTTTGGTTTTCCTTGGATTTTACCTTGGCGTGACTTGGGCATCCCCAAGATTAGGCTCTTGCAACTCCTTATTCCATAGCCCATCGAATCTGTACCCAAAACTTGAAAACTTCACAACACAAAACTCAACAGAAAACTCGTAAGCTCCGTTAGTATAAGAAAATAAAACCACCACTTAGGTATTGTTGTGAACTTATTCTAAATTCATATTGGTGTAATATCTACTGTATTCCAACTTCTCTATGGTTCATACCCTCCGATACTACTCATAGATTCATCAAAATAAGCAAACAACACAATGAAAACAGAATCTGTCAAAAAACAGAACAGTCTGTAGTAATCTGTAACTTTCGAATACTTCTGTAACTCTAAAAATTCTGAAATAAATTGGTGGATGTGAGGAATTTGTCTATTGATCATCTGCAAAAAGAATCAACTAAAAAGCACTCTCCAGTAAAAAATGGTAGCCAATCTCGTGAGCGCTAAAGTTTTTGTTTTTTACAGTATGATCGCATAAACTTCACACAAGTCTTCCCAAAGGTTCTACCTGGCACAAAAACTAATTAAAACACAAAGCCACATCTAAATAGAAGCGAGATGCAATATTTATTCATAAACAGAAGCGAAAGCAAATAAAATAAAATTGGGTAGCCTCCCAACAAGCGCTATCGTTTAACGCCCCTAGCTAGGCATGATGATTTCAATGATGCTCGCATAAAAGATAAGAATTGAAACATAAAGGGAGCATCTTGAAGAATAAGACTAACACATTTAAGTCTAACCCACTTCCTATGCGTAGGGATTTTGTGAGCAAACAACTTATGGGAACAATAATCAACTAGCATAGGAAAGCAAAACAAGCATAGCTTCAAAACTTCAAGCACATAGAGAGGAAACTTGATATTATTGTAATTCCTACAAGCATATGACCCTCTATCATAATAGTTTTCAGTAGCATCATGAATGAATTCAACCATATAAGCAGCACAACAAGAATTCTTGTCATGATCCCCAAGCATATAAATTTTATTACTCTCCATATAAGCGAAATTCTTCTCATTCGGAATAGTGGGAGTATCATAAGAAACTTGAATACCATAGATTGTTTCCACATTAAAAGAGTAATGTTCAGAAAAGGGTAGTCATAATCATGACAAGCTTGATAAATATAATCATCACTACTTTTTATAGCATAAGTGTCATCACAATAATCATCATAAGTAGGAGGCATGCTTTCATCATAATAAATTTGCATATCAAAACTTGGGGGGCTAAAAATATCATCTTCATCAAACGTAGCCTCCCCAAGCTTGGGACAAACATTAATTCCCGCAAATAAATTCTCAAACATGTCATTCTCATCAAACATAGCATCCCCAAGCTTGGGCCTTTCCATATCATAAGCATGAACACCCTCATCATTAATAGTATGGATAGCACCGATAGTATAGTGATTATCATCATCACAATGAGTAATAGGAGCAACATCATTTGGAAGGGATACCTCTTTACCTTTGCTTCTTCATCTTTTATTTTTCTTCTTCACATTATGTGTGGGTTTAATCTTCTTTTCGGAGCTCTTTATTAATGTGATTGGTTGAATATAAGGCTCCTCCTCGTTACTTGATTCATCATAAGAAATAATAGGAGGATAATGGGAAATCTCTTCCCTTTCATTAGTATTCTCTTCATCTACTATTTGTTTTCTTGTCCTAAGGTAATTGTCAATATAAGGATTTTCAATGCAATTCACCGCACAATACATATATATTTCCTCTAGATCAAAATCAAGAAGTTTATCAAGGGCAAATCCTGGAAGATGCTTAGTTCTACATTTGATTTCTTCATAACCCAAAAGCAAGCTAAGTTCATTATGATGTGCAAGGGAAATCAAGTCATCACAATTTTTGGGCACGATTCGATCATGAAACAATTTTCATTGGAGAGTTGAATGACGACGTTCATTGCAAAGTTCACAAGTATGGCTAAGACATATTAAAATTTCAGCACAATCATCTAGCCTTTCTTGTAACCATTTAGTTTCTAAATACTTATGTCTCTTGCAAAATCTATCTTCCCTATTTGGTCCGTACTTGCAAACTCTATGCACTCCACAAAAATCGACATGCTTATAAGAGATTTTTTTATCATGACTAGTGCAATCATCATTAGTACCATGGATATTCAAAGGATTCACACTAACAACATTGCAATCATGCTAATCATTCAAAAATTTAGTGCCAAACATTTTAATGCATTCTTCTTCTAGTACTTGGGCACAATTTTCCTTTCCATCATTTTCACGAAAGATATTAAAAAGGTGAAGCATATGAGGCAACCTTAATTCCATTTTTTGTAGTTTTCTTTTATAAACTAAACTAGTGATAAAACAAGAAACTTAAAGATTCGATTGCAAGATCTAAAGATATACCTTCAAGCACTCACCTCTCCGGCAACGGCGCCAGAAAAGAGCTTGATGTCTACTACGCAACCTTCTTCTTGTAGACGTTGTTGGGCCTCCAAGTGCAGAGGTTTGTAGAACAGTAGCAAATTTCCCTCAAGTGGATGACCTAAGGTTTATCAATCCGTGGGAGGCATATGATGAATATGGTCTCTCTCAAGCAACCCTACAACCAAATAACAAAGAATCTCTTGTGTCCCCAACACACGCAATACAATGGTAAATTGTATAGGTGCACTAGTTCGGCGAAGAGATGGTGATACAAGTGCAATATGGATGGTAATATAGGTTTTTGTAATAAGAAAATATAAAAACAGCAAGGTAGCAAGTGGTAAACGTGAGCATAAACGGTGTTGCAATGAAAGGAAACAAGGCCTAGGGTTCATACTTTCACTAGTGCAAGTTCTCTCAACAAAAATAACATAACTGGATCATATAACTATCCCTCAACATGCAACAAAGAGTCACTCCAAAGTCACTAATAGCAGAGAACAAACGAAGAGATTATGGTAGGGTACAAAACCACATCAAAGTTATTCTTTCTGATCGATCTATTCAAGAGTCCGTAGTAAAATAACACGAATCTATTCTTTCCATTCAATCTATCCTAGAGTTCGTACTATAATAACACCTTAAGACACAAATCAACCAAAACCCTAATGTCACCTAGATACTCCTTTGTCACCTCAAGTATCCGTGGGCATGATTATACGATATGCATCACACAATCTAAGATTCATCTATTCAACCAACACAAAGAACTTCAAAGAGTGCCCCAAAGTTTCTATCGGAGAGTCAAGACGAAAACGTGTGCCAACCCCTATGCATAGATTCCCAAGGTTATGAAACCCGCAAGTTGATCACCAAAACATACATCAAGTAGATCACGTGATATCCCATTGTCACCATAGATAAGCACATGCAAGACATTCATCAAGTGTTCTCAAATCCTTAAAGACTCAATCCGATAAGATAACTTCAAAGGGAAAACTCAATTCATCACAAGAGAGTAGAGGGGGAGAAACATCATAAGATCCAACTATAGTAGCAAAGCTCGTGATATGTCAAAATCGTCCCATCTCAAGAACACAAGAGAGAGAGAGATCAAACACATAGCTACTGATACATATCCCCAGCCCCGAGGGTGGACTACTCCCTCCTCATCATGGAGAGCGTCGGGATGATGAAGATGGCCACCGGAGAGGGATTCCCCCTCTGTCAGGGTGCCGGAACGGGGTCTTGATTGGTTTTCGGTGGCAACAGAGGCTTTCGGCGGCGGAACTCCCGATCTAGGTTATTTTCTGGAGGTTTCTGTATTTATAGGATTTTTTGGCGTAGGGCACAAGTCAGGGGTTCTCCGGGCTGTCCACGAGATAGGGGGGCGCGCCCCCACCCTCGTGGGAAGCCCGTGACTCTCCTGTCCCAACTCTTTTACTCCGGGGGCTTCTTTTGGTCCATCAAAAATCATCAAAAATTTGGCACGTAATTGGACTCTGTTTGATATTCCTTTTCTGTAAAACTCAAAAACAAGGAAAAAACAGAAACTGGCACTTGGCTCTGGATTAATAGGTTATTCCCAAAAATCATATAAAAGTGTATAATAAAGCCAATTAAACATCCCAAACCGAATATATAATAGCATGGAACAATCAAAAATTATAGATACGTTGGAGACGTATCAGTGAGCCAAACAAGATCAAGTGTTTTCAAAGGATCAAATATATAAACCGCCCGGTGGTTCACTCTTCTCGGCCTTGCTGACTTGAGGCTTCTGGATCATCCTTCTCCAGTTCTTCGTCCTTCTCCGTCTAAAAGTTTGGTGATGACCAATCGATGCCAGACAGGGCTCGAAATTCAGCTTCATCATCTATAAGTTCGGACGGGTCAACTTCAGGGGCGAAAGTATGCTTACGGATTAGAGGGATTAAATCCATCACTTTATAAGCCAGAGTGGGCATCTTTTGATTCTCCATGCTGTAAGTCGGATGATATTTTGACATATCCGTTTCATTTGCAATCTGACTGGCCAGAGGACGTATTTCTTTCACACATGCAGCAAAGTCCTTTTGATCAAATGAAGTGCCGTCTTCTTTTAAGCTTGGATATCCAGTAGCTACATCAGACGGGTCTAGATCTGGTAACCATGCCTTAGACCGGCTCAAAGCTGTCACTGCACCGACTCTTGTAGACGACCGCTTCATCTTGTCTATCCTAGCACGCAGCACAGAAAGTTTTTTCAAGACATCCATCAAGAGAGTAGGTGCTTGATTGGTCGGAGAAATTGTGGCCAGTGCATGCTGAGCTCTAGTGTATAGCCGTTCAACAAGGGTGTAAACAGCCTTGAGCTACACAAGCATCTCTTGGTTAAGATTGGTACTCCTGCGAACTACGTAAGTCATAGATTGGTTAGAGGCAGTTTATACTATCAAAGAAAAGATTCACTTTTGATGATTAGCAAGACGACTCACCAAAGATAGCAGAAACCATCTGGGATACATGGTGTTTTAAACCGGTGAGCTCAATGGTCACCTCTTCTAGAGCCGCCTCCGCCTTTTCAGCTCGATGCGTTAAAGCAGTCTTTTCTTCAGCCCAAGCATTTTTCTCCTCCTCAAAACTGGTCTTCATCTTTTCCGTTTCAGCCACGCTAAATTGGAATTTTGACTCAGCTTTCCGGGTCTCGGATTCTTGACTCTCCAGCCGGGTCTTTGCATTAGCCAATTGTGATTGAAATTCAGCAGTGATTTTCTGTACAAACAACGAGTTGCAAATACATTCATATCCAGGTTGCAGGAATATTTGTCCCAAGCCTTTTGCAAGCAACAACACTTGGCACTTGGGGGCTAATGCCTGCCGAAACATTCTTCATACAACGGCTCATGTAAATAAGTCCCAAGCACTTTGCACGCAAGAATACTTGGCACTTAGGGGCTAATGCATATCGATTGTATCTTCTTACTCCTTTATGATAACCCGGTGGTGCCGTAAACAATCACAACCAGTTTATGGAGACTATACAGGTAAGCCCTATTTATAAACAATGGTGAACAGGACCGAATCATTCATACTGATTAAGCCGGCCCTTGGGGACTACAGATGCAATGTTAATCAAAATCCGGTTTAGCTATAATGGTGAAAGCCGGCCTTGGAAGGATTCTACTAAAGATGCTCATGCTTATTCTAAAGTCTACAACATATTCAAATTTATCATACCTAGTAGACTTGGGGGCTGGCAGGATGTACATAACTTATTCAAGCAGGAATTCATAGCTCAAATTTTTGATGCATCTGCTTCACCATATCAACTTCAAGATCACGACTGGTATGTACTTGATTGAGGTAGCCAGAAAGTATTTCACTACTACTCAATTGTGCATAGTGGGTGACGTCAAACCTCACTTTCCGCCTCTCAATGACCTCTTGTTTGGCGGAATGCTTGGCCAAAACAGTCGGATTTCCCGGTTCTCTATAGCCGGTGCCAGTGATCATCACATCATCACTATGCTCTTCTGACGGCTTAATGTAACATCCCAAATTTTCAATTTGGAATGTTATACATATATCATATTGCATTGCATATTTTATTGCATTCCTGTGTTGTGATTCTCGAAATTCTAACCAACTCAAGGACCTACGGAGAGAGTTGGAAATTCTGCCGTTTTTGTATTTGAGTTTTCTCAAATATCGGTACGAGGATCACTTTGGTTTTAATAGTTTTTCTCTCCTAAAAATATTTCTTAATAAAATATATGAGCGGAGATAATATGACTTCTCCAAAATTAAAGAAATATTGGAGGAAAAATATTAAGATCATTTTGGTTTTTATTCGGATTTATTTGTGATTTTGTTTGCATAGGAAAAATACGCGTTTTTCAAAATTGCATTTAGGTCCGGGAAAAATGTTCACTTTGTCCTAAGTATTATTAGAGGACGGTGAAAATTTATTTCAGAATTTTCCGTCTCTGTTTAGTATTTAATTTTTGTGTTTTTCTGTGTCAGGATTTTTTTTAAAAAAAAGAAGTTCGGACCGACTGGGCCGAAGCCCAGCCGGCCCAGCGCCGCCGCCGCCCCCGACTCCGACCGGGAGTCCGCCCCGTGCCTGCCCTCCTCCCCCAAACAACCCCCTCCAGCCTTTATAAGCGCCGCCCCCGCCCCCTTTTCGGCACCCCGCCGCCGCAGCCGAGCCGCCACCGCCACAGCCGAGGCCCGCCGCCTGCGCCGCCGCGAGCAGCCGCCGCCGCCGCCGCTTGCTACTGCCATCGCCGCAGCACCGCCCCGCCGCCCTAGCCACCTCGCCACCCTAGTCGCCCCGCCGCCGGAGTGCCGCCGCCGCCGGAGTTCACCGGCGCCGAGGTAGCCACCGGTTTTTTTAAAATCGTTTGGGTTTTTTGTAGAACCCTAGATCTGTTTTTTTAAATAGACCAGTTAGTTTTTTTGGTTTAGTTGTTTAGCGGACGTTCGTCCGTACGTTCGTTTTAACGAACGTTGTTCGCCCGTTAGTCACAAACAACGAACGTTCGTTTGTTAGCCTGTTCGTCAGTTTTCTTTTTCAGGGCTTTTTCCGCGATTATTCTCGATCGCGAATTCTGCCCTGATCTTGTTTTTAGTTTTTCTTTTCGCTCGAGAGTTGGAATCAGGCGATTCAAGCGCCTAGATCTTCGTCTCGAAGCCCTCTTTCCGTTTAACCAACTTGAACAAGGTTTTGCTATTGTAAAATTTGACTTTAGATCAAACTAGTAAACAGATCTTGTTTCTTTCGCAGTTTGAGTTTCGTCGCTCCGTTTGATTTGATTCTTTTTGCAAACCGGAGTTCTTAAGTTGAACTTTCTGGTTAGATCTTCTTAGTTGGAGTTTTACCTGTGCATGTTTGCTTGTTTGCTTATGTATGCTACTATTTGCCTGCGATAGAATTCCCGGAGTGCGAAGCGTGCTACTACGAGTCCCTAGGTTTCACGAATCATCAGCAAGGCAAGTAACACTTTGATCATACCCTTTATTACCCAGTTTTATGCATTAGATCAAACCCTTACACATTGCATGAGTAGGATCTCTTAACTTGTGGGTCAGGGAAGTAGTTCGAGGTAGAACCTATTACCTGCATTATTTTCAAACCCTGGGAGATACTTCTACGTTATGCTTAGGTTGCCATGCTTTGCTCGTAGACGTGGATTGGGTTTAAGAGTATCCATGATAGATGTGAGTTGTTAATTAATGGTTCAACTTAAGGTGGCTACTTGAATACACATCTGGGTGGATTGGTTGCAGGGCACCTAGAGAATCCAGTGTTGTCCTAGGAAATCCCGGTGGTACCGTGTGATTATCCTATGGAATGCCACCCAGGCTCAAAGGGATTATAAAACTATTCATGCTAGAAACTTTAGTGTGCAGCCACAATGCCATTATGGGCTCTGGCATAGTATGCGTAAGTTGTGTGAGCTCTTTCAGAGGTGGACTAGCTGATATAGGGGAAAGTAGATGTACGGGGCCACCAGGGGTAAAGAGTAAATGCTTTTGAAAGACTGTGTCTCGGTCATCCGTTTCTCAAACACCATGCAGTGCGAGAAATCCAACGGAGGAGATCAAGTCTTGTGGGGAAAAGTGCGCAAACCTCTGCAGAGTATACAAACTAATCATGATTAGCCGTGTCCCCGGTTATGGACATCTTGAGTATCTGGTACTTGAATTATTGGTTGATCTCAACACTCTAAAATTAATTTGTTGGGTTAATAATGACTACTTTAATTGGGATTGAGTTGGAGGTACCTTCTCAATGATGTTTCAACTACCATGATACTTAAAATAAAACTTATTCCTTTGTTGTAGGAAAAAATTGGCTTTATGCAAAAACTTTAACCTTAGAGCCTCCACTAGCCAAATATTGCATATAGTGTTAGCCTTTATTTCTGTTACTTGCTCTATTGTGTTATCTTGCCAGCATATTCCATGTGCTGACCCGTTTCAGGCTGCAACATGTTACGTTGCAGACTTTTCAGAAGAAGAGTAAGGTGTGCTAGGTCGTTTGTCATGCACTCAGCTATGCCGTTGGAGTTGATGGACTCACTTATATTCCAAGCCTTCCGCTGTTATTTTGTTAGGTGGCCTTATGCCATAGACATTTGTAATAAGTTCTCTTTTGAGACATTCGATGTAATAAGTGTGTGATTGCCACTCTGTTATAAATCCTTCAAGTACTGTGTGTGTCAGCATTACCGATCCATGGATGACACAGAACACAGAGACTTCGGTCCATTCAGATTGCGGTCGCTACACTTAACTGGGCTGTGGCATCCCGGCTCAAAGAAACCGGAACGCCCCGTATTCCAGCCCAGAGATCGAGGAGAAGTCTTCTGGAATACGACACTGCTTAGCATAGAACAAACCAACCTTCTATTATTACACGAATACGAATACAAGGTCTCCGATATTACAAGGGGATTACTTCGGCACGACAACACTACGCCAACCGCAGTTGCTCTATGCAAGCAGCATAACAACTCAAGGTAGCGGAATAACATCTAGCAGCGGAACAACAATGATGGTGGTGAATTCCAATCCGCATGGACTCTGGCTGGAACGTTTATCCTAGCTCGCGAACACGGGAACCACACCAAACAAGCAAGCAATCCAGGCATGACTTGCAAACTGGCATGACACGCTAGGTCAGTACATTGAATGTACTTGCAAGCTCACAATAAACCAAAAGCATTCAAGACAAACAACAGCATGGCATTATCAGGTTAAATCAAACATGAGCATGATACTAACAGAACAACATGGCATGCATAACTGATCACAATACAACTAGAACAAACATAGCATGAACATACGAACATGATGATTCTACATGCAACATGATGACTCTATCATGCACCAACTTACTCTGTTCGGGTTACCTCGTAACCAGCACATGTACAAACTTACCAACCTCAGACATCACACGATCATCTCAGGATCAAATCAAGCTTGGTATAAACAATACCGTAGTAATAATTAAATGACCACAAGGAGCTTGACCTTTACCATAGATTCTCGCATAATATCACGAATATTCAACAGCTCGGTACCCTCGATACCACGGTGATCATACCGACGATCACAATCAACTTATCATCATTGAACCAGGGTTGTTATTAAGCACATTATCATTTTTTATTACTGTTGACTCATGGTGTGACCGACACGAACTAGGCCCTTATCCGCGGGCACGGCTATCAATAGATTTAGACACACACACTCTACAGAGGTAGCGCACTGTACCCACACCACAGAACCCATGGCCTCGTTCTCCCATTCGGGTGGACCAATGGCGTTCTGACAAAACCAATCTACTATCACGACACTCTCCCGGCCACTCCGACTCACTCCCCACTGGGTTAGTCGTGGGTGGCCCCGTGTCTACCAAAGAAACAACGACCACCGTCGTGGCCAAACATAAATGGTCCCAAACGGGGACCCGAGCTCAAAACAACAACAACAACAACGGGCACACAAGGTTATGTCCGCCTACCTGATCAGGGTAACGCGTGTCCATAACCTTCCCTCGTTGGAGGTACCGGCGAGTGGCATGACAATAGGCCCAGCTAGGACCTTCCCATAAAGGTAAGTGTGGCTGCACTGGTCAGCTCGATATGGTGACACCATGACTCAGCCAACACTTGTTCAAGTTCAATTTAATCCGGTTAAACGTGAA
Organism: Secale cereale; assembly: GCA_902687465.1. NCBI lineage: Eukaryota > Viridiplantae > Streptophyta > Magnoliopsida > Poales > Poaceae > Secale > Secale cereale. The sequence goes on from LR738713.1 coordinate 303,758,638, forward strand.
TGCAATAAGCTGAGTCATAATAACATGATGAAAATATAATGCATGAACATGATATCAACATAAACATGGAGGTGCAACATATTCATCCAGCATAACCATAATGAATCATTTGTCCAATTGATCATGGCATACTGACAAGCATAAATATCACAAGTATAATGCTACTCATGGCATACATGACTACTAGCATCATAAATAAATATCATGCAAGAATATAGCAAGAACACTACCAAGTAAACATGTGAAAATGATACTAACAACAAAAAGCATCAGATCATATTATGATAGTGAACATGAAACCACGAGTATAACCGAAACAATGACAGAAGTAGCAAACAAGCAAACATAAAGCATGCAAACTTTTATTAAATATTCAAGTTGAAAACCATGGCTAGTGCATGGCTATCATGCAAGTGGTTATTGTGGCTTGCCTGGGGTGGAAGAAGTCACCGGGAAGAAGTGCGAGAAGCTCGCGGAAAGAATCGCCAAAAACAATTCTCTCTCGTAGGGGGCTGTTTATGGCAAGGGTAAAATGGTCATTTTAAGAATTTCAAAACATGGTGAAAGTGATACCAACAGAACGGGCTCGACGAGACGAAGAGATGGGCTTTGGATTCACCTCAAACGGAGTTATGGTCAAAAAGATATGAAGGTTTATCTGCCAGGGACCTATCTATAATAAAATCATCACAAACAGGCCCTCAGCAGGAAAAACATAACGCTCCTTGTCTGAAAATACATTTTCCAGAGAGGAAAACACATTCTTGCTCGAAGAAGAAATGGAATACGCCTTCGGTAAGGGAAAGCGTACTCAAAGGAGTACGTTTCCACTTAACATGTCAGCGGACCGGTCAGGTCAACGCGTAGAGGCCGACAGGCGGGGCCCAGGGGCGGGGTCGTCGTCTTCCTTGCTTACTCACGTTCGCCCGCGCGGCCAGAGGGCAGAGCCGGCACCGGCGGCCGTTCGGGCGGCTTCGGCCACCGCTCGCCGAGCTCCGACCACCGGCGTGTTGAGGGGAGCAAGGCGAATCCGTTCCGGGGTAGCAGAATCTCCGGGGATCGCCGGGCTGGTCAGGACGTTGGCCGCGGCGGACGGGGCGACGGGCACCTGAGGGCTCGTGGCCATGGACCACCAGAGGAGGAGGGAGAGGGCTCGGGGAGGATCTATGGGGTCCTGGTGGTCCTCTGGTGAGGTCAGGAAGGAGGGGGAGTGCCTGGTTCGGGTGGATTTGGCCGAGGCCGTGTGGCGGCCATGGAGGCAGAGAGCAGCGAGGAGAGCAGCTCCGGCTCGGGGAAGAAGTGGGGAGGGGTCCTGGGAGGTGGGGGAGTGGCTTGCTGCGGTCGAGAGTGCCCGAGGCTGCTTAAATAGCCGAGGGGAGGGGGAGTCGCGCTGGCATCGCCGCGGACGCGTGGCCGTGCCGCGGACGCGTGCCCACGTGCATGAGCTCGGAGGTAGACGACGTAGGAGGCACAGGGGGAGGTTCTCACGGGGCAGAGAGGCCAAGGGAGCACAAGGAGAAGCGGCCGCGACGCAAGCAGAGCCGGTCAGCCACAGTGCTCCCGTGGGCGCGCGGCGACGAGCGCCGACGAGGAGGCTTCTTGAGGGGGAGACGGGTCCGGGGAGAAGACGACTGCGAGGGGGAGATGCCAGACACGCTCGTGCTCGCTGCGACGCTGAGCAGAGGAGGGGCCCGAAGCAAACGACGGCCGACCCGCGTCCATGGCATGCCAGAGAGCTGGTCACCACGTGAGCTGGAGAGGAGAAGATGCCAAGGCAGTAAAAAGGATGTCTAGTGGTAAGTTCTTCCATGGTAGATGTTTACTGCGGTGGTAGCTCGGTGAAAGGCTCTATAGTTAAATGGTAAGGCTCGTCTGAAGTTTACTGCAGTAAACTTGACCATGAACTGGTGATCAATAGGAAAGGTTTTGGAGTCATAGAGCTTGTCTGCGAGGTTTAGGGTAAGAAGGACTACAGTCCTGGTAAGTTTGAGGAGATTTGGACCAGTGTTCAATATAGTTGCTTTACAACTACATAAATTGGTCCAGAAACAGGATTTGGATGTTGCACTCACTTGGTGAGGCCACTTGAGCTGAATTTTTGCAAGGCTTGGTCCTTTGGTCATATAGAGATGCTGTAAAAATTACATGCCATTTGGACTTGCCAAAATTGTACTTCCTTCACAAACATCTCCACTGACCAGAAACTTGCACAAATTCTAGAGGGATAATGGCTTAATGAACAACGCCCAAAATGGGTGGAGGTGAGTTATATGGATAATAGAAGGCCTAGAAAAATAGGCATCCATAATGGAGCAAGATAAAATATACTTGCTTCACAAACTGAAATTTTGGACAGAGTCAAAGAATTGAAGATGAGCTCACATGGAGGCATTACATGATCTCTACTTTGGTGGAGGGCTGTGATATGATGATATGAGGGATCATGCAAAATGCCAACTCATTTGGATATGCCTAGCTTGCACCTCCTTCATAAAGCTTCTTTCTGGGTAGAAACTTTGGAAAATCATAATTAAATAATTACTAGGCAAATGAGATTGCATTTTGTCATGTGGCAATGATATAGACATGAAAAGGTGTCCAAGGATTTTGAGGTCAATTGGGCAAAGATAAATAGTACTTGCTTCACAAAGTGCCATTTAGGGCAGAATAGAAAAAAGGAATATTCGTGAAATATTTTTGAACATGGCAATGACATTTTTGCCATTTTTGATGAAGATATGACCCAAACAATTTATGAGAATTTATTTGGGAATTTTGGAGTGATGGAAATATAGGTTGCTTCACAACCTAGGGCAGACATGGTTATTCCTCTAATAGAAAAAGGAATATTCCCTAGAAAAATAATATTGGGGTTGTGCTAAGATGGAAATGGAAAGGTCTAGGGATAGATATGAGGATGACAAGCCACTCTGGAAAGAAAGAAGAGGTCATCTTCTTCAGTTTCCAGACCACATAGCCACGGAAAAAGAAATCTCAAGCAAAAATCTCAGAAAAACAAAAGAAAAAGAAAGGGCCAAAAATCAGGCTGTGACATGGGCGTGATGATTCAATGTTCAAGGAATTGATATTTGTATGGTCAAAGAAGAGATCAGGAATTTCAGGCAGAATGTCATGGGCAGTTTGTTCTAGTTGTTTTTCAGAAGCAACTGATGCTGGGACTTGCTGCTCCGGTTCAACGACTTTAGAATCCTCAGCCAACTAGGTCACCTTTGCCTTCTTACTAGGCTTTGCTTGGCCACTGTACGAGTTATGACAAGTCAGTACAATTATAAAAGCATAAGGAGATTCAGAATAAAAAGTAATTGTTGTTACCTAGGGGCAGTTTTGAAAGCTAGCAGCTAGGTCTGTGATGAGTCGCCGAAGGAAGAGCGAGAAACCTCCTGGCAGTTTGAATCAGAAGAATTAAGTGGATGGCGAATGAGACCCGCCAGCGGGTAAAAAGAGTTTAAGTACGGAAGGACCTTGTTTTGACGTTTCCGTTGTACTGGAGTATTCGGTAAACCGGAGGATAATTCTTCACCTCCGCTGTCCAAGTCTGTCGCCGGTTCTTGTGCTGCTGTTGCTTCAGAAAAAGTGAGGATCCAAATGAGCTAAGGGGTGTGAAAAGCTTACTCTCTGGGTTACTCGTCGAATTTTCTGTCTTGGAAAAGGTGCTGAGCCGGAGGAAATAATAGTTACCTATTCTTCAACTGCCTGGCTGGCCCCCGTATCATCCTCATAATAATCAGTGTCAATAAGATAATTGAAAAAGGAGCCAAGGGAATCAAGGGCTACCTCTGACTCAGAGCTGTCGTTTAGTTCAAACATATCAGAAGCACTTGGTTTCTTCTTTGTCTTCTTGGCGGTTTTCTTGGCGGCCCTGGCCTTTTTGGCAGCTTCATGGTCATATTTTTTCTTCCAAAAATTGGATTCAGCCTGTGAAAGTCAGGAAAGTTGAGTTAATAGAATATTCGAATGATGAGGTAAAAGTAAAGTAAGTTAGACACTCACATCTGGTGGCGGGTTAAGTTTGTAGAAAGGGTTCAGGCCCACTTTGCTGCAGTCTCCCAGGCCTTCATTCAGAAGGGTCTTTGTCATTTCAGTGATTGTCTCATCAGTTAAACAAAAGGGGCTGTGGCATAATGGATCCTTTGTACCACCTGTGTAAGTACACATTAAGCCGAATCGACGACTCAAGGGAATGATTCGCCAAGAAACCCACCACCGAACCAAGTCAATACTGGTTAACCCATTTCCCAGCAGAGCCTTGACCTTCGCAATGGTGGGGGCAAGATTTTTACATTCAGCGGCGGTAAGCTTTTAAGGAATAGGATGCTTCGGGTCAAGATGTTGGACACGATAACTTGGCAATGGATTTTCATCAGTCGGAGAGTTATCTTTGCAGTAAAACCATGTCTGGTTCCAATCCTTGGGGTGACTCGGCAAGTGAGCATAGGGGAAGATGACATCTCTTCTCCGTTGAATTGAGATTCCGCCAAGTTCCAAGCTGGGTCCGTTCGTAAACTCGTTTTGACGGTTTAAATAAAAATATTCCCTGAAGAGCTCAACATTGGGCTCCTCTTGAAGGTATACTTCGCAGAAGACTTGGAAGTTGCAGATGTTTGACACGGAATTGGGTCTGATGTCTTGAGGATGGAGTTGAAAGAAGTGCAGAACGTCTCGGAAAAACTTAGAACCCGGCGGTGAGAAGCCCCGATTCATGTGATCAGTAAAAACAATGACTTCGTTATCCTTTGGCTGAGGTCTTTCTTTGCGTGTATTAGGGGAGCGATATTGCATGACATTCTTTGCTGGCAAGTACCCGATTTTGACAAAGTCTTTAAGTGTGTCCTCGGTGACAATGGAGGGAACCCAGTTACATGAGGTGACTGTCTTTGGCGGCATTGTGAAGAAACACGCCTAAAGGAAATAAAAACCCAGTTACATGAGGTGACTGTCTTTGGCGGCATTGTGAAGAA
>LR738713.1:303763626-303793976 GCA_902687465.1 Secale cereale
GCAGAAGACTTGGAAGTTGCAGATGTTTGACACGGAATTGGGTCTGATGTCTTGAGGATGGAGTTGAAAGAAGTGCAGAACGTCTCGGAAAAACTTAGAACCCGGCGGTGAGAAGCCCCGATTCATGTGATCAGTAAAAACAATGACTTCGTTATCCTTTGGCTGAGGTCTTTCTTTGCGTGTATTAGGGGCGCGATATTGCATGACATTCTTTGCTGGCAAGTACCCGATTTTGACAAAGTCTTTAAGTGTGTCCTCGGTGACAATGGAGGGAACCCAGTTACATGAGGTGACTGTCTTTGGCGGCATTGTGAAGAAACACGCCTAAAGGAAATAAAAACCCAGTTACATGAGGTGACTGTCTTTGGCGGCATTGTGAAGAAACAAGCCTAAAGGAAATAAAAATACGGCCGGTTTAAGTCGATTCAGTAAGCCGGAAGCAAAATATAATAGGACATATTTAGACTGGCGGCTTAGACGGGGCCTAATGATAATTATAAGCCGGCGATGTAAACCGCCATGACGAGCACTGGTATTCAAGATCTGACAGGAGCAAATTTTACTAAGTATTGGGACAAATAGGTTTCACAGAGTGGAGCTATAAGATTGGGTCTGCAACAGTTCACATAAATGAAATAAAATCTAAACCTAAGGTGGCGACAGCAGAAAGGTGGGGATACTCAGATGAGATCTGTTGCAATGAGGGTATATTCTGATATTAAAAAACAAGTGCTAAAACTGCTACCGCGTGATGGCCCACAAGAGTAGGGGATCTATCGTAGTCCCTTCGATAAGTAAGAGTGTCGAACCCAACGAGGAGCGGAAGGAAATGATAGGCAGTTTTTAGTAAGGTATTTTCTGCAAGCACTGAAATTATAGGTAACAAATAGTTTTGTGATAAGGTGATTGATAGCAAGTAACGAAAGGTAAAAGTAAATAGGGTGCAGCAAGGTGTCCCAATCCTTTTTGTAGCAAAGGACAAACCTGGCCAAACTCTTATATAAAGAAAAACGCTCCAGAGGACACATGGGAATTATTGTCAAGCCAGTTTTCATCACAATCATCTGATTCGCGTTCGGTACTTTGATAATTTGGTATGTGGGTGGACCGGTGCTTGGGTGCTATCCTTACTTGGACAAACCTCGCACTTATGATTAACCTCTAATGCAAGCATCCGCAACTACAAAAGAAGTATTAAGGTAAACCTAACCATAGCATGAAACATATGGATCCAAATCAGCCCCTTACGAAGCAACACATAAATTAGGGTTTAAGCTTTTGTCACTCTAGCAACCCATCATCTACTTATTAGTTCCCAATGCCTTCCTATAGGCCCAAATAATGGTGAAGTGTCATGTAGTCGACGTTCACATGACACCACTAGAGGAGAGACAACATACATCTCATCAAAATATCGAACGAAGACCAAATACACATGACTACTAATAGCAAGACTTCTCCCATGTCCTCAGGAACAAAAGTAACTACTCACAAGACATAATATTGTTCATGATCAGAGGGGTATTAATATGCATAATGGATCTGAACATATGATCTTCCACCAAATAAACCAACTAGCATCAACTACAAGGAGTAATCAACACTACTAGCAACCCACATGTACCAATCTGAGGTTTGGGTACAAAGATTGGATACAAGAGATGAACTAGGGTTTGAGAGGATATGGTGCTGGTGAAGATGTTGATGAAGATAGCCCTTCCCAAGATGGGATAGTTGTTAGTGATGACGGCGGTGACGATTTCCCCCTCCCGGAGGGAAGTATCCTCGGCAGAACAACTCTGCCGGAGCCCTAGATTGGTTTCCGCCTCGGTTCTGCCTCGTGACGGCGGCGTTTGGTCCCGAAAGCCTCCTTATGATTTTTTCCAGGTCAAAACACCACATATAGGAGAAGATGGGCATCGGGGGGCCTTCGAGGGGCCCACGAGACAGGGGGCGCCCTGAGGGGGGCGGGGGCGCCCCCACCCTTGTGGACACCCGGTGGCCCCCCTCGTGAACTTCTTTCACCATATTTTTTTATATTTTCTGAAACGGAGTTCTGTGGAGTTTCGAAGCTTTTGTTCCAGCTGCCGGCATTCTCCCTCTTCTTGTAAACCTTGTAAAATAAGAGAGAAAAGGCATAAGTGTTGTGACAAAACAAGTAATAACAGCCCATAATGCAATAAATATCAACATATAAGCATGATGCATAATGGATGTATCAACTCCCCCAAGCTTAGACCTCGTTTGTCCTCAAGCGAAAGCCGATATCGAAAAATATGTCCACATGTTTAGAGATAGAGGTGTCGATAAAAACAAAATACGGACATGAGGGCATCATGATCATTTTCATAACAACAACATATATATATTGTCATATGATTCTTATGCTGAAGTAACAATTCATTCACAATATCAAGCATGAATCATAAACTTCATTGGAAACTAACAAACTTTGATCTCGGTCATTGAAGCAATTGCAATTTATCGTAACATCGGAAAGAGTCAATATAAGAGCTTTTTAGCAAGCGTACATACTCAACTATCATATAATCTTTCACAATTGCTTACACTCACGTAATACTTATGGTTATGGAGTTTTAATCGGACACAGAGAAAGATAGGGGCTTATGGTGATGCCTCCCAACCTTTTACCTCAAGGGTAATGTCAACAATAATAGATCATGAAAACTTACATCCAAGTGGGTATATATGTCAGGATCTTTCCAACACAGTGTGCTTGCCAAAGGATAAAATGTAAAAAGCAAAGGTGAATTTCACCTTGACTCTTATAAGGCAAGAATAATAGATAGGCCCTTCGCAGAGGGAAGTAGAGGTTGTCATGTGTTTTTATGGTTGGATGCACAAAGTCTTACCATAGAAGAACTTCACTTTATATTGCCACTTGTGATGAGGACCTTTATTATGCAGTCCATCGCTTTTATTACTTCCATATCACAAGATCGTATAAAGCTAATTTCCTCCACACTAATAAATCATACATATTTTAGCGAGTTTGCAACATGACAACTTACTTGGAAGGATCTTTCTCAATCCATAGGTAGGTATGGTGGACTCTCAAGGCAAAACTGGGTTTAAGGATGTATGGAAGCACAAGTAGTATCTCTACTTAGTGCGAGGAGTTTTGGCTAGCATGAGGGGGAAAGGCAAGCTCAACATATTGGATGATCCATGATAATATACTTTATTTCGGATACAAGAAAACATAACCCATTATGTTGTCTTCCTTGTCCAACATCAACTCTTTAGCATGTCATACTTTAATGAGTGCTCACAATCATAAAAGATGTCCAAGATAGTATATAAGTATGTGAAGCCTCTCTTCTTTTATTACTTCCTATTAATTGCAACGATGACCAAAACTATGTTTGTCAACTCCCAACTATTTTTATTTATAATACTCTTATATGTGAAGTCATTACTTCCCATAAGATCGATATGATCTCTTTGATACTCTTTATGTTTTCTTTCTTTTTATCAAGACCCAAGTGAGGAAATAAAGCCCTTGACTCAAAACTAATCTTTATTATATACCTCACGGACTCGATTACAAAGGGTAAAGATCATAAGACAAAAGCTCACAACTAGATCATGCTAACTTTATTCTACTAGATCAAGATACTACCAAAAGGATTGAACTAAGTAAAACGGTAAAGATAGGAGTGATGGTGATACGATACCGGGGTCACTCCCCCAAGCTTGGCAGTTGCCAAGGGGAGTGCCCATACCCATATGATTATGTCTCCTTCTTCGGGGGTGGTGATGATGGAGTTGTTGATAATGTAGGCTTATTGTCCACCTTCCAGGGCATGAGCTCACCATCGTAGAAGGATGATCGAGTCTCCGGGATACTCAAATCTGCAGCCAAACTCATCTTCTTGAATCTATATTCATATTCACAGTTTTGGTTTTGCAGATCATAGATCTGGGCTTGGAGGTGATCAATCTTCTCTTGAAGATTGGAGATAGCTTCCCCGAAGATCCTTGAGTCCAGCTTGAGGTTGTTGGTGAGCTCCGAGATCATCATGTGGTTGGCGTTGAGTCCTCGTTCCACCATACCTTGGCACTTGAAAACTTGTTGTTCCATTGCTTCGGGTCTTGTCTCCACACTTCCGGTCCTCCTCGACCCCTCAACATCACGGATGTGTAGCACCCCATCATGCAACTCTATGGTTTGAGGGTGATGCAACACCTCCGCAAGGTAGGGGTTGATGACCTTCTCGAAGAACTTGTCCTTGGGGATGTTGGAGGACGCCATGATGATCTAGATCTATCAAAAACAGCAGCTCGAAACGAAAACATAGGATTTTTGCATGATACAGAGGTCAAAACCTTCGGGAGTATATATAATGAATTTTTACCGACCAAAAGGAGTAACATACAAGAAATCAGAGTCCCGGTGGCACACGAGCTGCCCACGAGGCAGGGGCTGCGCCCAGGGAAGGGGGGCGCGCCCTCCACCCTCGTGGAGGGCTCGTGTCTCTTCCGGACTGCCATTTATTTTTCTATTTTTCTAAATATTCCAAAATGGAGAAAAATTGCCTTTAGAACTGTTTTGGGGTCGGTTTACTTACCGTATCACATACCTCTTCCTTTTCGGAGGCTGAATCATTCTGGAAAGTGTCCCTTATGTATTCCTCTAGGGTTACGGTTTCAATAACATTGGTTTCAACATTTATAGGATTACCTGAGATATAATGTTTGATTCTTTGACCGTTTACCACCTTCGGATTTGTGCCTTCGAAGTTGTTGATTTTTATGGCACTGGAACGATAGACCTCCTCGATAACGTAAGGTCCTTCCCACTTAGAGAGAAGTTTTCCTGCAAAAAATCTTAAACAAGAGTTGTATAACAAGACATAATCACCTACGTTAAACTCACGCTTTTGTATCCTTTTGTCATGCCATCTTTTAACTTTTTCTTTAAACAACTTGGCATTCTCATAGGCCTGGGTTCTCCATTTATCAAGAGAGCTAATGTCAAATAACCTCTTTTCACCGGCAAGTTTGAAATCATAATTGAGCTCTTTGATAGCCCAATATGCCTTATGTTCTAGCTCAAGAGGTAAGTGACAAGCTTTTCCATATACCATCTTATATGGAGACATACCCATAGGGTTTTTGTATGCAGTTCTGTAGGCCCATAATGCATCATCAAGTTTCTTGGACCAATTCTTCCTAGACCTATTAACTATCTTTTGCAAGATTAATTTCAACTCTCTATTACTTAGTTCTACTTGACCACTAGTCTGTGGATGATAGGGGGATGCAATTCTATGGTTGACATCATATTTAGCAAGCATCTTACGGAAAGCACCATGAATAAAGTGTGAACCACCATCAGTCATTAGATATCTAGGGACTCCAAACCTCGGAAAAATAACTTCTTTAAGCATCTTAATAGAGGTGTTATGATCAGCACTACTAGTTGGAATAGCTTCTACCCACTTAGTAACGTAATCAACAGCAACTAAAGTATGTGTGTATCCATTAGAGGCTGGAAACAGTCCCATATAAGCAAAGCCCCAAACATCAAATGGTTCAATAACAAGTGAATCATTCATAGGCATTTCTTGACGTCTACTAATATTACCAATTCGTTGACATTCATCACAATATAAGACAAACTTACGGGCATCCTTGAAGAGAGTAGGCCAATAAAAACCAGATTGCAATACCTTGTGTGCAGTTCTATCTCCTGCATGGTGTCCTCCATATGCTTCGGATTGGCACTTGTGTAGGATCTGTTCCTGTTCATGCTCAGGTACACAACGTCTAATAATACCATCTACTCCTTCTTTATAAAGATGTGGGTCATCCCAGAAGTAATGTCTCAAATCATAGAAGAACTTTTTCTTTTGCTGGTATGTGAAGCTAGGAGGTATAAACTTAGCAACAATATAATTAGCATAATCAGCATACCATGGAGCAACACGAGAAGTATTTATGATAGCTAATTGTTCATCCGGAAAGCTATCATCAATAGGTTGTGGGTCATCAAGTATATTCTCTAACCTAGACAAGTTATCTGCAACGGGGTTCTCAGCTCCCTTTCTATCAATAATATGCAAATCAAATTCTTGCAGCAAGAGAACCCATCTAATAAGTCTAGGTTTAGCATCTTTCTTTTCCATAAGGTATTTGATAGCAGCATGATCAGTGTGAATAGTTACTTTAGAATCAACAATATAGGGTCTAAACTTATCACAAGCAAATACAACTGCTAAAAATTCTTTCTCAGTAGTAGCATAATTTCTTTGGGCACTGTCTAGAGTTTTACTAGCATATTGGATAACATTCAATTTCTTATCAACTCTTTGTCCTAGAACAACACCTACATCATAATCGCTAGCATCGCACATAATCTCAAAGGGTAAATTCCAGTCAGGAGGCTGGACAATAGGTGCAGAGATCAATGCTTTCTTAAGTATTTCAAATGCTTCTAGACAATCATCATCAAAGACAAAAGGAATATCTTTTTATAAGAGATTAGTCAGAGGCCTGGAGATTTTGGAGAAGTCCTTTATGAACCTCCTATAAAACCCGGCATGACCAAGGAAACTTCGTATACCTTTGATGTCCTTGGGGCATGACATCTTTTCAATAGCATCAACTTTAGCTTTGTCAACTTCAATACCTCTTTTAGAAATTTTATGTCCCAAGACAATGCCTTCATTAACCAAAAAGTGGCACTTCTCCCAATTCAAGACAAGATTAGTGTCTTCACATCTCTACAAAACTCGATCAAGGTTGCTTAAGCAATCATCAAAAGAAGTTCCGTAAACGGAGAAATCATCCATGAAAACCTCAACAATCTTTTCACAAAAATCAGAGAATATAGCCATCATGCATCTTTGAAAGGTAGCAGGTGCATTACATAAACCAAAAGGCATACATCTATAAGCAAAGGTACCGAAAGGACAAGTAAAAGTGGTCTTTTCTTGATCCCCTTTTGACACAGGTATTTGAGAGAAACCAGAATAACCATCTAGAAAGCAAAAATGAGTATGTTTGGATAAACTTTCTAGCATTTGATCAATAAATGACAAGGGGTAATGATCTTTCTTAGTAGCTTTATTTAACTTACGGAAATCAATTACATCCTATAACCTATAACTATTCTTTGTGGGATCAATTCATGTTTATCATTAGGAACGACAGTCATACCTCCCTTCTTAGGGACACAATGGACAGGACTTACCCACTGGCTATCAGCAACTGGATAGAATAATACATGCCTCTAGAAGCTTTAGTATTTCCTTCCTTACCACTTCTTTCATCTTAGGGTTTAACGGTCGCTGATGATCAATGACCGGTTTAGCATTTTCTTCCAAATTTATTTTGTGTTGGCATATAGTGGGACTAATGACCTTAAGATCATCCATAGTATATCCAGTAGCAGCACGGTGCTTCTTCAGAGTTTTCAATAGTTTTTCTTCTTCCTGCTCTGAAAGGTTAGCACTAATAATAACATGATATATTTTCTTTTCATCAAGATAAACATACTTAAGATTATCAGGCAAAAGTTTAAGTTCAAACACGGGATCACCCTTGGGTGGAGGAGGATCCCCTAGGATTTCAACAGGCAAGTTGTTTTTTCAATACGGGACCCTGTTTAAAGAATATTTCATCTATTTCCCTTCTCTCATTCATATGCATATCATTTTCATGGTCTAGCAAGTATTGTTCTAAAGGATCATTAGGAGGCACATCGATAGAAGCAAGACCAATAATTTCATCCTTACTAGGTAGTTCTTTTTCAAGGGGTTGTCTACGAAATTTAGCAAAGTTAAAATCATGAGACATGTCCCCTAACCCAACAGTAACAATATCTTTCACGCAGTCTATCTTGGCATTAACAGTATTCAAGAAGGGCCAACCAAATATAATGGGGCAAAATTCATCTTGCGGGGAACTAAGAATAAGAAAATCAGCAGGGAATTTAACCTTCCCACACAAGAATTCAACATCTCTAACAATCCCAACTGGTGAAATAGTGTCTCTATTAGCTAGCTTAATCGTAACATCAATCCCTTCTAACTCAATAGGTGCAATATCATGCATAATTTCTCGATATAAATCAAGAGGGATAATACTCGCACTAGCACCTACGTCACATAAGACATGATAGCAACGATCTCCTATCTTAACAGAGATAACATGCAAGCCTACAATGGGTCTATGTTTATTCCTAGCATTGGGTTTGGCTATTCTAGCAGACTCTTCTTGGAGGTAAATAACATGTCCATCTAAATCTTCTACCAAGCGATCTTTAACCATAGCAACACTAGGTTGAACTTTAATTTGCTCAGAGGGTGTAGGTGTTCTAGTACTACTTTTACGAACTACAGTTGAAGCTTGAGCATGATCCTTTATCCTAACAAGGAAAGGTGGTTTCTCAATATAAGCAGTAGGAACAATAGGATCAACATTATAAGTGATAGTCTTTTCTTCAACTTTAACAGGTTCAACTACTTTTACTTCAATAGGGGGATGGTATTAAAACCACTTCTCCTTGGGCAGATCAACATGAGTAGCAAAAGATTCACAGAAATAAGCTACTATCTCAGAGTCAAGTCCATATTTAGTGCTAAACTCACAGAAAACATCAGTATCCATAGCTTTAACACAATCAAACTTAGGGGTCATACCTGACTTCTTACCTTCGTCGAGATCCCAATCTTCGGAGTTGCGTTTAATTCTTTCTAATAAATCCCATTTGAATTCAACAGTCTTCATCATAAAAGAGCCAGAACAAGAATTATCAAGCATGGTGCGATTATTGAGAGAAAGCCGAGCATAAATTTTTTGAATGATCATTTTTCTTGAGCGCTCATGATTGGGGCATGAATATATCATTGACTTAAGCCTCCCCCAAGCTTGGGCGATGCTTTCTCCTTCACGAGGCCAAAAATTATAGATATAATTACAATCACGATGAACCTGGTGCATAGGGTACAACTTCTGATGAATTTCCAACTTCAGACGATTATAGTTCCATGATCCAATATCATCACATAGCCTAAACCATGTCAATGCATCTCTCTTCAAAGATAAAGGGAAGACCTTCTTCTTGATAACATCCTCGGGCATACCTGCAAGCTTAAATAATCCACAAACTTCATCCACATAGATTAGATGTAAATCGGGATGCAGTGTTCCGTCTCCTGTAAAAGGATTTTCAAGCAGTTTCTCTATCATACCCGAAGGAATTTCAAAGCAAACATTTTAAGTAGATGCAGTAGGTTGAGCAGCAACTCTTTGCTCTTCTATTCGGGGTGAAGATACCCCGAACAAGCCCCTCAAAGGATTTTGAGCCATAGTAACAAGTGACAATAAATTTCAGCACACTATATAAAATTTTCCTTACCAAATTCCACTTACCAAAGGCGCTTCACTCCCCGGCAGCGGCGCCAGAAAAGAGTCTTGACGACCCACAAGTGTAAGGGATCTATTGTAGTCCTTTCGATAAGTAAGAGTGTTGAACCCAACGAGGAGCAGAAGGAAATGATAGGTAGTTTTCAGTAAGGTATTTTCTGCAAGCACTGAAATTATAGGCAACAGATAGTTTTGTGGTAAGGTGATTGATATCAAGTAACGAAAGGTAAAAGTAAATAGGGTTCAGCAAGGTGGCCCAATCCTTTTTGTAGCAAAGGACAAGCCTGGACAAACTCTTATATAAAGGAAAACGCTCCCGAGGACACATGGGAATTATCGTCAAGCTAGTTTTCATCACGATCATCTGATTCGCGTTCGGTACTTTGATAATTTGGTATGTGGGTGGACCGGTGCTTGGGTGCTGTACTTACTTGGACAAACCTCCCACTTATGACTAACCTCTAATGTAAGCATCCACGACTACAAAAGAAGTATTAAGGTAAACCTAACCATAGCATGAAACATATGGATCCAAATCAGCCCCTTACGAAGCAACGCATAAACTAGGGTTTAAGCTTCTGTCACTCTAGCAACCCATCATCTACTATTACTTCCCAATGCCTTCCTCTAGGCCCAAATAATGGTGAAGTGTCATGTAGTTGACGTTCACATGACACCACTAGAGGAGAGACAACATACATCTCATAAAAATATCGAACGAAGACCAAATTCACATGACTACTACTAGCAAGACTTCTCCCTTGTCCTCAGGAACAAAAGTAACTACTAATAAGACATAATATTGTTCATGATCAAAGGGGTATTAATATGCATAATGGATATGAACATATGATCTTCCACCAAATAAACCAACTAGCATCAACTACAAGGAGTAATCAACACTACTAGCAACCCACAGGTACCAATATGAGGTTTGGGTACAAAGATTGGATACAAGAGATGAACTAGGGTTTGAGATGAGATGGTGCTGGTGAAGATGTTTATGAAGATCGCCCTCCCCAAGATGGGAGAGTTGTTGGTGATGACGGCGGTGACGATTTCCCCCTCCTAGAGGGAAGTATCCCCGACAGAACAGCTCTGCGGGAGCCCTAGATTGGTTTCCGCCTCGGTTCCGCCTCGAGACGGCGGCGTCTGGTCCGGAAAGCCTCCTTATGATTTTTTCCTGGTCAAAACACCTCATATAGGAGAACATGGGCATCGGGGGGCCTTCGAGGGGCCCACGAGACAGGGGCGCGCCCTGAGAGGGGGGAGGGGGGCCCCCACCCTCGTGGACAGCCGGTGGCCCCCCTTGTGAACTTCTTTCGCCAGATATTTTTTATATTTTATGAAACGGAGTTCTGTGGAGTTTCGGGGCTTTTGGAGTCATGCAGAATAGGTGTCCAGAGTTTGCTCCTTTTCCAGTCCAGAATTCCAGCTGCCGGCATTCTCCCTCTTCTTGTAAACCTTGTAAAATAAGAGAGAAAAGGCATAAGTGTTGTGAAAAAACAAGTAATAACAACCCATAATGCAATAAATATCAACATATAAGCATGATGCAAAATGGACGTATCACCGCGCAAGATCTGTGTCGTTTTCAGATCAAAACTATGCAATCTAGGAAATGGAAGGAGGAACGGTGATGAACGCCGACGAACAGGGAAACCCTAAGGCAGATCTATTAAGAGGAAGAGTGAATGCTTACCGACACCGACGAACAGCAGAGGAGTGCCGCGGTGTCCTGATTTTTTCGGAGTGATGCAGCGGCCAGAGTTGAGGCATGGGACGAAGATCAACTGCGTTGGAGCTCGGGCGCGCAGGAGCGTCGCGAGGAAGAAGATGAAGATGAGAAGGCAAAGGGGAGAGTGATAAGAGGACCCATATCCCTATTTATAAGGCTAGGTGGCATGCGCGGGAATCGAGGAGACAAGAAAATGGATATGTGATGGTGCAAGCGCCTCGATTTTAATGACAGGTGACGTCATGGCGGGTTACCGCAATCTCAGGGAATGACATCATGATGGGTTACAATATCTCACAAGAAGATGAAGAAGGATTTGTTTTAAGTGTTGAAGATTGACATGAACAAGTTCAAATCAACCTGGGGCCTAATGTTGGGGATATGACTACTGGATATGACCTGCCAAGGAGGGGTCGGGTTATCCCAAAGGCGGTTCATGGGCCAAGCCCATGAACATATTGAAGACGATGGTTCATGTAGTAGGCTTATTAAAGGGCCCAAAACCCAAAGGCGGCTTATGGACCGTAAGTGTAAACCGCCATGTATATTTGACTTGTACCGTAAGACATGTAATATAAGTCACCGGGCCGGACACGTTTATATGAGCGGGCCGGGACTCTGTAAGCCGCGGGGCGTCAACCCGTGTATATAAGGGGACGACCTGACAGCGGCTTAGGGCAAGAAACCACAGATCGAAAGTCGGGCTAAGCATATTCGCTCCCTGGTAATCGAAACCCTAGCAATACCACCTCCAACTGGATTAGGCTTTTACCTTCACCGCAAGGGGACGAATCGGTATAAATTCCTCGTGTCCTTTGTCCTGCTTTAACCCCTTTAAGCTAACTACGTCGCAATGGCTCCACATTTAAGTCCTTCCCCTAGGACATATGCCGTGGCAATTCCACGACACCTATTGACACAGCGCCAAGTGCCAGTTGCTGTTTTCTGCATGTTTTTTACATCGCAGGAAATCAATAAACAGATCCCAAACACCGCGAAACTATTTTTGTGATTTTTTCTGTGCTAAAAGTAAGAAAATGGGCCCTGGTGGCACCTCGGGGGAGTCCCGAGGAGGGGACAACCCACCAGGGCGCGCTAGGAGGCCCAGTCGTGCCCTATTGGGTTGTGCCCACCTCGGGTGCCCCACGGACCGCCTCTTTGCTCTATAAATACCCCAATATTTGCAAAACCCTAGGGGAGTCGACGAAATATTCATCCAGCCACTGCAGAGTCCAGAAACACCAGATCCAATCTAGACATCATCACGGAGGGGTTCACCACTTCCATTGGTGCCCCTCCGATGATGCGTGAGTAGTTCTTTGTAGACCTTCGGGTCCGTAGTTAGTAGCTAGATGGCTTCCTCTGTCTCTTTTGATTATCAATACAATGGTCTCTTGGAGATCCAGATGATGTAACTCTTTTTGCGGAGTGTTTGTTAGGATCCGATGAACTTTGTGTTTATGATCAGATCTATCTTTTTATATCCATGAAAGTTATTTGAGTTTCTTTGATCTCTTATATGCATGATTGTTTATAGCCTCGTATTTCTTCTCCGATATTGGGTTCTGTTTGGCCAACTTGATCTATTTATCTTGCAATGGGAAGAGGTGCCCGGTAGTGGGTTCGATCTTACGGTGCTTGATCCCAGTGACAGAATGTAATGCCCAGGATGGAACTATACCTCCTACGTGTCGAGGCACGACTTAAAGGCATAAGTCCATCCTAGAATGATCTCAAGTTTGGTATCTTTGCACGACTCATGTACAAGAGGGATTAAAATGCAAAAGGAGATAGTTGGCTTACACTCGCCACTTCACACAAAACATTACATAAACAAATCATCATACAAAACATCACAGCCCATCTAAGGGTAAGATCCAAAAGAAAGATACCAAAACAACAAAAGCCACAGGTCAGGATCGAATCCTAGTAGAAACCACTACTAAACATCGAAACGTCACAAGCAAACGGCCACAAGCTTCATCGAGCTCCCGATGAAGTACTTGAACCAGCTCCTGCATCAACTCGGCTGAACCTGCATCTGGTGTGGTGAAGTAACTGTGAGCCACAGAGGACTCAGCAATCCCGTTCCCGGGTAACAAGACTATTTAAGCCTTGGGTGTGGACAAGGCTGAAGAAAAGAATATGAGGTGAAGGAACAAACAAGAGTCTGCAGCAGCAACTAGCACTAACTTACGTAAAAGAGAGCGAGAAGAGAAGTGCATCGGTCGAAAGATGATCACGAAGTGATCCTAGCTAAAGCCGGTCAAACATAACCCCACCGTGTTCAACTCCCGAATCCCTATTCGGAAATTGACAGTCACGGTACACGCTGGTAGTGTATTGAAACATTGTGTCAAGTTATCTACAACCGGAATTAACAAGCTCCCATCTGCCACATAACCGCGGGCACGGCTTTCGAAAGTTCAAACCCTGCAGGGGTGTTCCAACTTGACCCATTACAAGCCCACGATCCGCGGAGTCGCAACTCCATAGTTGGGAAGACCCGAGTATTCTCGGAATCCCGTGCTCAAGTTAAACCGAACTAAGGTAAGGCTAATCCAGCAAATCCTCCCGGCGTGTCGACACCCTGATAGTAGCCGCGCGTATCTAGGTCTCAGGACACGACCGGATGGGCGATGCTACAGGACCCAAACCTCGAGTTTCCCCGTGGTGGTTCCCGCAGGACCCCCGTTTGGGACCAACACCATCGGCACTGGCCCCCCCTGCTATGTAGAAATAAAGGATCCTCGAGGGAGCGACCCTCTATGCAAATTTAATTAATTAATTAAGTTGTTATTATGAGGCAAATAGTACCAAAAGTTGGGACTTGCTGGAAAAGACTTAGCACTTAGCGGTTTATCAAGGGGGTCCCATACACCCCAACCGTGTTAGGAACGCAAAATCAAGGAACATAACACCGGTTTATACGGTTCCTAACGGCATGAGTGGAACAAAACACCAAGCAAAAGGCTTAGCCTTCCACCCTGCCAGTATATAGATGATTTCATTTTTAAGCATTTATATAGTGTGATATAACCCAACCAAACTTCAACATGAAGCAAGCATCTTCAATCTTCACCTGCAACTAACAATGCTATAAGAGAGGCTGAGCGAAGCGTACTTAGCCAAGCAACGGTTTGCGTAGGTAGGGTGGTTAAACATGGCAATGGTTACAAGTAGGAGGCTGACAAGAAGACATGGGCATCGAGGCAAAACTATAGATCGAGACTACTAGCAATAGGCAAAGATAGTAATGGTATCCGGGTTCGGTCATCTTGCCTGGGATTCCACGAGGGAGAAGAACGGATCCAAGAAGACGGAGCAACACTGACGAGAGAAACCTCACAACTCCGGAACGAAACCGAAGCTAACAAGAGAAGCAACCGGAAAGAAAACAAACACACGGTAAACACACACATCATAAACAAGGCATACGATGCACAAACAAGCATGATGCATGTCCGGTTTAATTATGCATGGCATGGCAAAGTGCACAAACAACACTACAAGTTAAGTGGAGATCAATATGCAACGGGTTGCATATTGACGAAACACCACATTTAATTATTTAGTTGACTCTCATTATTTACAAGACAAGATTAAAAGTTTTAAACATGGCAAGAGGTGAAACATAAAGAAACTACACTATTAGACAATTTAAATGAGGCCGGAAAAATAACAACAACAAGTCCGGAAAAAATCCCCATGAGCATGTTTATTAATTATAAGCAACAACAAACACACATATTAATGTTGTTAACATGATGCGGATGACATGATCAAGTTTATGCAAGTTATTAAAAGGTTGACTTAAAGGAGATAAGAAGTATTTGTCACCGTGGTGGAAGAAAAAGGTGCCACGGCAACGATCCGAAAATGAAGCAAAGGCAACAACTCGGTTCCGGTAACTCGTTGAGAGTCCGGTGCAAAAGGTAGACGAAGCGAGTCAAACGAGATGATGGGGTGTTCCCGTTGCCGGGTTCCCACGAGTCGGTGACGAGGCAACCGAGGGACAACAAAAGGGACGAAACGGACACGGAGCTCACACGGGAAACATTACATACAACACAACAAGCATGCACGGGTCACGTCTCGGGGTTATACCTTCGAAACACTCGTTTCGGGACGGTTCGAGAGCGTCGAGGAAGTAGCCGTAGTAGTGGAAGTAGTTGTTCACATCCCGTAGAGGTACACGGGGCGACGGTAGGGGTACTTGTCCATGAAGTCGTTCTCGTCCGTAGTTGTTCACGGTTCTCCGGCGACGGTAGACGTTCGGGCGACGGTAGTGGTACTTGCGGCGTCGTGGTACTCGTTCACGTAGTCGTACACGGATGTAGTTGTTCACTTCTCCGAAGGGTACTTGTCGCGTCGTCTTGTGTCGGCGTTCGTAGGGGTACTTGGTCGGGTCATGTAGAGGTACTCGGTGTCATCTGTCCAAAAATTACAGCACGGGCAACACACACAACAACAAAAAAAACAACAGCAGCAAAACAAGGCTGCACGGAGACGAGGCCACGGCTGCAGCAAGATCTCGCGCGCGGACGGAGGGAGACGGATCCGGCGAGCCAGGGAGCTCCTTGGTGAGATGAAGAAGGAGGCCGTCGGGCTCGGGGCGTTCCGGGCCGAAGGGCGAGGAGGCGCGCGGAAGACGTTGCTGTCGCGGAGGAGGGAGCCTCGGAGCTGCTGGCCCGTCGGAGAAGAGGGCCTGGCCGGCGCTCGCCGGGCTCGGGGCGGCTTGCTGGAGGACGGCCGCACGGGGTGACCAGGCGCTGGATTCCCGCGGCGAAGGAGGCAGTGGCCTCCGCGGGGAGGACGGAAGGGCGGCTTGCTCGCGCAGAAGAGGAGGCTCGGAGGCTCGAAGGGAAGGGATCGAGAGGGTTCTGCGAGGGGGAAGCAGAGGCTCGGCCTCGAAGGGGAAACGGGCACGGGGCCTCTGGCGGCGCGCGGGGGGAGCGAGAAGGACTGGGAGGAGCGAAGGGAGATGCAGTCGGGATGCTAGGGTTGGATGGGGAGGCTGCGGGCTGGTTGAGGTGAGGAGAGTTGGGCCGAAGTGGCCTGAGGGAGAAGCGGTTGGGCCAAAAGGGAGAGGGAAGGAGGCCTGAGCTGCTGCTCTTATTTATAACTCTTAGCAGAAACAAATAAAAACAAAAGAGAGGAAAAAGAAAAAGAGGAGGGGGGGTTAGGCAAGAATTAGGTCAAAGGTTATTTTTCCCGGGCTCGTAAAAATGAGCACGACCGGAGAAAAATACAAAAGGCCAGGACGGAAAATAATTCAAACATATTTGAATTTAATTCAAATAGTTTTGAACTAAGACTTGATGATTGAAGTGTCCAAAAATGTTGAGGATTTTAGGAGGAACCTCGATAAATAGGAAAAGAAATATTGGCAAGATTTTAGATGGAGAAACTCGAAGTGAAAAGACATGGGGAAAAATATGCAAGTGTGTTAAGGTGATTCCGAAGCAAAGGAATAATTAATAAATATAGCTCTCTAAAATAATGAGAGACTTTTATATGTTATAAAGAGAAGTCATCTTCCCTCGATTTAAATGGACCGAAGGCCCACACGGTTTATTTAGGTTGAGATGCAAAAAAATAAAAATATGACATGATGGCATGATGACATGATGCAATGCAAAAATAAATAACACAAGCACAAAGAACCACACGGGCAACCCGGAACATCTGGAATCTTCGGGAATCTTCTGGAATCTTCTGGGACGTCGGTCTCGGGCGTCACAACTCTCCCACACTAACAGAGGATCTCGACCCGAGATCCTAGAGATATCACCGGGTAAAAAAAAACGAAAAGGAGGAGGTAAAACAAAGTTGCTTCTTTGACAGACGAGTGAAACCAAAGAACCTTGAGAGGTTGAACAAGTTGAAAGAAAGAATGCAACAGAGATGAAAGAAGTTAAGAGCACTCCGTTAGAAAAGAGGAACAAGGAGCACTATGAGAACCTTGAAGGTTGAAAGACAAGAAACAAGAGCTCACGGACCAAAAGAATATGAAACTGCAAGGGTATAGCCAAGGAAGAAGAATGACAGAATTTGGACAGCACTTCGTCTGAAAATGGAAGGAAATGAACAAGAATTTGAGGAGATGGAATGATACTTGATGAAAACAACAACATATTGCCTCCGAAACAATTAAAAGAATGGCACAAGGTGCAAGAAAAGAATTCAGACAGCACTCCGGTTGAAAATAGAGGCAAACTTGATAAGATGAGAGAACTTGAATGAAGAATACAACACTCCGGTTAAATGATAAGCAAGGGAAAAGAACATGATCTCGATAAAACGATATGATGGTTAAAGAGATCAACATTACAAAGCCTCCGGAATGAAAGAATAGAATATAGATCAATGAAAGAAATGAATGGAGAAGAAAAAACAACTTCTCCGGCAAATGAATTGAAAGAGCATCCTTACGAAGAAGGGTTGAACGGAGTTGTTGGAAAAATCAACAACGAAAAGAATAAGCTCATGTGGGCTTATGGAAAACATCTCAAAATTATGAGGTGACAACCAGCCACTAACAGAAACAAATTGCTTGGGTTGAGATCAACAAGGAGATGAAAAGCTTATTTCATCGGAATGATAAATGAAGAACTTGGGTCATTTATAAGCACCCTAATAGCAACAATTCTTAAGGAAAGCTTTTAGGTGAATTATAACCCAAGATAACTCCAATGAAATAAAAGAGGGGTTGAAAGGATCTCCTAAATAGAAAGAAATGATGGTTTTAATTATCTCATACTTGACAACTCGTGAATCATAAAACATGAAGGAATTGACAAGAATGACATAACACCATCTGAAAAGATAAGGTAGAAAGAATTGCAATTAGAAAGCATGATGAAGAATTTTTTTGAGCTCCAACAAGAATCTTGATGAAGACTTCGAGTATGAATTAAAACATGATGATGAACCACCATGAAAACTCCGGTAATGAAAGCATGAGAAAAGAAAGGTGAAAAGAATAAGATTCAAGGCCTGCGATGAATTAGATGGGGCTTGAAATGATATAATTGAAACAACATGGATCTCCGGAAAACAAGATGAAGAATTTAGAACCGAGAATATGATGAACAAGCTCTGAAGGAAGGGATTAAAACACCTTGAAGGAATAAGAATAAGAATTATGTCATGCATCTCCTTCACCAATTTAAATTGATGACAACCAAGGATTTGGCATACTACTTATTCTCGTTGGAAAGGATTAAAGAGAGATCTAGCACAAGCTGAGAATAGTTTTGAACGACTCACGGGTAGGATTATGAAAAGAACAAAAGAATTAACACGATAACAACGGAAGAGTAAACTAGAATGAACCACCGTAAGAATATGGAACCGAACGAAGAGACATCAATGAAGAATATTTGGAGGACGAGGTTGAAAACTGAGAACGAAGAAATCTTCTGAAATGATGGCCTTCGGAGGATCACAAAGAAAAGAATTCATGAAGAATCTTGAGAGAACGGCCAAGATTTAAGAGAAACACTTCTCCGATCTCCAAATGTTGAAAATGAAGACGAGAAATGCCATGAAGAATTGTTGAGCACTCCGGAATGAAGAATTAAAAAGGTTGAACCAATGAAGAAAAGAATTGAACGCGATCTTGGAGAAGGCATGTGACTGATGTAAATCATTCTTACGTCACACTAAGAAAAGAATTTAAGTATACTCCAGAAAACATAGAAGAGTCAGGTAAGATCCTGGGAAAAGACCTGTGGGTTAGGGCCCACTCAAAGAAATCACCGTTGGAAAAGATTGCTTAAGAGATATTGCATCGGTTGAATTAAAAGGCTTGAATAAGAAGACAATGCTCAAAATAGCTTGAATGGATTAAGAATGGAATTATGAATCTTCAGCACTCCGGATATGAATAGCAAGAGGAGAATGATTAATTGGTGCACCGGAATAAGAAAGCATTGTGAAAAGAGGAAAAGGATAAGATCAACACCAAATCTTGAATTAAAACCACCGGAAGAATCTGAGAACAAAAGAATGATGAACTTGAAGCTCTTGAGCATCTTGACGATAAATCACCGGATAAGAACATTGAAGGAAAAGAATGAAGAAATATCACATGAATAAAATGGATACTTCATTAAGAATTGCTGGCTCCAAGAAGATGGGTGGGAGGGTGGGGAAAACAAAGACAACTTGGGATGAGCAAAATGGACACCGGTTGGAAAGAATTTAACATGACCATCTTGATGATCAAGAAGAAATAGCACTCCCATAGAAGTATGAGAACACCGATTAGGAAAGGTATGGAATCAACATTTGACATCGAAGCAACTCGAATACCAGAATCAAAACGAAACAAAGGATAGATATGCAACATGATCTTCACAATATCATTCGAACAGAGAATTGAACGAATGAATTCTGCAGGTACATCACTTGTCGAGAAGCCAGTTGGAGAGCAAAAGGTAAATAAAAGAACAAGGTGTAGAAGAACAAATACAAGATAGAAGCTTCGTTCGACATCTTCGTGCTGAAAGCTCATGGAACATGTTACCAAAGGGTTTTGCAATCCCCGGATCAGCATAGCCATGGACCCTTTAAGATGCAACTCCCGATCAGAACAAGTCCATAAAACCACTTCACTCAATGTAGAACCCCAAACTTCATATCGAGCATCCGTTGGAAGAATGCCTAGAACTACTTGATTAACCCACCTATAGATTTCCGAAAGTTTCCAGTTATGCAATCAGGTGTTGGGGATACACGGGAAGCACCGCGCAATCAACTCTAAACCTACATCCAGGTGTATCCATCCTTCAACACATAACCAGTCGTTCTCGGAAACTGTTTACCTCGGACCTTCGAAAACGCATCCACTATAACAAGCTATGGCAATACTCTCGAACTACCTCCCCAGTACTGGGTGATGTCGGGGTTATCTTGCCACTGGCCGTATAGGAGAGATTTTCGATGTCGGCCGTCTTAAGTATTTAGTACTGTCACGATATGCTTGTGTCAATGATACCCCGAAGCTCAACTCCTCGGTAACAGGAGGCATCGAGAACAATATCCTTGTCACAAGAGCATCGAAACAATCCCAGAATACTCGCGGGATCCTAAAAAAAAATTTGGTGCAATTTTGAAAGTAGAAAAGAAAAGAGTAATCGTCAGGAGTCCTCACCAGAGAGAAAGGGGATGAGAAGCAAAGAAATCCTACTCTCCGATATAATATAGGACTCAAAAAGTTTCCAGTGTGTGCCTAGACTCAACCGTCAACGATTCGATCAATCAGTGGGGCTTCTAGGTCGGAGAAGGCTCTGAATACCAACTTGTAATGCCCAGGATGGAACTATACCTCCTACGTGTCGAGGCACGACTTAAAGGCATAAGTCCATCCTAGAATGATCTCAAGTTTGGTATCTTTGCACGACTCATGTACAAGAGGGATTAAAATGCAAAAGGAGATAGTTGGCTTACACTCGCCACTTCACACAAAACATTACATAAACAAATCATCATACAAAACATCACAGCCCATCTAAGGGTAAGATCCAAAAGAAAGATACCAAAACAACAAAAGCCACAGGTCAGGATCGAATCCTAGTAGAAACCACTACTGAACATCGAAACGTCACAAGCAAACGGCCACAAGCTTCATCGAGCTCCCGATGAAGTACTTGAACCAGCTCCTGCATCAACTCGGCTGAACCTGCATCTGGTGTGGTGAAGTAACTGTGAGCCACAGAGGACTCAGCAATCCCGTTCCCGGGTAACAAGACTATTTAAGCCTTGGGTGTGGACAAGGCTGAAGAAAAGAATATGAGGTGAAGGAACAAACAAGAGTCTGCAGCAGCAACTAGCACTAACTTACGTAAAAGAGAGCGAGAAGAGAAGTGCATCGGTCGAAAGATGATCACGAAGTGATCCTAGCTAAAGCCGGTCAAACATAACCCCACCGTGTTCAACTCCCGAATCCCTATTCGGAAATTGACAGTCACGGTACACGCTGGTAGTGTATTGAAACATTGTGTCAAGTTATCTACAACCGGAATTAACAAGCTCCCATCTGCCACATAACCACGGGCACGGCTTTCGAAAGTTCAAACCCTGCAGGGGTGTTCCAACTTGACCCATTACAAGCCCACGATCCGCGGAGTCGCAACTCCATAGTTGGGAAGACCCGAGTATTCTCGGAATCCCGTGCTCAAGTTAAACCGAACTAAGGTAAGGCTAATCCAGCAAATCCTCCCGGCGTGTCGACACCCTGATAGTAGCCGCGCGTATCTAGGTCTCAGGACACGACCGGATGGGCGATGCTACAGGACCCAAACCTCGAGTTTCCCCGTGGTGGTTCCCGCAGGACCCCCGTTTGGGACCAACACCATCGGCACTGGCCCCCCCTGCTATGTAGAAATAAAGGATCCTCGAGGGAGCGACCCTCTATGCAAATTTAATTAATTAATTAAGTTGTTATTATGAGGCAAATAGTACCAAAAGTTGGGACTTGCTGGAAAAGACTTAGCACTTAGCGGTTTATCAAGGGGGTCCCATACACCCCAACCGTGTTAGGAACGCAAAATCAAGGAACATAACACCGGTTTATACGGTTCCTAACGGCATGAGTGGAACAAAACACCAAGCAAAAGGCTTAGCCTTCCACCCTGCCAGTATATAGATGATTTCATTTTTAAGCATTTATATAGTGTGATATAACCCAACCAAACTTCAACATGAAGCAAGCATCTTCAATCTTCACCTGCAACTAACAATGCTATAAGAGAGGCTGAGCGAAGCGTACTTAGCCAAGCAACGGTTTGCGTAGGTAGGGTGGTTAAACATGGCAATGGTTACAAGTAGGAGGCTGACAAGAAGACATGGGCATCGAGGCAAAACTATAGATCGAGACTACTAGCAATAGGCAAAGATAGTAATGGTATCCGGGTTCGGTCATCTTGCCTGGGATTCCACGAGGGAGAAGAACGGATCCAAGAAGACGGAGCAACACTGACGAGAGAAACCTCACAACTCCGGAACGAAACCGAAGCTAACAAGAGAAGCAACCGGAAAGAAAACAAACACACGGTAAACACACACATCATAAACAAGGCATACGATGCACAAACAAGCATGATGCATGTCCGGTTTAATTATGCATGGCATGGCAAAGTGCACAAACAACACTACAAGTTAAGTGGAGATCAATATGCAACGGGTTGCATATTGACGAAACACCACATTTAATTATTTAGTTGACTCTCATTATTTACAAGACAAGATTAAAAGTTTTAAACATGGCAAGAGGTGAAACATAAAGAAACTACACTATTAGACAATTTAAATGAGGCCGGAAAAATAACAACAACAAGTCCGGAAAAAATCCCCATGAGCATGTTTATTAATTATAAGCAACAACAAACACACATATTAATGTTGTTAACATGATGCGGATGACATGATCAAGTTTATGCAAGTTATTAAAAGGTTGACTTAAAGGAGATAAGAAGTATTTGTCACCGTGGTGGAAGAAAAAGGTGCCACGGCAACGATCCGAAAATGAAGCAAAGGCAACAACTCGGTTCCGGTAACTCGTTGAGAGTCCGGTGCAAAATGTAGACGAAGCGAGTCAAACGAGATGATGGGGTGTTCCCGTTGCCGGGTTCCCACGAGTCGGTGACGAGGCAACCGAGGGACAACAAAAGGGACGAAACGGACACGGAGCTCACACGAGAAACATTACATACAACACAACAAGCATGCACGGGTCACGTCTCGGGGTTATACCTTCGAAACACTCGTTTCGGGACGGTTCGAGAGCGTCGAGGAAGTAGCCGTAGTAGTGGAAGTAGTTGTTCACATCCCGTAGAGGTACACGGGGCGACGGTAGGGGTACTTGTCCATGAAGTCGTTCTCGTCCGTAGTTGTTCACGGTTCTCCGGCGACGGTAGACGTTCGGGCGACGGTAGTGGTACTTGCGGCGTCGTGGTACTCGTTCACGTAGTCGTACACGGATGTAGTTGTTCACTTCTCCGAAGGGTACTTGTCGCGTCGTCTTGTGTCGGCGTTCGTAGGGGTACTTGGTCGGGTCATGTAGAGGTACTCGGTGTCATCTGTCCAAAAATTACAGCACGGGCAACACACACAACAACAAAAAAAACAACAGCAGCAAAACAAGGCTGCACGGAGACGAGGCCACGGCTGCAGCAAGATCTCGCGCGCGGACGGAGGGAGACGGATCCGGCGAGGCAGGGAGCTCCTTGGTGAGATGAAGAAGGAGGCCGTCGGGCTCGGGGCGTTCCGGGCCGAAGGGCGAGGAGGCGCGCGGAAGACGTTGCTGTCGCGGAGGAGGGAGCCTCGGAGCTGCTGGCCCGTCGGAGAAGAGGGCCTGGCCGACGCTCGCCGGGCTCGGGGCGGCTTGCTGGAGGACGGCCGCACGGGGTGACCAGGCGCTGGATTCCCGCGGCGAAGGAGGCAGTGGCCTCCGCGGGGAGGACGGAAGGGCGGCTTGCTCGCGCAGAAGAGGAGGCTCGGAGGCTCGAAGGGAAGGGATCGAGAGGGTTCTGCGAGGGGGAAGCAGAGGCTCGGCCTCGAAGGGGAAACGGGCACGGGGCCTCTGGCGGCGCGCGGGGGGAGCGAGAAGGACTGGGAGGAGCGAAGGGAGATGCAGTCGGGATGCTAGGGTTGGATGGGGAGGCTGCGGGCTGGTTGAGGTGAGGAGAGTTGGGCCGAAGTGGCCTGAGGGAGAAGCGGTTGGGCCAAAAGGGAGAGGGAAGGAGGCCTGAGCTGCTGCTCTTATTTATAACTCTTAGCAGAAACAAATAAAAACAAAAGAGAGGAAAAAGAAAAAGAGGAGGGGGGGTTAGGCAAGAATTAGGTCAAAGGTTATTTTTCCCGGGCTCGTAAAAATGAGCACGACCGGAGAAAAATACAAAAGGCCAGGACGGAAAATAATTCAAACATATTTGAATTTAATTCAAATAGTTTTGAACTAAGACTTGATGATTGAAGTGTCCAAAAATGTTGAGGATTTTAGGAGGAACCTCGATAAATAGGAAAAGAAATATTGGCAAGATTTTAGATGGAGAAACTCGAAGTGAAAAGACATGGGGAAAAATATGCAAGTGTGTTAAGGTGATTCCGAAGCAAAGGAATAATTAATAAATATAGCTCTCTAAAATAATGAGAGACTTTTATATGTTATAAAGAGAAGTCATCTTCCCTCGATTTAAATGGACCGAAGGCCCACACGGTTTATTTAGGTTGAGATGCAAAAAAATAAAAATATGACATGATGGCATGATGACATGATGCAATTCAAAAATAAATAACACAAGCACAAAGAACCACACGGGCAACCCGGAACATCTGGAATCTTCAGGAATCTTCTGGAATCTTCTGGGACGTCGGTCTCGGGCGTCACACAGAAGGGGAAACGACACGTATGTATCATTGCCACTAATGATAAAACAATGAGATTCATATCTTACGCCATAGATATATGGATCTTTTCTACATCATGTCATCATTCTTAATGCATTACTCCCTTTTTCCATGAACTTAATACACTAGATGCATGCTTGATAGCGGTCGATGTGTGGAGTAATAGTAGTAGATGCAGGTAGGAGTCGGTCTACTAATCTTGGATGTGATGCCTATGTAATGATCATTGCTTGGATATCGTCATGATTATTTGAAGTTCTATCAATTGCCCAACAGTAATTTGGTCACCCACCGTTGCTATTTTTCTCGAGAGAAGCCACTAGTGAAACCTACAGCCCCCGGGTCTTCTTTCTCATATATTTGCCTTCACGATATATTTGCCTTTGCTTTTATTTTCGGATCTACTAAAACAAAAACCCAGAAATACCTTACTGCAATTGATCATATTTATCAACCAATGTACCAATATTTATCTCTCTCTCACGTTCATTACCCGAAAGGGATTGACAACCCCTTTAACACGTCGGGTTGCGAGGTGTTGTTTTTTGTGGGCAGGTGTTGTTTACGTTGTGTTGCTTTGTTCTCCTATTGGTTCGATAACCTTGGTTTCACATATGAGGGAAATACCTACCACCGATGTGCTACATCATCCCTTCCTCTTTGGGGGAAAACCAACGTAGCTTTAAGCGACATCAAAAGGAATTTTCTGGCGCCGTTGCCGGGGAGGATCTTCAACATAACCAGGTTCCTAATCACAAATCTCATGTACTCGCAATTTACATTATTTTCCATTTGCCTCTCGTTTTCCTTTCACCCACTTCACAAATATTTGCCGTTTTATTCGCCTCTCTTGTCTCTAGTCTTGATGGCTAGCGTCCCTACTCTTCCTTTGTCACCCGATTTTAAAGTTCTCTACTTCAAGCCAAGACAAGGAGAAAATCTGAAAGATGCCTGGTATAGGCTAATGGAATTGTATCATGTTTCCAATCTAAAGGGGGATGCTAAGGTTTTGCTTCCTAATTTTTACATAAGATTAGCTTTGCATCATAGACAAATTCTTGATTTTGCCGCTAAAGGAAATTTTATTGAGCTTGATGCAAACGTTGCCTATGAAATTTTGGAAGGAATTTTGGGAATTCCTCCTCAAATGAAGGGGTTTTCTTTCACCCCAGAGGGAGTTCAAATGTTGGAGAAACTTGGTGATTTGCATAAACATATGGTTGAAATACAGAAATATAATGAACCCCTCAAGCACCTCAATGGTAGTATCAATCGCATGAACACCTTAATTACTCTTTGCAACAAGCGTTTGGATATCTTGGACCTTAAGATGGTTTCTTTCCGGAGAATTTAGGGAAGCTTAAAGAGCCTCCCGGGTTTTAGAAAACCTTTACAAAAGTTAACAAAACTTCGGAAGACAAAACTTGAAATCCTAGTATTATGCCTAGCTGAGGGCGTAAAACAATAGCGCTTGTTGGGAGGCAACCCAATGAATAAAATTTATTTTTACTTTTTGCTTGCTGTTCTTGAGTGTTTACACAATTATGTTACTTGTATGATTGTGTTTTTTGTGTTTTAATTAGTGTTTGTGCCAAGTAGAACCGATATAATCTTCTTGGGTGATAGTTGTTTGATTTTGCTGAAAAAGACAGAAACTTTGCGCTCACGAGAAAAAATATCATTTTTAACAGAAAAGTGATTTTTAGTTGATTCTTTTCGTAGAAGATTAATATAAAAATTGCTCACATGGCCCTATTTGTTTCAAGATTTTTAGAGGTCCAGAAGTTTTCGAAACTTCCCGATTACTATAGACTGTTCTAGTTTTTGACAGATTCTGTTTTCTTTGTGTTGTGTGCTTATTTGGATGGCTCTATGGTTTTCTTTGATGAGTTTTTTCCATAGAAAAGTTGGAATACAGTAGATATAATACAAAAACAAAATATGAATTGCTTTGACACAGTACTTATAGTAGTGGTTTGCTTTCTTTCACTAACGGATCTCACGAAGGTTTTGTTGAAGTTTTGTGTGATTGAAGTATTCAAGTTTTGGGTTATCTTACGATGGACGAAGGAAGGATGTAAGAGCCGAATCTTGGGGATGCCCCATCATCCCAAGCTATTAATCCAAAGATGAGCAACCAACTAAGCTTGGGGATGCCCCCGAGTGGCATCCCCGCTTTCTTCCAGCGACTATTGGTATTTCACTTGAAACTATATTTTTATTCGTCACATGATATGTGTTTTGCTTGGAGCGTCTTGTATGATATAAGCATTTGCTTGTTTTCTTTTGATTTTTAAGTCGTCAATCCTTGCTGTAAACACCTATTTGAGAGAGCCAAAATTATGCCATGACTTGTTAGAATAGCTCTCTATGCTTCACTTAAATCTTTTATGAGCTAGGACTTGCTCTAGTGCTTCACTTATAGCTGTTAGAATAGCTCTCTATGCTTCACTTAAATCTTTTATGAGCTAGGACTTGCTCTAGTGCTTCACTTATAGCTGTTTGAGCATAGCGTGCTTATTTATTTTTGAAGAAATACTCTCTTTCTTCACTTAGATTTATTTGAGAGTTAGTAAATTTTAAAGAAATTATCTCTGGCTTCACTTATATTATTTTGAGAGAAAGAAACAAAATTGTTATGCTCACGATCTTCACTTATATTTGTTCAAGCGTATCAAAAGCAACACTTGAAAATTAGTCCCAAAGTGATAGATATCCAAGAAGGATATAATAAAAACTTTCATGAAGATCATTTGACAAAATAAACTTGATTACTTGTAATAGTGTTGAGACATGATGATGTGATATGTGAGTCATGTTGATGAGTAATTGTGCTTTAGTAAGAATACTAGTGTTAAAGTTTGTGATTCCCTATGCAAGGATGAAAGTCAATAATTATGCAATGTAATTATATCCTACTTGTGGTGCATTATTCAATGTTATTTATGCTTAATGTTTGCTTACGATATTATTTCTTTCATGGTTGGTCGCTTCCTAGTCTTTTGCTAGCCTTCATTTGGCACTAATTATGAGCTCTACTTGTGCATCCAAATCCTTTATCCCGCTTTTGCCATATGAGTCCACCATACCTACCTATATGCGGTATTTCCTTGTCGTTCTAAGCAAATTTGTATGTGCCATCTCCAATTTTCAAAATAAATTTCCCGTTTGTGTGCCCGTACCGCTCGCGAGGCGGTGAGTGGTGGCCAATATTTTCCATGCTGGATGTGTTATTCTCATGATTAGTGTTTATTCACTTGTCATTGCACGAGAGTATGGCAAAGGTATTAGGGATGCCCAGTCCCGAAATGAAAAAAATTACTTTATGCTGTCATATAATAAATTCCTTGGAAAGTGTTGGTATGGAAGGCAACCGTGGATTCGGCTAGCCATGGCTTGTGAAAGTTTGGTGGAAAAGGAATAAACTTTATTTTCTGTTTGGGAACCGCCTATGATATATCTAGCATGGAAAGTGTTGCGAACCTCAAGTCGTTCTCGTTGGTGGGAAAAGTATACCTCCCAAAAAAAATATCTCTCGATTTCAGCTTTGAGCTTTGGCACCTCTACAAATCCCTACTTCCCTCTGCGAAGGGCCTTTCTTTTACTTATACATTTTTTATTTTTGAATTTGATTCTCCATCTTCCCTTACAAGCACAAACTAGGAAACGCTATAATCGTACTTGAGCATTGGATGTAACTAATATGCGAATGCGTTTCATGAATGGATCAATGAGATAGCACAATGGGCTAGGGATAACTTATTTTAGCATTGATATTTTCAAAGACATGCTTGCTTGTTGATATGCTTGAGTATCTAAATTATTATGTCAAAACTAGACTATTGCTTTGAACCATATAAAAGTCTGAATGTCCATCCTATAAAGAAAAGAATATGATATGACTTGATAAACAACACTCCACATAAAAAATTCTGTTTTTGTCACTTACCTGCTCGAGGACGAGTAGGAGTTAAGCTTGGAGATGCTGATACGTCTCCAACGTATCTATAATTTTTGATTGTTCCATGCTGATATATTATCATTCTTGGATGTTTTACAATCATTTTATAGTCATTTTATATCATTTTTTGGTACTAACCTATTGACATAGTGCCAAGTGCCAGTTGCTGTTTTCCGCATGTTTTTTACGTCGTAGGAAATCAATATCAAACGAAGCCCAAACACTGCGAAACTATTTTTGAGATTTTTTCTGGGCTAGAAGGAAGACAATTGGCCCTGGTGGCACTTGGGGAGAGTTCCGAGGTGGGGACAACCCACCAGGGCGCGCCAGGAGGCCCAGGCGTGCCCTGGTGGGTTGTGCCCACCTCGGGTGCCCCCGGATCGCCTCTTTGATCTATAAATACCCCAATATTCCCAACACCCTAGGGGAGTCGATGAAATATTGATCCAGCTGCCGCAGGGTCAAGAAACACCAGATCCAATCTAGACACCATCACGGAGGGGTTCACCACTTCCATTGGTGCCTCTCCGATGATGCGTGAGTAGTTATTCGTAGACCTTCAGGTCCATAGTTAGTAGCTAGATGGCTTCCTCCCTCTCTTTTGATTATCAATACAATGGTCTCTTGGAGATCCATATGATGTAACTCTTTTTGCGGTGTGTTTGTTAGGATCCATTGAACTTTGAGTTTATCATCAGATCTATCTTTTTATATCCATGAAAGGTATTTGAGTTTCTTTGATCTCTTATATGCATGATTGCTTATAGCCTCGTATTTCTTCTCCGATATTGGGTTTTGTTTGGCCAACTTGATCTGTTTATCTTGCGATGGGAAAAGGTGCCCGGTAGTGGGTTCGATCTTACAGTGCTTAATCCCAGTGACCAAAGGGGAACCGACACGTATGTATCGTTGCCACTAAGGATAAAACGACGAGATTCATATCTAATGCCATAGATATACAGATCTTGTCTACATCATGTCATCATTCTTAATTCATTACTCCATTTTCCATGAACTTTATTCACTAGATGCATGTTGGATAGCATGTGTGGAGTAATAGTAGTAGATGCAGGCAGGAGTCGGTCTACTAATCTTGGACATGATGCCTATGTAATGATCATTGCCTGGATATCGTCATGATTATTTTAAGTTCTATCAATTTCCCAACAGTAATTTGTTCACCCACCGTTGCTATTTTTCTCGAGAGAAGCCACTAGTGAAACCTACGCCCCCGGGTCTTCTTTCTCATATATTTGCCTTCGCGATCTATTTGCCTTTGCTTTTATTTTCAGATCTACTAAACCAAAAACCCAAAAATAACTTGTTGCAATTTATCTTATTTATCAACCAATCAACCAATATTTATCTCTCTCTCACGTTCGTTACCCGAAAGGGATTGACAACCCCTTTAACACGTCGGGTTGCGAGGTGTTGTTATTTGTGTGCAGGTCCTATTTACGTTGTGTTGCTTGGTTCTCCTACTGGTTCGATAACCTTGGTTTCACATATGAGAGAAATACCTACCGCCGCTGTGCTGCATCATCCCTTCCTCTTTGGAAAATAACCAACGTAGCTTTAAGAGACATCAGTGTGCTCCCCACTCATGGCCCATATGACCCATATATTCCCCCGGGGTTTGCGGTAACCCCTATGGTACTCCGATAAATACCCGATACACTCCGGAACACATACGGTGTCCGAATACTATCATCCTACATATCAATCTTTACCTCTCAACCATTTCGAGACTCCTTGTCATGTTCGTGATCATATCTGGGACATCGAACAACATTCTATCACCAATCATATAACTCATGTAATACTATATCATCATCGAAC
>LR738713.1:303799042-303823178 GCA_902687465.1 Secale cereale
AGGCTAAGCCTTTTGCTTGGTGATTTGTTCCACTCATGCCGTTAGGATCCGTATAAGCCGGTATTATGTTCCTTGATTATGCGTTCCTAACACGGTTGGGGTGTATGGGACCCCCTCGATAAACCGCTAAGTGCTAAGTCTTTTCCAGCAAATCCCAACATTGGTACTATTTGCCTAATAACAAACTAAACTTGCATAGGGAGTAATTAACCCTCTTTCTTAATCAACAACCCCGGGCCAGTGCTCCACATGAGTGTTGGTCCGAAACGGGGAGTCTGCGGGGCCGCCTTGGGGCAACCCGAGGTATCTGGTATCCACCCGTAGAATCGCCCATCCGGTCGTGTCCTGAGACCTAGATACGCGCGGCTACTATCAGGGTGTCGACACGCCGGGAGGATTTGCTGGATTAGCCTTACCTTAGCTCGGTATATCTTGAGCACGGGATTCCGAGGATACTCGGGTCTTCCCACTTTGGAGTTGTGACTCTGCGGATCGTGGGCTTGTAATGGGTCAAGTTGGAACACCCCTGCAGGGTTTGAACTTTCGAAAGCCGTGCCCGCGGTTATGTGGCAGATGGGAGCTTGTTAATTCCGGTTGTAGAAAACTTGACACAATGTTACTAATACACTACCAGCGTGTGTTCCGTGACTGTCAATTTCCGAATAGGGATTCGGGAGTTGAACACAGAGGGGTTATGTTTGTGAGCTGTAGCTAGGATCACTTCGTGATCACTTCTCGCCGATGCCTTCTCTTCTCGCTCTCACTTGCGTAAGATAGATGCTAGTTGCTGCTTCAGACTTGTTCTTTCTTCAGCCTTTCCCTCACCTAAAGGCTTTGATAGTTCTGTTACCCGGAGACGGGATTGCTGAGTCCTCTGTGGCTCACAGTTACTTCACACACCAGATGCAGGTCCAGCTGTGAGCTATCCAGGTGATGGCACCGAGCTGGATTGGGAGTACGACGAGGAGCGTAGTCGTTACTACGTGCGCTACCCGGACGATCAGTAGTGGAGTCTCTTACTAGGATTCGATCCTCCTGTGGTTGTCTTTTATCTGAGTTTGGTACTTTGACATTTGGCTTTTGCCCTTAGAGGGTTGTAGTGATCTTAATGAATGATGTTTGAGACTTGTACTGTTATTCTGTGACGTGGCGATTGTAAGCCAACTATTTTCAGTTTACTATCCCTTCTTTTACATGAGTCGTGCAAAGATTACCAAACTTGAGATCATTCTAGGATGGACTTATGCCTTTAAGTCGTGCCTCGACACGTAGGAGGTATAACTCCATCCTGGGCATTACAAGTTGGTATTCAGAGCCTTCTCCGACCTAGGAGCCCCCACTGTTTGATCGAACCGTTGACGGTTGAGTCTAGGCACACACTGAAAACTTTTTGAGTCCTATATTATATCGGAGAGTAGGATTCTTTGCTTCTCATCCCCTTTCTCTCTGGTGAGGACTCCTGACGTCTACTCTTGTCTCTCCTATCTTCAAAATTTGCACAAATTTTTTTTTTAGGAATCCCGCGAGTATTCTTGGATTGTTTCGATGTTCTTGTGACAAGGATATTGTTCTCGATGCCTCCTGTTACCGAGGAGTTGAGCTTCGGGGTATCATTGTAACAAGCATATCGTGACAGTACTAAATACTTAAGACGGCCGACATCGAAAATCTCCCCTATACAGCCAGTGGTACGATAACCCCGACATCACCCAGTACTGGGGAGGTAGTTCGGGAGTATTGCCATAGCTTGTTATAGTGGATGCTTTTCGAAGGTCCGAGGTACACAGTTTCCGAGAAAGACTGGTTATGTGTTGAAGGATGGATACACCTGGATGTAGGTTAGAGTTGATTGCGCGGTGCTTCCCGTGTATCCCCAACACCTGATTGCATAACTGGAATATTTCGGAAAACTATAGGTGGGTTTTATCCAGTAGATCGTAGGCATTCTTCCAACGAATGCAGGTTAGTGAGTTCGGGGTTCGACATTGAGTGAAGGAGTTATATGACCGAGGTTACTATCAGGAGTTGCATCTTAAAGGGTCCTTGGCTATGCTGATCCGGGGATTGCAAAACCTTTTCGTAACGCGTTCATATGCTTTCAGCACAAAGATGTTAGAACGAAACTCCTCTCTTGTGTTTGTTCCTTTCCGTACCTTGTTGTTTTTATTATTTATCCTTTTGATCCCTTTGTGGCTTCTCGTGAAGACTGATGTTATCAATTAACTGAGAAATTCATTCGTTCCTCTTGTTCGGATGATTTCATTCGTTCTTAATTGTTCGAATGATTATTGTGAAGACTTGTTGCAATTCATTCCATTGATTCAGCTTATTCCTTTTGTCAATCAATTGCTGATTCGTGGTCATCTCTTACAGGATGGCTCCGAAAAAGGTTCCGAATGCCAACCCAGAGGTGGAAGAGGTCCCAGAACGTCCTCCTTCCCCTCCTCCTCCGCCTGAGGCTTGGAGAGCAATTATGCAGACTACTGCTCAGAACACTCAGTTGATGATGCAGATGATGCAGCAAATGCAAGCTATGCAAGCTAATCAAGCTAATCAGGGCGTTCCAATGAACCAAGGCAACTTCTTTCAGCAGCACCATGCTACCCTCAACCAGTTCTTGGCCAACAATCCTAAAGCTTTCAGTTACTGTGTCGACCCTCTTGATGCTGAAGATTGGCTGACCGATATCAAGAAGCATTTTGAGTGCAGTAACGTGAAAGAAGATGACTATGTGAAGTTTGCAGCCTTCCAACTGAAAGATCAAGCAGCTGACTGGTGGCAGCAGTACAAAGACTCATGGCCGGGTCAAGTGATCTCATGGGAGAATTTCTGCAAGGATTTCCGCTCGCATCACATTCCTACAAGTGTTATCGAGGGTATGCGTGAGCAATTCCGCAACCTCAAGCAGGGCTCCATGTCAGTCTATCAGTATAATGTCAAGTTCCAAAACCTCGCTCGCTATGCAAAGCAAGACATTCCTGATGCAAAGAGTAAAATCTATCAGTTCCGTGGAGGTCTCAAAGATGAACTTCAGCTTGCTCTCACTTTGTTCGAGCCAGACGAATTCGATAAGTTCTATAATATGGCTTTGAAACAAGAAGCAGCTCAGCTTAAGATGGAGGCTTCTAAGAAGAGAATTCGAGATGCTGTTCACTCTACCTCATCGTCTCAGTTGGCTGCGAAACAACAGAAATTCTGGCTTCCTCCTCCTCCAATGATTCGAGCTCCATACAACAACTCCAACAACAAGAACTCTAGTGGTCGTGGTTTCTCCCACCCACCCAACCCAAGCAACCAGTCGAAGAAGCAGTTTCAGTCTCAAGGCTCCAAGTCCAGTGGCTCTCAGTTCCGTCCTCTCTCTGAAGTGGTGTGCAACAAGTGTGGCCAGAAGGGTCATTATGCCAACAGATGTCCGAATCCGAAGCGTCTTCCTCCTCCACCACCTGTGAGTTCAGCTATTGTCAGGCATGATCCAAAGGCAGCAAGGGTTAATCTGATGAATGCAGCACAAGCAGAGGCTTCTTCTGATGTCATTCTGGGTAACCTTCCAGGGAACTCTTTTCCAGCTAAAGTGTTATTTGATTCGGGTGCATCATGCTCTTTCATGTCTCAACCTTTTGCATCCAAGCACAGTATTGCCACTTCAAATTTGCCTCAGAAGTTGCAAGTTGTTTCTCCGGGCAAGATTATGACTTCTAGTGTTTATGCTCCGGATGTTTCTATTCACATGGGAGACTATCGTTTTCTGGCTAAACCGGTGATTCTTGGTCATTCTGA
The DNA here is from genome assembly GCA_902687465.1 of Secale cereale. NCBI lineage: Eukaryota > Viridiplantae > Streptophyta > Magnoliopsida > Poales > Poaceae > Secale > Secale cereale. Next base: position 303,802,820 of record LR738713.1, read on the forward strand.
CATCGACCTCATTCTCGGAATGGATTGGCTTTCTCAGCACGATGCTCACATTGATTGCGCTCAAAAGGAAGTCAAGTTGACTCATTCTGATGAAGATGTGATTATCTTCGCCTCCAGGGATAATACTATTCGGCTTTTCTCTCTTAATGATAAGGGTGAAATTAATGCCATAGAGCAAATTCCAGTGGTGAATGAATATCAAGACGTCTTTCCAGAAGATCTTCCAGGCATGCCTCCACACCGTCAGGTGGAGTTTGTCATTGAACTCGAGCCGGGCACCGAACCTGCTTGCCGGCGTCCATACAAGCTCTCTCCGGATGAATTGAAGGAATTGAAGAAGCAGCTTGATAAGCAGGAGAGTATGGGTCTCATCAGACCGAGTACATCTCCGTGGGGCTGTGGCGTCTTATTTGTCAAGAAGAAAGATGGCACGGAGCGTCTCTGTGTTGACTACCGGCCACTGAACAAGAAGACGATTAAGAACAAGTATCCGCTCCCCAACATCAACGAACTCTTTGAGCAGCTCAAAGGAGCTAAAGTATTCTCTAAGCTTGACCTCCGAATGGGCTATCATCAAATTCGCATTCGCGAGGAAGACATTCCCAAGACGGCCTTCAGAACGAGCTACGGTTCATACGAGTATACCGTCATGTCCTTCGGTCTCGCCAATGCTCCTCCTACCTTTTCAAGGATGATGCATTACATCTTCAACCCCTATACTGGCGAATTCGTGCTTGTGTATCTGGATGATATTCTGGTGTTTTCCAAGAATGAAGAAGATCACGAAAAGCACTTGCGTCTGGTTCTTGATCGACTCCGAGAACATAAATTCTATGCCAAGTTCTCAAAGTGCGAGTTTTGGCTCGATAAGGTTTTGTACCTGGGCCACATTATCTCTGCTGACGGTATTGCGGTTAATCCCGAGAAAGTTGAAGCAATTGTCAACTGGGAAGCTCCTCAGAACGTCAAGCAGCTCCGCAGTTTTCTGGGTCTTGCCAGCTATTGCAGAAGGTTTGTGGAGAACTTCTCCAAGATTGCCAAGCCTCTTTCCAACCTCCTTCAGAAGAATGTCAAATACTTTTGGTCTCCCGAGTGTGAAGTGGCTTTGAAAACCCTCAAAGAGAAGCTTGTCTCAGCTCCAGTTCTGACTCCTCCGGATGAAACCAAGCCATATGAAGTGTTCTGTGACGCTTCTCTTCAAGGTCTTGGTGGTGTGCTTATGCAAGATAAGAAAATTGTGGCATATACTTCTCGGCAACTCAAGCCCAGTGAGAAGAACTATCCCACACATGATCTCGAGCTAGCAGCTGTGGTACATGCTCTGATTACGTGGAGACATCTGTTGTTGGGCAGAAAGGTCGACATCTTCACTGATCACAAGAGCTTGAAGTACATCTTCACACAGCCGCATCTGAACCTCCGCCAGACTCGTTGGGTCGAGATGATCCAAGAGTACAACCCCAGCATTGAGTACACTCCAGGCAAGGCGAATGTGATTGCAGATGCTTTGAGCAGAAAGGCATATTGCAACAGCCTTCTTATCAAGCCACACCAGCCTGAGCTTTGTGAAGCTTTCAGGAAGCTCAACCTTTAGGTTGTTCCGCAGGGTTTTCTTGCAAATCTCCAAATTGCTCCTACCTTGGAAGATCAAGTCCGTGAGGCCCAGCTCAGTGATACCATGGTGAAGAAGGTGAAACATGGGATTGCAAAGGGCACTCCAAAATATAAGTGCTTCCGTGTTGATGAGAGAGATACCTTGTTCTTCGAGGACAGACTCGTTGTTCCCAAAGGTGATCTCAGGAAGCTTATAATGGAAGAAGCTCATGACTCTCTCCTTTCCATTCATCCTGGCAGTTCCAAGATGTATCAAGACCTCAAGCAATCTTACTGGTGGACACGCATGAAAAGGGAAATTGCCCAATTCGTGAATGAATGTGATGTATGCAGAAGAGTGAAAGCAGAACATCAACGTCCAGCCGGTCTTCTCCAACCTCTTCCTATTCCTGAGTGGAAGTTCGACCACATTGAAATGGACTTCGTCACTGGCTTTCCTAAATCCAAGCGAGGCAATGATGCGATCTTTGTGGTGATAGACAAGCTTACCAAAGTCGCTCACTTTCTTCCAGTCAAAGAATCAATCAATGCAGCTCAACTTGCAGAGTTGTACACTTCCAGAATTGTGTCCCTACATGGCATTCCTCAAGTGATATCCTCAGACCGTGGCAGCTTGTTCACATCAAGGTTCTGGGACTCCTTTCAGTCCGCCATGGGCACGAAGATCAGGTTCAGCACTGCCTTTCACCCTCAGACTAGTGGTCAAGTCGAGCGTGTGAATCAGATCCTAGAAGATATGCTCAGAGCCTGTGTCATCTCCTTCGGCATGAAATGGGAAGACTGTCTTCCATTTGCCGAGTTCTCTTACAACAACAGTTTTCAAGCAAGTGCAGGCAAAGCACCGTTTGAAATTCTCTATGGCAGAAAGTGCCGTACCCCTCTCAACTGGTCTGAAACAGGCGAACGCCAACTTCTTGGCAATGACTTGATCTCTGAAGCCGAGGAAATGTGCAAAGTCATACGTGAGAATCTCAAGGCCGCTCAGTCACGTCAGAAGAGCTACTATGACGGAAAGCATCGTGATCTGGCTTTCGACATCGGTGATCATGTCTATCTCCGAGTGTCTCCGATGAAAGGAACCCAATGGTTCGGTATCAAAGGAAAGCTTGCTCCTAGATACATCGGGCCTTTCAAAATTCTTGGCAAAAGAGGCGATCTAGCCTATCAGCTCGAGCTCCCTTCCAACTTTGCAAATGTTCATGATGTCTTCCATGTGTCTCAGCTTCGCAAATGCTTCAAGGCACCTGAGCGCATGATTCCGTTTGAGGAGATTGATCTTCAACAAGACCTTTCCTACCGAGAGCATCCAGTTGCAATTCTCGAAGAAACCGAACGCAAGACTCGCAACAAGTCCATCAAGTTTCTGAAAGTCAAGTGGTCACATCACACAGACCGAGAAGCTACCTGGGAACGAGAAGATCATCTTGGTTCCGAGTACCCTTCCTTTTTCCAGTCCTAGATCTCGGGACGAGATCTTTTTGTAGTAGAGGAGAGTTGTAATGCCCCGGATGTAATACTTTCCCTTTTGGGCTTATAATAAATCTCCGGCTTCATCTATTTCCATTCCGGGTTCTTTGTCTTTCGGGCTTTCGTCGTTTTGTGGTGTGAGTGTGTGGCATTCATTCATATCATGTAGTCATGTGCATTGCATTGCATTTGTGTTGTGGGTTGCATCCGGTTCGTGGCGTTTCTTCCCGTTGTCCGTTTCGTGTTCCGGAGCTCCCTCACGTGTCCGTGACGTCCCGTAGGCCTACTTTGTTGTTCGGGCGTTTTTCGTTACCGGTGTGCCGCGAGGTTGTTTTGTGTGTTGTTGTTTTGTTGTGTGCAACCCGCCTCTCAAATCTCGTCTCGTTTGGACTCCGTTGACTTTTCCCTCCGTTGTCCGTGTGGGTCCGATGTGCCTTCACTTCGTGTCCCGGAGATACCCCTACTGCTTTCTTTTATCTCCGTCTAGGCCTTTTATATCAACCCCCGCGATCGGATCCGTTGGATCACGATCGGAGGGCTCCTAAACACCCCTAGTCTCCAAACCCTAGCCTAAACTGCTATATATAGACCCCTAGTCTATTTTGGCATGTCCCCTAGCTTCTTCCCCCTCCTTTCCCTAAAATTCTGGATCCACAAATCACCACCAGCCACTTGTCTCCTTCCTCCCGCAGATCTGCCCGGATCCCGAAGGATCCTTCGATCCAAGCCGCGCTGCAGCACACGACCAGATCGCAGGCGCCGGGCGCGTGGTCAACGCCGAGCCTTCCCAGTACCGCGCCAGGCGACCGATCGATCCATCGACCGCGCGGCCAGTTCGACCGTACCGAGCCGGCCTCTTCGCCGCGTCGGCCTCGACCGCATCGGGGCCCCTGGACCACTTGGCCGCCCCGGGCCGTACGCCGCTCGCCAGGTCCGGCTCGGGCCTTCCCTCACCCGCACCGCAGGCCCGATCGCCATCTCGCCGCCTCCGCTACAGCGCGCCTCCCGGGCCACCGCACCAGCCACCTGGACTCGGCCCGCTCCAGGCGCTCGCTCCGCGCGCCAGGCCGGCCTCTCCGCACTGGGCCGCGCCCCCGCGACGACCGGGCCTGCTCCACCGAGCCGCCAGGCCGTCTCCCGCCGGGCCGCCGCTCTTCAACTCCACTGGGCCGCCGCCGCTGCGGGTTCCAGATCCGGCCCGTACTGTTCATCTCAGATCTGATCTAGAGGTTGACCTAAATCCCTCTAAGTCTCTGTTTTCTCTGTTCTGAATGCAAACTTTGAACTGCTCTAAATTTGTGCCTGTTGCTCCGTTTTGCGCGTGTAGCATGTCCAGATGTTCGTGGAGATGTCCTCTACGTTTTACCTGTTGTAGTCATGCATGTTAGAGGTCTTCTAGACACTTGTTTTGCTGTTGCAAGAGTGCATGATGATATAAACTGCTGTTATGTGTTATTTGCATGCCACCTTTGACATGTGATATCTTTTAGCTCGTTTGTCCAAACGATGCAAATGACATGTCCACGTGTTCGTCTTGCCACGAACTACGTGTTGCTTGTGATAGGTTGCATGGTAGATTTATCATTTCCTTGTTATCATCGTTGCAAAGTGCCATGTTCACATGTTGTGTTTTCACTTGTTATGAAATGCCATCTTGTTGAGCTCGTTGCAATCGTTGTGTTCACCTCAATGAAGCATGCTTGTGTGTTTCGGGATCACCTTCATATGTATTTTGATGAGGTGCTTACCCTTTGCCATGTTTAGTTTCGAGGTGACTTAAACATGCTCTTTTACATGCTATGATGATGTTGCTGTTTTGGGACTTAGTGAAATTTCACTAAGTCTGAAATCTGTAACGTTCCGATGCCATGTTCGTGTGATGTTGTAGGACAAAGCATGATAGTTTTTGGGGTGGATTTTGATTGTTCCTTGAAGTATATATTGTTGTCTTTCCATTCATGTCCTCACATGTCCATTTGAGTGGCTGTAGCATGTTTATCTTTTGCTCTAAAGTTTCAATAAAATTCTGCTGCCAGAATTTTATTTCAAAGTTCAATATGTCCAAGATCATTGCTATTGATCCGTGACTCCGTTGGGGGTGCACTTTGGACCTAGTTGCTGTACTATGTATCTAGTTTGTGTTCAAGTCCTTTGCCATGCTTTTTGGGTGCTGTAGATTAATTATTTTGAGCTCCAAAGATGCTATGTTGCTGTAATTTTCAGTTTTCGCTCAAATCTTGTTTCGGGCATAACTTTTAGCCCGTAACTCCGATTTCAGCGAGTCTTATATCAAACTTGGGTGATTTTCTGTGTAGATTAATAATATCAGGTTGTTATCTTGTTTTGAGGTGTTTTGCTTGAGTGATGTTTTCCGTGCTCCATGTGCATCTTTAGTGCATCCATCATGCATTCATGTTTTTCGAGTGCGCATTGCATTTTGTTGATTGGTGCTTGGTGTGTTTGTCTTGTTTAGAGCCGGAAGCTGAGAACGAGTTCGAGGTTGAGCACGAGGTTTCCAACGAGTTTGAGCACGAGGACCCTTCTTACGATCCGAACGTCTTCTCTTCAGGCAAGATGACCGAACCCCGATAACTTTACTATCTTCGCCTATTGCTAGTAGTCTCGATCTATAGTTTTGCCTCGATGCCCATGTTCTTCTTGTCAGCCTCCTACTTGTAACCAATTGCCATGTTTAACCACCCTACCTATGCAAACCGTTGCTTGGCTAAGTACGCTTCGCTCAGCCCTTCTTATAGCGTTGCTAGTTGCAGGTGAAGTGAAGATGCTTGCTCCATGTTGAAGTTTGGTTGGGTTATATCACACTATATAAATGCTTTAATTGAAATCATCTATATATTGGCAAGGGTGGAAGGCTAAGCCTTTTGCTTGGTGATTTGTTCCACTCATGCCGTTAGGATCCGTATAAGCCGGTATTATGTTCCTTGATTATGCGTTCCTAACACGGTTGGGGTGTATGGCACCCCCTCGATAAACCGCTAAGTGCTAAGTCTTTTCCAGCAAATCCCAACATTGGTACTATTTGCCTAATAACAAACTAAACTTGCATAGGGAGTAATTAACCCTCTTTCTTAATCAACAACCCCGGGCCAGTGCTCCACATGAGTGTTGGTCCGAAACGGGGAGTCTGCGGGGCCGCCTTGGGGCAACCCGAGGTATCTGGTATCCACCCGTAGAATCGCCCATCCGGTCGTGTCCTGAGACCTAGATACGCGCGGCTACTATCAGGGTGTCGACACGCCGGGAGGATTTGCTGGATTAGCCTTACCTTAGCTCGGTATATCTTGAGCACGGGATTCCGAGGATACTCGGGTCTTCCCACTTTGGAGTTGCGACTCCGCGGATCGTGGGCTTGTAATGGGTCAAGTTGGAACACCCCTGCAGGGTTTGAACTTTCGAAAGCCGTGCCCGCGGTTATGTGGCAGATGGGAGCTTGTTAATTCCGGTTGTAGAAAACTTGACACAATGTTACTAATACACTACCAGCGTGTGTTCCGTGACTGTCAATTTCCGAATAGGGATTCGGGAGTTGAACACGGAGGGGTTATGTTTGTGAGCTGTAGCTAGGATCACTTCGTGATCACTTCTCGCCGATGCCTTCTCTTCTCGCTCTCACTTGCGTAAGATAGATGCTAGTTGCTGCTGCAGACTTGTTCTTTCTTCAGCCTTTCCCTCACCTAAAGGCTTTGATAGTTCTGTTACCCGGAGACGGGATTGCTGAGTCCTCTGTGGCTCACAGTTACTTCACACACCAGATGCAGGTCCAGCTGTGAGCTATCCAGGTGATGGCACCGAGCTGGATTGGGAGTACGACGAGGAGCGTAGTCGTTACTACTTGCGCTACCCGGACGATCAGTAGTGGAGTCTCTTACTAGGATTCGATCCGCCTGTGGTTGTCTTTTATCTGAGTTTGGTACTTTGACATTTGGCTTTTGCCCTTAGAGGGTTGTAGTGATCTTAATGAATGATGTTTGAGACTTGTACTGTTATTCTGTGACGTGGCGATTGTAAGCCAACTATTTTCAGTTTACTATCCCTTCTTTTACATGAGTCGTGCAAAGATTACCAAACTTGAGATCATTCTAGGATGGACTTATGCCTTTAAGTCGTGCCTCGACACGTAGGAGGTATAACTCCATCCTGGGCATTACACTTAAGTCTATTCGAATCATGTTAGCAATTGCCACATTTTATGATTATGAAATTTTGCAAATAGATGTCAAAACTGCATTCCTTAGTGGATTTCTGAAAGAAGAGTTGTATATGATGCAACCAGAAGGTTTTGTTGATTCTAAAGGCACTGACAAAGTGTGCAAGCTCCATCGATCCATGTATGGACTGGTGCAAGCATCTCGGAGTTGGAATATACACTTTGATGAGGTGATCAAACCATATGGTTTTATACAGACTTAGAATGAAGCCTGTATTTACAAGAAAGTGTGTGGGAGCACTACAACATTTCTGATAAGTATATGTGAATGATATATTGTTGATCAAAAATGATGTAGAATTTTCTGGAAAGCATAAAGGATTGCTTAAAGGATTTTTTCCATAAAACACCTCGGTGAAGCTGCTTATATATTGGGCATCAAGATCTATAGGGATAGATCAAAGACGCTTAATAGGACTTTCACAAAACACATACCTTGATAAAGTTTTGAAAAAGTTCAAAATGGATTAGTCAAAGAAGGAGTTCTTCCCTGAGTTGTAAGGTATGAAGTTGAGTAAGACTCAAAGCCTGACCACAGCAGAAAAATAGAGAGAGAATGAAAGTCATTCCATATGCCTCAACCATAGGTTCTATAAAGCATGCTATGCTGTGTACCAGACCAGATATGTGGCTTGCCACGTGTCTGGAAGGGGGTACAAAAGTGATCCAGGAGTGGATCACTAGACAACGGTCAAAATTATCCTTAGAGGAATAAGGAAATGTTTCTCAATTATGGAGGTGATAAAGAGTTAGTCATAGGGTTACACCGATGCAAGCTTTGACACTAATCCAGATGACTCTGAGTATCCATCTAGATACGTATTGAACGTCGAAGCAATTATCTAGAGTGGCTCTATGTAGAGCATTGTAGACATAGAAATTTGCAAAGTACACATGGTTCTGAATGTTGCAGACCCGTTGACTGAAACCTCTCTCACAAGCAAAACATGATCATACCTTAGAGTGTTAATCACATAATGATGTGAACTAGATTATTGACTCTAGTAAACTCTTTGGGTGTTAGTCACATGGCGATGTGAACTATGGGTGTTAATCACATTGCGATGTGAACTAGATTATCGACTCTAGTAAACTCTTTGGGTGTTAATTACATGGCGATGTGAACTAGATTATTGACTCTAGTGCAAGTGGGAGACTGATGGAAATATGCCCTAGAGGCAATAATAAAATGGTTATTATTATATTTCTTAATCATGATAAAGGTTTATTATTCATGCTAGAATTGTATTGACTGGAAATCTAAATACATGTGTGGATACATAAACAAATACAGTGTCCCTAGTAAGCCTAGCTCGTTAATCAAAGATGGTTAAGGTTTCATAACCATGGACATGAGTTGTCATTTGATAACGGGATCACATCATTATGAGAATGATGTGATGGAAAAGACCCATCCGTTAGCTTAGCATTTGATCGTTCAGTTTATTGTTACTGCTTTCATGTATGTCAAATACATATTCCTTTGACTATGAGATCATGCAACTCCCGGATACCGGAGGAATACCTTGTGTGCTATCAAACGTCACAATGTAACTGGGTGATTATAAAGATGTTGTACAGGTATCTCCAAAGGTGTCTTGTTGGGTTGGCGTGAATCGTGATTAGGATTTGTCACTCCGAGTATCGGAGAGGTATCTCTCGGCCCTCTCCGTAATACACATCATAATATGCCTCGTAAGCAAATGACTAATGAGTTAGTCATGGGATGATGTATTATGGAACGAGTAAAGAGACTTGCCAATAACAAGATTGAACTAGGTATAGAGATACCGGCGATCGTATCTCGGGCAAGTAACATACCAACTGACAAAGGGAATTATGTATGTTGTCTTAACGGTTCGACTGATAAAGATCTTCGTAGAATATGTAGGAGCCAATATGGGCATCCAGTTTCCCCTATTGGTTATTGATCGGAGAGGTTTCTTAGTCATGTCTACATAGTTCTCGAACCCGTAGGGTCCGCATGCTTAACATTCATTAACGATATATTGTTATATGAATTATGTGATTTGGTAATCGAATGTTGTTCGGAGTCCCAGATGAGATCACGGACATGAAGAGGAGTCTCGGAATGGTCGAGAGGTCAAGATTGATATATAGGACGATGGTATTCGGACACAGGAAGTGTTCCGAAGGGTATCGGGTACTTATCGGGTCACCGGAAGGTGTTGCGGGAACCCCCGGCAATCCTATGGGCCATATGGGCCTTGTGAAGGAACACACCAGACAACAAGGGGCTGGTGCTCCCTATAGGGCAATAGGAGGAGGAGAAGTAAAGGGGGAAGGGAAAGGAATGTGTGGATTAGGATTCCCACTTCCTTCCCTCACCCTCTCTTTCCTTCCCCTTCATGCATACATGGAAAGGGGGGGGGGGGCGCAGGGCAAGGTAGGGCCCCTAGGGGGCGGCGGCCAACCCTAGGGCGTGCCCTGGCTGCCTCCCCAACCCTCCCACCTATATACATGTGGGGAGGGCGTGCCTCACAAGGACACACAACATTGTCTTAGTCGTGTGCGGCACCCATATCCACTGTTTACTCCCCCGATCATATTTTCGTAGTGCTTAGGTGAAGACCCGCGGAGATCACTTCACCATCACCGTCACCATGCTGTCTTGCTGACGGAACTCATCTACTAGCTCCACGTCTTGCTGGATCAACAATGCGAGGGACGTCACCGAGCTGAACGTGTCCAAAACGCAGAGGTGTCGTGCGTTCAATACTTGATCGGTTGAAGCACGAAGATGTTCGACTACATCAACCGCGTTGTGAAATGCTTCCGCTTACGGTCTACGAGGGTACGTAGACACACTCTCCCCCTCGTTGCTATGCATCTCCACGGATAGATCATTGCGTGTGCATAGATTTTTTTTTGTTTTCCATGCAACATTTCCCAACACACGGGAGGTGTACCTAGCTGCGACACCCTGTCGATAGCAGGCAAGCGCCGACGGATCCCCTCTTGCTGTGCGACACGCCGCGCCTCTCTCTCTGCGGCGCTCCAACGGTCTCACCGTGCGGTGAGCCACAACCTATTGGTGCGGACGCGCCTAACTTGCTCTGCGGCGCGCCATCGATCATGTTGTGCGCCGAGCTGCAGCCTCTCGGAGCTGACATGCTTATCTTGATCTGTGGTGCTGAAGCGCCATGCGCTATGGGTCTGCTCAACCCTAGCGATGACGGGCATCACCTTGTCGTCCATCGTGTTGCCGGGGAGCACCTCGGCCTCGACAGGCTGTGGCACCTTCTTCTTTTCCTCGTCGAGGAGGTTGATGGCAGAGGCGGCACTTTGGTGTGTTGGCATGCTTGGAAAAGGTGGATGTGCTAAAGGTTGCATTTGTTGCCTCCGTGCGTCGCACACCACCTAGTTTTATGCGCAATATCGCTGGGTGGCGGCGGGAAACCGGTGAGGAAATGGTGGGAAACGGTGGCGTGTTCAGAAAATGCCATCAATTAATAGAAACTTAGCATAGAAGGAACATCGAGCTAGCATAGCGCGTGCGGGCACATTGCTTGCCCAAGGCTATGATTCATATACTTGTGTGCCCATCAGAGCACACTATTCATAGTAAAGAATATTGTTCCATTTATCCTAGTAGAGCAGTGGCGGCAAGCGTCAAAAGAAGTACATGATGATCAGATGATCGTTTATCCTAGTTAATTATGCATGTAATAGTTTACTTTGGTGTGTGGAAATGGCATGTGTGTACTAGCCACATATGTAATTTGATGTTTGCCGCGTATCACACACATCTAGTTTAAATGAAACATTTCTGTTCTCTTAGCTCAACACAAACAGTTTATCAAATGAACTTTATGCTCTGCATTGCACACACCTTTATCTAGCTAAACCGTTTCTGTTGTGTTATCTAAGAGAAAATAGTTCAACTGATTGAACCGTATGCCGTATATCACACACACACCTTGATCTGGCTGTACGTTTCTTTTGTGTTGCCTAATCACAAACAGTTTATCCGAGTGAACTGTATGCCATATATCGCACACGCCTTCATCTGGTTGCCCGTTTCTGTTGTTCTGCCTCATCGCAAACAGTTAATTGAACTGAACCGTATGCCCCGCATCGCACACACAAAAATCTGAACCGTGTTTTATGTATCCTCCATTGCAAATGTTTTGCATCTTTTTTGATGGTTTGTTTTACATCACTGTTTGTGATTAATGCATCACATGCTCATACGTCTCCAATGTATCTATAACTTTTGACTGTTCCATGCTGTTACATTATCATTCTTGGATGTTTTATAATCATTTTATAGTCATTTTATATCATTTTGGGTACTAACGTATTGACATAGTGCCAAGTGCCAGTTGCTATTTTCTGCATGTTTTTTACATCGCAGGAAATCAATATCAAATGGAGTCCAAACACCGCGAAACTTTTTGGAGATTTTTTTGGGCGAGAAGACACCCATTGGGCCAAGCTGCACCTGGGGGTGCCCTGAGGGGGGCACAACTGTAATGCCCCGGATGTAATACTTTCCCTTTTGGGCAATATATAATATCTCTGGCTTCATCACTTCCATTCCGGGTTCTTTGTCTTTCGGGTTTTCGTCGTTCTGTTGTGTGACATGGCGAGTGTAAGCCAACTATCTTTTCAGTTTTCCATCCCTATTTTTACATGAGATGTGCAAAGGTACCAAACTTGCGATCATTCCAGAATGGGCTTATATCTTTAAGTCGTGCCTCGACACGTAGGAGATATAGTCCCATCCTGGGCATTACAAGTTGGTATTCAGAGCCTTCTCCGACCTAGAAGCCCCCACTGATTGATCGAATCGTTGACGGTCGAGTCTAGGCACACACTGAAAATATTTTGAGTCCTATATTTATATCGGAGAGTAGGATTTCTTTGCTTCTCATCCCCTTTCTCTCTGGTGAGGACTCCTGACGACTACTCTTGCCTCTTCTACTTTCAAAAATTGCACCAATTTTTTTTAGGAATCTCGCGAGTATTGTTGGATTGTTTCGATATCCTTGTGACGAGAATATTGTTCTCGATGCCTCCTGACATTAGGGGTTGCGGCAGTGTCCCGGGGAGTTGAGCTTCGGGGTATTGTCGTCACAAGCATATCGCGACAGTACTAGAATACTTAAGACGGCCGACATCGAAAATCTCTCCTATACGGTTAGTGGCAAGATAACCCCGACATCACCCAGTACTGGGGGGATAGTTTGGGAGTATTGCCATAGCTTTGTATAGTGGATGCTTTTCGAAGGTCCGAGGTAGACGGTTTCCGAGAAAGACTGGTTATGTGTTGAAGGATGGATACAGCTGGATGTAGGTTTAGAGTTGATTGCGCGGTGCTTCCCCTGTATCCCCAACACCTGATTGCATAACTGGAAACTTTCGGAAATTAATAGGTGGGTTTATCCAGTAGATCGTAGGCATTCTTCCAATGAATGCAGGTTAGCGAGTTCGGGGTTCTACATTGAGTGAAGTGGTTTTATGGCCGATGTTCCAATCGGGAGTTGCATCTTAAAGGATCCTTGGCTATGCTGATCCGGGGATTGCAAAACCCTTTCGTAACGCGTTCCATAAGCTTTCAGCACAAAGATGTCGAACGAAGCTCCTATCTTGTGGTTGTTTCCATCTGTACCTTGTTGTTTTTCTTATTTACCTTTTGTCCCCTATGTGGCTTCTCGTGAAGATTGTTGTTATCATTAAACTGAGAATTTCATTCGTTCCTCTTGTTCGAATGATTATTGTGAAGACTATGTTGCATTTCAATCCGTTGTTTCAGCTTATACCTTCTTTCAATCAATTGCTGATTCGTGGTCATCTCTTTCAGGATGGCTCCGAAACGGGTTCCCAACGCTAACCCAGAGGGTGAAGAGGTCCCAAATCGTCCTCCTTCCCCTCCTCCTCCGTCTGAGGCTTGGAGAGCGATTATGCAGACTACAAACCAGAACACCCAGATGTTGATGCAGATGATGCAGCAGATGCAAGCTAATCAAGCTAATCAGGGTGCTCCAGGGAACCAAGGCAATTTCTTCAACCAACAGCACCATGCTACTCTCAACCAGTTCTTGGCCAATCAACCAAAGGCTTTCAGTTACTGTGTCGACCCTCTCGATGCTGAAGATTGGATAACCGATATCAAGAAGCATTTTGAGTGCAGTAACGTAAGGGAAGAGGACTATGGGAAGTTTGCAGCCTTCCAACTCAAGGACCAAGCAGCTGACTGGTGGCAGCAGTACAAAGACTCCAGAGAAGGGCGTGTGATCTCTTGGGATAATTTCTGCAAGGATTTTCGTTCTCACCACATTCCAACAAGTGTCATCGAGGGTATGCGTGAGCAATTCCGCAACCTGAAGCAAGGCTCTATGACTGTCTACCAGTATAATGTCAAGTTCCAAAATCTTGCCTGCTATGCTAAGCAAGATATTCCAGATGCCAAGAGCAAGATCTATCAGTTCCGTGGAGGTCTGAAAGATGAACTTCAACTTGCTCTCACCTTGTTCGAGCCTGATGAGTTTGACAAATTCTATAACATGGCGCTTAAGCAAGAGGCAGCCCAACTGAAGATGGAGGCTTCCAAAAAGAGGATTCGAGATGCCGTTCACTCCTCCTCATCTTCTCAAGTGGTCGCGAAACAACAGAAATTTTGGCTTCCTCCTCCTCTAGTGATTCGAGCTCCTTACAACAACTCCAACAACAACAAGAATGCTGGTGGTCGTGGTTTCTCCCACCCACCCAACTCCAACAAGCAGTCCAAGCAGCAGTTCCAAGTTCCAAGACCAAGTGTTCCTCCTACTCGTCCTCTTTCTGAGGTGACTTGCTACAAGTGTGGCCAGAAGGGTCATTATTCCAACAAGTGCAACAACCCAAGGCGCCTTCCGCCTCCTCCTCCTGTCGGTACCGCTATTGTCAAGCATGATCCGAAGGCAGCAAGGGTGAATCTGATGAATGCAGCGCAAGCGGAGAATTCTTCTGATGTGATTTTGGGTAACCTTTTAGTTAACTCTTTTCCTGCAAAAGTGTTGTTTGATTCGGGTGCTTCATGTTCTTTCATCTCTCAACCATTTGCATCCAAGTACAATTTTGACATCAAAAGTCTGCCGAGGGAGTTATCAGTTATTTCTCCGGGGAGACGAATGCATTCCAGTATATATGCTCCGGATGTTTCTATTCGCATGGGTGATTATCGATTTCTGGCCTCTCCGGTGGTTCTTGGTAATTCCGACATCGACCTTATCCTCGGAATGGACTGGCTTTCTCAGCATGATGCTCAAATTGATTGTGCACAGAAGGAAGTCAAGATTACTCATTCCGATGATGATGTGATTATCTTCGCCTCCAGGGATAACACAATCATGCTTTTCTCTCTCAATGACAAGGGCGAAATGAATGCCATCTCTCAAATTCCGGTGGTTAACGAATACCAAGACGTCTTTCCTGAAGAACTTCCAGGCATGCCTCCTCATCGGCAAGTGGAATTCGTCATTGAACTCGAGCCGGGTACTGAGCCAGCATGCCGGTGTCCGTACAAGCTCTGTCCTAAAGAATTGAAGGAGTTGAAGAAACAGCTTGATGAACAGGAGCGTATGGGTCTCATCAGGCCTAGTACGTCTCCTTGTGGCTGTGGTGTCTTATTTGTCAAGAAGAAGGATGGCACGGAGCGCCTCTGCGTCGATTACCGGCCATTGAACAAGAAGACAATAAAGAACAAGTATCCACTCCCCAACATCAACGAACTGTTCGAGCAGCTCAAAGGAGCTAAAGTGTTCTCTAAGCTCGATCTCCGAATGGGCTATCACCAAATTCTCATTCGCGAGGAAGACATCCCCAAGACTGCCTTCAGAACGAGCTACGGCTCATATGAGTATACAGTCATGTCCTTTGGTCTCGCTAATGCTCCACCTACCTTCTCGAGAATGATGCACTACATTTTCAACCCCTACATCGGCGAGTTTGTGCTTGTGTATCTGGATGACATTTTGGTATTTTCCAAGAATGAAGAAGATCACGAAAAGCACCTCCGTCTCGTTCTCGACAGACTCCGTGAACATAAGTTCTATGCCAAGTTCTCCAAGTGCGAATTTTGGCTCGATAAGGTCTTGTATCTGGGCCATATCATCTCCGCTGACGGTATTGCGGTAAACCCTGAGAAAGTTGAAGCAATTGTCAACTGGGAAGCTCCTCAGAACGTCAAGCAACTCCGAAGCTTTCTTGGTCTTGCCAGCTATTGCAGAAGGTTCGTTGAGAACTTCTCCAAGATTGCCAAGCCTCTTTCCAACTTGCTGCAGAAGAATGTAAAGTACTACTGGTCTCCAGATTGTGAAGTGGCATTCAAAACTCTCAAAGAAAAGCTCATCTCTGCTCCAGTTCTTACTCCTCCAGATGAGTCCAAGCCCTACGAAGTATTCTGTGATGCTTCTCTTCAAGGACTTGGTGGTGTGCTTATGCAGGACAAGAGAATTGTGGCATACACTTCTCGTCAGCTGAAGCCAAGTGAGAAGAACTACCCCACACATGATCTTGAACTAGCAGCTGTGGTACATGCTTTGATTACGTGGAGACACCTGCTGTTGGGCAGAAAAGTCGACATCTTCACCGATCACAAGAGCTTGAAGTACATCTTCACACAGCCGAATCTGAACCTCCGCCAGACTCGTTGGGTCGAGATGATCCAAGAGTATGATCCCAGCATCGAATACACTCCTGGCAAGGCGAATGTGATTGCAGATGCTTTGAGCAGAAAGGCATATTGCAACGGCCTTCTTATCAAGCTGTTCCAGCCTGAGCTTTGTGAAGCATTCAGGAAGCTCAACCTCCAAGTTGTTCCGCAGGGTTTTCTTGCAAATCTTCAAGTTGCTCCTACCTTGGAAGATCAGGTCCGTGAGGCCCAACTCAGTGATGCTATGGTGCAGAAAGTGAAACATGGTATTGCAAAGGGTACTCCTAAATACAAATGCTATCGTGTTGATGAGAGAGATACCTTGTTCTTCGAGGACAGACTCGTCGTTCCCAAAGGTGATCTCAGGAAGCTCATAATGGAAGAAGCACATGATTCCCTCCTTTCCATTCATCCTGGCAGTTCCAAGATGTACCAAGACCTCAAGCAATCTTACTGGTGGACACACATGAAAAGGGAGATTACCCAATTCGTGAATGAATGTGACGTCTGCAGGAGAGTGAAAGCAGAGCATCAACGTCCAGCCGGTCTTCTCCAACCTCTTCCTATTCCCGAGTGGAAATTCGACCACATTGAAATGGATTTTGTCACTGGCTTTCCTAAGTCCAAGAGAGGGAATGATTCTATCTTTGTGGTGATTGACAAGCTTACCAAAGTCGCTCACTTCCTTCCAGACAAAGAATCAATCAATGCAGCTCAACTTGCAGAATTGTACACTTCAAGAATTGTGTCCTTACATGACATCCCTCAAGTTATCTCCTCAGACCGTGGAAGTTTGTTCACTTCTAAGTTCTGGGACTCCTTTCAGTCTGCCATGGGCACTAAGATCAGGTTCAGCACTGCATTTCACCCTCAGACTAGTGGTCAAGTCGAGAGAGTGAATCAGATTCTAGAAGACATGCTCAGAGCCTGTATAATATCTTTTGGCATGAAATGGGAAGATTGCCTTCCATTTGCCGAGTTCTCTTACAACAACAACTTTCAAGCAAGTGCAGGCAAAGCTCCGTTTGAAATCCTCTATGGCAGAAAGTGCCGTACCCCTCTCAACTGGTCCGAGACAGGTGAACGTCAACTTCTTGGCAATGACTTGATCTCAGAAGCCGAAGAAATGTGCAAAGTCATACGTGAGAATCTCAAGGCCGCTCAGTCGCGTCAGAAGAGCTACTATGACGGCAAGCATCGTGACTTGGCCTTCAGCATTGGGGATCATTGTGACACCCGAAGACCGACGTCCCAGAAGATTCCAAATGTTCCGAGTTCTTCCGTGTGTTTCATTTGTGCTTGTGTTATTTATTTTTGCTTTGCATCATGTCATATTTCTTTTGCATCTCAACCAAATAAATTGTGTGGACCTTCGGTCCATTTAAATCGAGGGAAGAGTGATTTCTCTTTATAACATATCCTCCCAATATTTAGGGAGCTATATTAAAAAATATTCCATTTGTTTGGAATTAACCCAACACACTTGCATAATTTTTCCCCATGCCTCTTAATTCAAGTTTCACCGTCAAAAACCTTGTCTATATTTCTTTTCCCGTTTATCGAGGTTCCTCCAAAATCCTCAACATTTTGGACTCTTCAAATACCCCCATTCATATTCAAATCATTTGAATTTAATTCAAATGAGTTCGAATTTATCTCTTGCTTTCTTGCCTCTTCTATTTTTCGTGGACCGTGGACATTTTGCGAGTCCAGGAAAAATAACCTCTTGCCAAAAATCTTCCCCTAACCTTTCTTTTCTTTCCTCTTCTTTTATTTGTTTCTGCTGCGTTTTTATTTAAAGAATCGTGGCAGAGGGCAGCCCAGCCGGCCTCTAAGGCCGCCGCCTCAGTCTTCAGGCCTCTAGGCCATCTCAGCGCCGCAGGCCGGCCCAACCGCCCTTCCCTCCCCGCAGCCCAGGCGGCCTAACCTAGCTAGCGACCGAAGCAGCATCGCTCCTTCTTTCTCTCCCTCAGCGCCGCCGCTCTTCCCTCGCTCATCTCCCTCGTTCACTCTGTCGCCCGAGCCCCTGTTTCCCTCGATCCCTCTCTCTCGAACTCCCAGTCCTCCCGCAGCGACGCCCCAGCCTCGCTTTCCCCGCTCGCAGCGACCCCATCTCCCGCCTCTGCTCCGGCCTCCCAGAGCCGCCGCACTGCTCTCCATGGACGCGACTCTCCAGCGCCGCGTCGCGCCCCCATCCCCTGCCTCATCTTCTTGGCGCGCTTCCCGCCACCTCGCCAACCACCGGCGGCCCAGGTCGCCGGAGCCAGCAGCCGTGCATGGCCCGCAGCGCCCAGGCCCTTGCCTCGTCGCCCGCCGGCCAGGAGCGCCTCCCTCCGTGCAGCCACATCCGGCCGAGGCCGAGCCCTCGACCGCGCCATGGCCCCTGCTGCCTCCAATCCAGCGCGCCGTGGCCTCCCTCCGTCGCCAGGGCCGCGGCCCCGAGCGCCCCGTCCACCCCGACAGCGCCGGTGACCGCCCCTGCCTCCTCACCACGGCCACCGCGCGCCTCCTCGTCCTCCCGCGCCGGAGCAGTCCGGCCAGAAGCCCGCGCGACCCTGCGCCTTGCCTCCTTGTTGCTGTCTCCATGGAGCCCGAGCATGGGTTTTCTTTTGCTAGTTACGGTTCTGCCAAGTTGCTGCCAAGTGCTCGGAGCCTTCGGTTCCACTGAGTACCACTACGTCACAAGAGCCAAGTACCACGACGATGCACCAAGTTCGTCTACCGCCGCCGCGGAATCGCCAAGACGACATGTACAACTACGTGGATTCGCCGAGAACGACTACACACGGGACCCGTCAAGTTCGACTACAAGAAGAAACGCCAAGTTCCACTACCGTCGCCAAGTCCCGAGACCGACAAGTTCCACGACGACCCCGAGTACCACTACACATGACGATGCGACAAGTACCCCGACAAAACGTGTACGACGACCGTCGCCGAAGAACCATCTACCACTACCGTCGCCCCGAAGACGTCCGATGCCGCGACAAGTACCTCTTCGGAAACGTGAACGACTACGAACGGAACGACTACTTCCTCTACGACCCGTGTACCACTACTTCCTCTACGATCTTGAACCCCTCCGAAACGAACGTTTCGAAGGTATAACCCCGAGACGATGCCCGTGGATGAATGCTTGTGTTGTATGAAATGTGTCCCTTGTATGCTCCGTGCCCGTATCGTCTTTTGTTGTGCTCCTCGGTTGCCTCGTCGCCAACCCGTGGGAACCCGGAAGCCGGGATCACCCACCTTTCATCTTGTTCGACTCGCTAACGCCATCTTTCTTTTGCCCCGGTCTCCTAACGAGTTACCTGAACCGAGATGTTGCGTTGCATCATTTTCGGATCGTTGCCGTGGCACCTTTTCTTTCCACCACGGTGACAAATACTCCTTATCATCTTCATGTCAACTCTTAATAAAAATTGCATAAAACTTGATCATGTCATCCGCATCATGTTAACAACATTAAAATGTGTGAATTGTTGTTGCTTAAATTGCTAAACTTGCTCATGGGGGTTTTCCGGATTTTGTTGTTGTTATTTCCGGCCCCATTAAAATGTCTAAATAGGTAGTTTGCTCTTGCTTCACCTCTTGCCATGTTAACAAACATTTAATCTTGTCTTGTAAATAAACGAGAGTCAATTAAATAATTAACATGTGGTGTTTCGTCAATATGCAACTCGTTGCATATTGAGCTTCACTTAACTTGTAGTTTTGTTTGTGCACCTTGCCATGCCATGCATAATTAAACTGGACATGCATCATACTTGGATGTGCATCGTATGCCATGTTTATGCTTGTGTGTTTACCGTGTTGTTTGCTTCTTTCCGGTTGCTTCTTTTGTTAGCTTCGGATTCGTTCCGGAGTTGTGAGGATTCGCTCGACTATGTTGCTCCATCTACTTCATGGATCCGTTCTTCTTCCTTGCGGAATCCCAGGCAAGATGATCATACCCTTGGATACCTTTACTACCATTGCCATGCTTAGTTGTCTCGATGCTCTCGTTACATGTCGCTCTACCCATCTTTTATGTCAACCTCTCCTTGTTGGCATGAAACCTCTAACCGTTGAAACCTTCCTAGCAAAACCACTGTTTGGCTATGTTACCCGCTTGCTCAGCCCCTCTTATAGCATTGTTAGTTGCAGGTGAAGATGAAGATCGTTCCAGGTGGGAACTTGTTGTTGGAATATCACAATATCTATTATTATTATTAACACACCTATATACTAGGCATGGGTGGAAGGCTTGGCCTTTTGCTCGGTGTTTTGTTCCACTCATGCCACTTTAGGCGCCGATAAACCGGCATTATGTTTCTTGATTTTTGCGTTCCTTACACGATGGGTGGATGGGGACCCCTTGACAGTTCGACTTTGAATAAAACTCCTCCAGCAAG